>VZTB01001001.1:65294-91222 GCA_013397245.1 Thryothorus ludovicianus
CAGGGCACCACAGAGAGGGCGGCTCCCGGGGGACGGGATAAACACTGGGAAAAGCACTGGGATAGGCACCGGGATAAACACCGGGAATAGCACCGGGACAGGTGTACGTGGTGCCGAGGGGACCCCGCCTCCGTGTCTCCAAGTACAGAGCTGCCGGTGCCCGAGAAAGAAGCTCGGAGCCCTCTGGCTCACCTGCAGCCGGCGGTTCAAACCAATGGCAGCCATGCAAACAGTGCCTGCAATAAACACGTGTGTGTGCACAGAGGAATGAAGAGGTCACACAGCAGAGGCCCGAGCTGGGCATAGGCAGCGTTTTAAACAACACAATTGACTCCAGCCTTGGCGTGAGCACTGTCCGAGTTTGAGTTCAGTTCTGTTCATCCCAAGTCTGTTTTACTGTCCCCTTGTCACCCCATTTTCCTCACAGCCCCAGCACACTGCACTGATGACAGAAGGTTTTCAGACTTACTTGGGATTTATTTAATTACAGCCCACGGGTTGGTTTAAGCCTTTGCTTATTAGAGCTGGAACGGGGCTGTTTGATCAATGGATCTCTAATATAAGCAAGGCTGGAGGTAAATGTCACTGCCTTTTAATCAATCTGGCCAAACCCTGTTCAAACACTTGGGTTACTCTATAGGTGGCCTGTGTAGAAGGAAAGGAGACGGTGCTGTTAAATACAAACTCGTTTTGTGCACTGCAGGGTGGCTGGGGAGTCCAGCAAGCTCCGAAATGGAAACTCCCCCGGGCACTCCGAGCCCTCACCCAGCCCGGATTAATCCCAGATTTGTCTCTCTGGAGACACACTGGTCATGCCCCAAATGCCATTTAAGGTTTGTGATGTTTTTCTCCCTGAAGAGCCACGTTTCAGGCAGCATCTTTCCTTCCATTCCCCCATGGAAGCCTCTGCCCTTCCAGGGCACCAACAGAACTCCAGCGTGTCCTGGAGCAAAAGCCACAGCTCCGGACACCTCCCATCAAAAGTTCACCAAAAGTTTCAGCTTTACAAAAATACTGTCACATTCTCAGGGCCAAGCTAACACCAGTAGCTTTCCCCTTTTCCCACCAAATCTGCGCTGTTTAAAGGAAGCTCCTTCTGAGTCATTCCGGTACGAGGGAAAGCAGAATCTTAAAAATAACTCCCTGCTCTCGAGTCAGTGCCGAGAAGCTGCACGGAGCAGTTCCAAGTGCTCAGCAATTCCAGGGCCATTCCCTGTCTCCTGTGTTTGCCCAGCCAGCACAGCCGATGGTACACGGAGAGGATGGCATCCAGCCTGGGATCCAGCTGTGCCCCTGTCCTGGGGTCACTTTGTGATGCTCTGTCCCCCATCGTTCTGTTTGTGTTGGATATTATTGTTCTGCACCTTTGCAGCTGGATCTGAGAGTGGAGGGGGAGAAGGAGAAGCGGTGCAATGTCTGAGGCGGTTGTTTTCAAAATGTTAAGATAAGAGTTTTCAGTTTTCCTTCACACACAGCCTGTGCTGTCTGCAGTGGACAGCAGGAGAGATCTCCTCTGCTTTTGGTCAGTTTTTGCCTAGCTGAGGCAGAGATGTTCTCTGGACTGTGGTTTTTCCTTCTTCTTGGAACTGTTCAAACCTGCTCTGGACTAAAACCCAGAAGAGCCCTAGGAGCTCAGCCCTGTGGCCCACCAGAGCCTGGCCTGGCCACGGCATTTCCCAGTGCCAGAGGGACTGACAGCAACCGAGCGAGCCAAGCTACACCCCATGGGAGAGACTTTCCGAATTTGTCATCTCTGCAGAGCAGCCAGAGCTTTTGCTGTTCAGTATTGTTCATTTGTTGTGTTGGGCAGTGCTTTGCCTGCTAAATAAACAGATTTTTCCCACTTCTTTCCGAGGAAATCTTTTTCCCGAACCAGTTAAAGGAGACGCCGCTTGGGATTGTTTTCTAGAGGAACCCCTTGGAGGTTTTCTCCCTAATTTGTCCTAAATCAGGACAGCCCATGCTGAGGGAAGCGTGGCCCTGGCACACCCGGCTCTGTGCAGGGCAGAGCCTTCAGCCAGAGCAGCTGGAGCGGAGCCGTCCCATTTTCCCCGTGCTGTCAAAGCAGGAAGTTCCCTATCTGCACACCATCTCCCAGCCCGATGTGTCAGCACCAGAACAAGATGTTTCACGTTGGATTACTGGAGCCTGACTTGTCTGTGAGTGGCAGCCCAGGAGCCCAGCTGACCAACCTCACCTCGCAGTCCCCAGGCCAAGCCGGGCTGTTCCAGGGCAGTCCGGGCAGATTCCACGTCTGGCCCTTCCCTGACCACACTGCCAGGACTATTCCCTCATTCTGGACACTTCCACTGGCTTTTTCTCCAGACTTCTCACTTGGCTCTTCAAATTAATTCAGGCTGCCGCTGTTAAAATTCTTGGCATGTAGCTCCCGCTACATCACCCCTCTGCACGTCCCATCCCCTCTAGATGATTAGTTAGATGATATATCATGGAATCATTAAACTCTGGAGTGCTTTGGGTTGGAAGGGACCTGAAAGGCTGCCCAGTTCCAGCCCCTGCCACAGGCAGGGACAGTTCCACAGACCAGGTTGCTCCAAACCTCTTTTGTTTCTGGTCCCTGACTTTGTTTTGCTCTCGCCATCACTCCATTCCTGGTTCTTGGCTCCTGTCCCTCATTGTCTGGCCAGACGCTCTCCCAGCTCTCTTGGAAGTGAGACGAGCCAGGACAAGCCTGTGGTTCGTGTTCCCAGTGCGTGGGCACCGAGGGCAGAGCACAACCTGAGGCTGGGGAGATAAGGTCACCTCATGCTTTCCAAACAGAAACCCGGAGCTCCTGCTGGAGATCTGCCGTCCCCAGCGCCGTGATTTCTCTGTCTGTGGCTTTACCCTTCAGGGCACAGGTCTCCTTGGAGCCGTGGCTGACTCTGCAGGTCCCTGTGCACGGACTCAGTGCCTGGTGGGTGCTGTGCCTCAGCAGCTCCGTGTCCCCAGCGCTGACACTCAGTGCCATCCATCCCGGCCACCGGGGCTGAGCGCCCAAACCATCGCCCCGTGTCTGCTCCAACAGCTCATTTTTGTGACAGCCTTCGCTTGCAGCAGCACAACAAAGGGGAGATTTAGCCCGACAATGTTTGCCTGATAAGTGCCGAGTTAATGGCACACGAAATGTGCTGGCTGGTGCTCTGCAGGCCGGGGATCTAATTAATCTCTGGCAAGGCCCCCTGAAATAGAAGCGGTGTTGGCCTGCACATGTAGCAGTCGAGACCAACTAATTGGAGCCAAACTGTACAGCGAGGCAGGAGGAAGGAATTGCTGCAGCACGGTGGGATTTCCAGAGTCACAGTGCCAGAGCCTGTGTTTCTGCTCCTTTGGAAGGGCATTTGTGCTGTTCTCTTGCCCCAGTCAGAACTCAGCCTTTGAATCAAAAGCACAGAGCTAGGTGATCACACGCTCCACAAAATGAGGTGGTGCCGGCTGTCTGAGTGTGTGAGGCACAGATCCATAGGGATGTGACTCTGGGACCCCCCCCTGTGCTCAGTGACACCTTCCTGCTGCCCCACAGGAGCTGGGGAGCCCCCTCTGCACAAGCCATGGCAACATCTGTCCCCAAAAGAGGCTCAGCAAGCTCTGGCTCTCGGCAGTTTCATGCGGCAGAGAAGCAGATCAGAGTGAATATATTCCACTTCTCCAGGGGGTTCATTTATCAATCCATTTGTAACAGGACATAAAAATCAAACCCCAGCACGACTGAAAGGGAAACATGCTCTTGGCTTTCTATTTCCACCTGGGTCATTAAATTACCCAGCCACCTCCTGCATCACTCGCTGCCATAATCATCCTGATAAATTGATCCCCATGCCAGGCACACAACAGAGGAGGAGATAATTTTGTCTGCCTTTGCTCTTGAGCCCAGAAGAGTCCCAGTCTCGCCTGCAGGGATAGAGCCTTGTTGCTGTGGGGTGCCTGCCACCCCGCTGGGTGCAGTGTCCCCTGCAGGACACACACGTCTGTCCAGTGTCCCTCGGACCCGGGAGCAGCAGTGACCACAGGGGCAGGAGCACACACAGGGTCACTGCAGCCCCAGCAGCCCCTGGCTGACACCTTCCCCAGGGCATCTCCTGCCCCCCATCCCTGGGAATGCAGGCCAGGTGTGCACAAACCTGCACTGCTGCGTGGGGAGGGGACACGGCCCCAGGGAGGGGACACGGCCCCAGGGATGTACAGACAAGCAGAGGGAAGGTTTAACTACACATAGCCACAGCAAACCAGTGTCCAAGCTCCAGAAAATCATGGAATTACAGAATTGGTAAGGCTGGAAAAGACCTGAAAGTTCAAGTCCACCTGCTGACCATGCAATGCCACCATGCTCAGCGCTAAACCTCGTCCTTGAATGTCACATCCATGTGTTTTTTTTAACATTTCCAGGGATGATGACTTCACCACTTCCCTGGGCAGCCTCTTCCAAATCTTGATAACCCTTTCAGCGAAGAAATCTCCTTAATATCCACCCTAAACCTCTGCTGGCACAACCTGAGGCTGTTCCCTGGGAGAAGAGCCCGACGCCACCTCACTACAACTACATCCCTACATCACAACCTCCTCTCTCGTTCTTTTCACCCCGGTCTGGGTTCCCAGAAAGGGAGGAGGAAGGGAACGTGTTTAGACGGCAGCCGTGTTTGCACACCGAGCTCCGAGCCCGCCTGGCCCTCGGCCGAGCCCGGGACAAACAAAGCTCGTGCCAGGCTCTCGGGAGCGCGCCCGGTGCCAACTTGGCTGCTGGCCCTCGCTACCGCGGAGCAGCGCCCGGCGGGCACGGGGACAGCTCACCCCCAGCGCCAGCCTGGCAGGAGCTCCTGGGCTGGGAACAGGTGGGAAAGGGCCTTCCAAAGCCGTACGTCAGGGCAGAAGTGGGTGTAGAAACCAGAGCTGCTGCCGGCTGCCGGGAGAGCCAACGGAACAGGCTGTCCTGTGGATTCAGCGGGGATTAAAACACACCCCAAAAGGACAAAACGCCCCAAAGGAAGGGAATCTGTTTTGGCAGCAAAAGAGGGTAAAGTTCAGGTTGTGGATGAAGGCTGAGAACAGCTCCTCGGTTTTTCCCCTCTCACACGTGCTTTCAGGGGAGTGGTGAATTTAATTTTCTTGACTGCAGTAAACTCTTGCTCCAGATGCCGGGAGAAAGTTTTGGAATGTCTCTGGGGAAGGTGTGCAGTGAGGGCATCTTTTCTTGGGGCTCCAAGCCTTGCTGAGCACCTCAGCTGCTGAGAGAAAGCAAATTCACTCTCAGAGCAGTGGAATCTCTGTGCTGAGGCACGGAGAGGCAGCCAGCAAAGCCGTGCTCTCTGTGGTGGCAGTACCTGTGTTAATGGTGTGAATTAAGCAGCACATCCCAAGTGCAAGGGAGCTGAGCTGCTGGGTGAAGCGAAGGCAGCGTGTCCCACACAGACTGAGCCGTGTCACACTGCTCTGCTCCTAGGGCGGGAAGTGGAATTAGAAACAGGAGTGGGTGCGAGGGACATACCAAAAATCTTCTCATGTTCCCATCAGGACATCGTTGCCAATAGATTCTGGTTCCCCTCACCTCACACTGAAGAGGGGTTTGCTGCTGCCTTGGTTTGTCAGCAGGAGCAGGCAGGCTTTCCGTGGGATTGTGCAACTCCTGGAACACGGGAGCAGAGGCAGAAGGGATCTCAGATCAGGGCTCCTGGGGCTGCACCAGGGACAGAGCACTGGCAGGAGAAACCCGGATCTCCCCTGGACTGGCTTGATCCTGGAGATAAAGCTTCCCATGGAGTATGGAAAATAGGAGGACAGACAAACAGCAGGGATAAGGAGAAGTGATAAGGGGCCAGAGGAATGTAAAGATCAAAAGGAACTTAAGCAGAGCTGAATGCCTTCGTGCCAGAGCAGTCTGGCCAGGAAGTGACCATGCTGCAGTTTAACTGTTTCATGTGCAGCAAAAGAGAGAAAAACGGGACTCTGTGGCAAGAGTGTGCAAATCCATCAGAGCAGTGGCAGAGCTGCAGACGGGTCTTCAGGGGGACAAAGCTCTATGAGTGGGGAGCCAGCCCAGCTGAGGGAAAAGCATCTCAAATAGCTGCTGTCATCAGCACAGCTCCCTCCATCCTCAGGGAGGGGCCGGCTGGCTGCACTGCACACCAGAGCTCCCAGGAGAGCACGGCACGCTTTCCAAAGCTTTGGAGTCTGTAGCAAAGGCAAAGCTGTTCCTAAGCTGCCTGTCTTTGTGTGTGTGTGATGTGTGGGGCTGGACCATCCACAGCTCGGAGCCTTGTTTAAGCCCGAATGGATCAAGGGTGAAACTGGAGCCCCGTGACCTTCGGCAGCTCCCTCACCCTCTTTCTCTTCTTGGGAGCTCCCGTCAGCACCGGGGAGATCCTGGATTTATCTTTAGGGTGGTGAGGAGCAAAGCAAGCAGCGTCCCAGGTTAGCAACCATCCAGGCATGCAGGATTTGCAGTGCAATAATAGCAACCCCAGCGTCTGCCACAGTAATCCCAACCAGCAGCGTCTCCTGAGGGCAGAGAAACCCCACACAGCTCCCCTGGCCTCGCAAATTAGCTCCATTATCTTGGCCGTGCCTTCCCTGCTCTGCATCTGCTCCGAGCAGGGGGAAACCAGCAGGGTTTGAGCTCCTGCCTGCTCGGAGGGAGCTGCTGAACCTGCAGCAGCCAAACCAGCCTGTGCTCACGGAACAGAGAGCTGGGGCATGAACAGCCCCCGGGGTGGCACAGGAGAACGGGGTGACCTGAGGCTGGCACACGACTGTCCCTCACACCGGTTACTGCAGCCCCGAGCTCATGGGACTCTGTGAAACAACCCCTGTGTCTGCCGGTTCTGCTCTCTCCTGGATGCCGGCCGATGGCAAACGGGGGCTGAATTTCCTGTGAATGGGATTCATTCTGGAAAGGAGCTCCGGCCCCTGCTAGGCAGCAATCTGTGCACAAATCCGGGAGCTGATCTGTCTGCGGGGCAGAGGCCGCAGCCCTTGGAGCAGCTCTGGAGGAAGGGGCAGGCACAGTGTGTCCTAATTCCGCTGGCACCCCACAGCTTGCTGGACAAAGCCGAGAGGCTGCCCGAAATACCTGCGGGCTGGAAACCCGAGCCGGCTCCCCGCGGATCCGTGCTGCCCGAGCTATTCACGGATGGCTTTTCTCAAAGTCTCGTCATTTCAAGAGAAGGGGGGAAAATACCCGTGGGCAGAGCAAAGAGCCTGGGAACCTGTCCGGGAGTGCTGTGCTGTGCCCGTTCGGTGTGGGGAGTGCCCGGAGCAGACACCAGACACTGTCCCGACATCAGCCGCGCCGGGATGGCGCCTGCCGCGGGGCATCCCACCTGGGAATGCTTCCCTGGCTCCCTGGGCAGCTCCTGCTCCTCACTTCAGGGCTTCTTTTGGCTGGTGAGACTCCAGCCCTGCTGAACAGTGCCAGTGCCCGTCGCTCTTGGATTCTGTTTTTGAACACACTCGCCTGCTCAGTCTTTCAAGTGCAGTGAGCAATCTGCAAACTCCACGGAGAAAATAAATTCTGTCCTGCTCCAGGGCAGCGTCCACTCCAGTTCCACCTCACATCCAGCCTGGGACGGGTTCCAGAGTGGTCTCTGCCACGAGAGCCTCTCGAGCAATCAGCTGTGCAGAGATCACAGCGTGTGTGGCTGCCCTGCCTCGCTCCCTCCCAAGCCCTGCAGGGCCCGCCAGGAGTGTGCAGGTGGGGGAAGAGGCACAGCTAAACCCAAACCAGTTCCAGTTCTGCTGGACTGGGGTGAACTCTGCCCCAGGGGTTTCCCCTGTGTCACACTCCACAGCTCCACATCCTCCTGCATTTCCAGCTCGAATGAGAACACAGGATCACAGAATCCCAGACTGGTTTGGGTTGGAGGGGACCTTAAAGCTGTGTGAAGTCATTCTCCCTTGTCCTGTACCTCCAGGCCCTGGTTCAAAGTCCCTCTGCTGGTCTCTTGGAGCCCCTCTAGGCACTGGAAGGGGCTCTAAGGTCTTCCTGGAGCCTTCTCTTCTCCAGGCTGAGCACCCCCAGCTCTCCCAGCCTGACTCCTTAGGGGAAGAACATGAGGAACCTGAGTTACTTCTGAAATATTAACTGAGACCTTGGTAAACACAGACCAGGACAAAGCAGGAAAAAAGTACTGGCACCAGGGAGAGGACAGCCAAACACAAGGTAACATTAAATGTTAAAAACCCAAATGCTCGGGAGATCATGTCCAGGCATGAAAATCCAAACCCCGAGAAATGTCCTTTCAGAGCACCCTCAGCTGCCAGCCCGGGCGTGTCCCTGCAGCCCCACTCGGTCACAGCCCCTCGGTGGCACCAGTGCCTGGCAGCGCCGTGCCAGGAGCAGCCTGGGCAGGGATGTTTGTGCTCACACTAACGAGCTGCTGCTGTGCTGTGTCCTCAGCAGAGCGTTCCAGGCTGCTGCACTCTCCGTGCCCGGTTCCAGCTGCTCTGAGCTTGGACATTCTGGTGTTTGTGCCGAGGAGGGAAAGAAAATTAGTTGTATTTTAAATAACAGCTTAAATCCTGGAGCACGAGACACAAACTTTGGGGAGGACAGCCTGTTGCCAAGCCACCCTAATTCCAGCCTTTTCCCTCTCTTTGTTTAGCATTCCTTTAATGGAATTTGGACTATAGCTAATGCTGATTAACATTTCCATGTTAGTTCTTTCACATAATCTCTTCTCCAGCTGTGGCAGAGCCTAGAAACGAACCATTTATCCTTGTTCAGTCTCTGCTTCCCCAGCTGTTCCCAGCCACAGCCCTGGGACTGAAAGGCTGCTCTCTTTAGCTGTCCCGAGCATGGATCAATCCCTAGATGCAGGAACGGTGTCCTTTATCCTCTGCAGCTCCCCCTGGATAAGAGGATTGCGATTGCAGGCCGGTGCTGAGGTGGGAACAGGGCAGCTTGGGAGGCAGCAGCGCAGACACGGCTGAGCACTGGCAACAGCCAGCCCAGAAATAATCCTGCTAATTTTACACCTGCACTCCTTCTTCCCTGCGGGAATCCAGCGCCAGGGACCAATGTCTAAAATTAGGGCGGGTTGCAGACACGATCCCTAACATGGGAGCAGCAGGGACATGCCCGGGGGTGCAGCGCTCTCATCCCACCGCTCCAGCCGCTCCTCACGGGGGGCACCTCCCGCCTTGGGTTGGGGCTGTGCTCGGGACAGCCCCCGGCTGCCCCACCCCAGGGCGGGAGGTGGCATAGGAGGGGTCCGGGCTCTGCAGCTCAGCCACCGGAGCTGCAGGTGACAGGGTCCCCAAGGCAGCCGCTGACAGCGCTCTGCCCTCCTGCACCTTGTCCTGACCGCCAGCCCTCACCTCCATCTGCCTCGGCTTTCCCTGCTCCTGGAATGCCGATCCCATCTCCTCTGAGGACTGGCTGAGGCACCTGTTTGGGATTATTCTGTGTAACTGTTTTATCCCCCCATCAAAAAAAAAAAAAATCCCCTTTGGTGACACACCAGTTGTTAATCAAAATTAATTTTTCTCTATCGCTAATTCTCCAAGGGTGAAAAAAATCATCATGGGTATGTGTGATTGCATCTGTTTGCAAGATATAATCAGAGCCTCCTGTGATTTGACTTTGTGGAGGGACCAGCGTTTTCTCTGCCCAGACCTGCGGGCAGGTGAGGCGGCAGCTGCCGCCCAGGCTCAGCTGGGACAGCGACACTTCAGAGCAAATCACGGGGAACAGCTTCTGCTGGGAACCCCGGGAGACAAAGGATCGCGAGGATCCTCCCCGGCCGCTCCCCGGCGCTAATTGCTGAGCCGCTGGACCAAGAGGCACGCAAGGATGGCCCGGGCCAGTCATTATCCCTCCTGCTCCTCGGAGCATCACCTCCACCTGCGCAGGCTTGGGGCTGTCGGGGTCAGGGCTCCCCGCCAGGTTTGGGTGTGGTGGCGATACCTGCCCTGGGCTGGCTGGCAGCAGGAGCGGGGTGTCGGGGCTGCAGCGGCAGGAGGAGCCCGGCCAGCCCTGCATTCCTCGCTCCCGGCATCACTCATGTGCTGAGCAACCCAGGGAGGGAGCAGGGAAAACCGGCACAGCCCAGGCCCTGCCGTGCAGCTCTCCTGTCCTG
This sequence comes from Thryothorus ludovicianus, assembly GCA_013397245.1. Classification (NCBI taxonomy): domain Eukaryota; kingdom Metazoa; phylum Chordata; class Aves; order Passeriformes; family Certhiidae; genus Thryothorus; species Thryothorus ludovicianus. Next base: position 75,365 of record VZTB01001001.1, read on the forward strand.
CCCCGCTGTCCCTCGGAGCTCAGCGGGCACTGGAACAGCAGTGCTGGGCAGCGAGAGCGCCAGGAACTGCCCAGGGAAGGGACGGGAAGGGAAGGGAAGGGAAGGGAAGGGAAGGGAAGGGAAGGGAAGGGAAGGGTAGGGAAGGGAAAACACAGAGCATCCTCCCAATCCGGGCAGGGCACAGGGATCGGGGCATCCTCTCGGTCCGGGGAGGGCACAGCTGTTTTGGTGACAGCTCGGGGCCCCAGCCCTGGTCACGCCAGCGTGGCTGTGGGACTCGCGGGGATGATGCTGATCCCGTTTCCATGGAGAGCTCGATAAAGCTCAGCAGAGATGGAGAGGGGTGGGAGCTCCATCAGTGCGATTCCGAGCACTGTGGCGCTCTGGAAAACGAATCCCTGTTGTTTTATACGGGAAGGGACGCCCGGTTTCCACTCCCCACCCAGTTTAGGAACAAAAGCAGCGATTGTGGGAGCGGGAGCGTCCGGCTGATAGCGCGCCCGCAGCTCCGCAGGGAGGCTGTCCCGAGCCAGCTCCCACCGCACGGCCTCTGGAAAAGCCACTTCCCTCCTTCCTCGGGGTGTGCCCGCGGCTTGTCGCGGGGCCGGGGGCCAGGGCAGGTGCTCGGCGCTGTCCCTGGAAGCTTTCCCAGGTTCAGGTGTGTCCGTACCACACCAGGGACTCAGGGACCCGCAGTGGAGCGCGCACGGGTCTGTGTGTCCCAGCTCCATTAGCTGGCCTAACGAGGTAATGACACCCCTGCCCAGCCCGGGCCTTTTCCAGATCACTGAGCTGCTCCTGAAAGGCTGTTTTAGAGAATAAACTAATTAGCCAGCTGCTGCATTTAGCAACCCCTCAGTGCCAATTACAGGTGAGAGCCGCGGCTGAGCCAGAGCTGCTCCCTGGCCCTGCTGCCCTGGCTGCCCGTGCCAAGGACAGGGACGGGTTCCTGCGGGATTCCCACCCTCCACACACTCGTATTGCCAGCGGGTGCTGCCCGGCCAAGGCCTTCCAGACCCTGCAGCAGCTGGAGAAGCCATGGGAATACCATGGGAATGGAGACCCAACGGTGCCACCCAGCAGCAGGGTCCCTCGAGGGGACACGTGGCTCCTGGCAGCCCCTGGCACCCCTGCTCGTGGCCCAGGGCAGCTGCAGAAAGCTGCTTTACTCCAGAGAAGCCGATTACAGCTCCCTGACACCCAGGAGGGCCACACAGGCAGCAAAGTCCACGGCGGGGCTGGAGGCCTTTGCTCCGGGGGCACCAGAGGGTGCTTGGGGTGGTGGGCCCGGGGAGGATCCTCTGCGGTGCTCCCTGCATCTCTGCACCCTTATCTCATTAATTCCAGTTCATAATCACCAGGAGAGAGCTGGCATAGTCCCGGTGAGCACGTGCCTATTGCAGGTAGCAGGGAGCCCCACGGAGCCCTTGTGGGCTTTGGGACCCTTTAGCTCCTTATCCCCTGCAACCAGCAGGGAACTCCAGAACCCCCAGCAGCTCTGCCAGCCCCCCTCGGCCGTGCCGGGGGCCCTGAGCCAGCCCCACGGCCACACGCAGTGCCACAGGGCAGGGCACGGCTCCCAGCACATCCCGAGGCGCACGGACACAGCAGGACACGGCGGGAGACACCGGGACGGGCTGGGGACACTCACCTGTGCGGATGCCATGGCTGAGCTGGGCCAGTGCCGCAGGGACCGCTCTGCTCCTTCCCTCCCTCCTGTGCCCTCCCGGCCGCGCCGCGGAGCCGGGGCCGGGGCAGCCGGGCAGGGACCGGCCCTGGCGATGGAGGAGCGGCGGGATCGCGTCTGGCACTGGCGCCGCTGGGAAGGGCGGCAGGAAAACAGGGCGAGGATGGACCCGGCCCTCCGCACCCCGCGGCACAGGAAACCACCCTCACATCGGAGCAGGGCGAGGGAAAAGAGAAAAGGCGACACAGCGCGCCGGGCAGGATGCACGGCTGGAACACCGGGAACAGCACAGCTGGAATGACGGGAATGGCACAGCTGGAACACTGGGAATGGAGGGGAACAGCACAGCTGGAACATTGGGAATGGCACAGCTGGAACGCTAGGAATGGCACAGCTGGAACGCTAGGAATGGCACAGCTGGAACGCTAGGAATGGCACAGCTGGAACGCTAGGAATGGCACAGCTGGAACGCTAGGAATGGCACAGCTGGAACGCTAGGAATGGCACAGCTGGAACGCTAGGAATGGCACAGCTGGAACATTGGGAATGGCACAGCTGAAACATCAGGCACAGCGCAGCCCTGCCCTCCCAGCGGAGTCACCCCCACAGGGACAGTTCCTCTGCACTCCCCACGGCTTGCTCTCACACCATTGGTGTGTGAATCCCCCCTTTTCCAGGAGGGAGCTCGGCCAGCTGAGCTGCCCCAGGCTCTGTCACATCGTGCTGGGCCAGGGACTCCACTCCCAGGAGCCTCCCTCCCTGGGCACGGGGCTTGGCCTCCAGCAGTCCATCCTCACAAAGATTTCATTTCCTGTTCTACAAACTCCTCAGCTTCTCCAGGGGGCCTGGCCCTGGCTGAGGAGCCACAACCACGAGCACACCCAGCCTCCGTGGGGTCGAGGGGACCAAGGAAGCCAAGGAGGGAAGCCAAGGATTGCTGCCTCAGCCAGCCCAGAAGAGTTCACCCTTTCTGGGAAGAGCTGGAAGGAGCAGAGGCTCCCAGCTCACAGGGACAGGAAAGCACCAGGTGTCCCCTCCCTGGGAACCCAGCAGGAGCCCAGGGCCCTTCCCACATAAACCAGAATCACCAGAGGAGCCCAGCAGGCCTTGGTACAAACCCTGTTCTGTGAGCACTGACAGCAAAAGGCCCTTTTCACTCTCGGGGTAGCTGGCAAAGGATAAATCCATTGTTCAGACTGGAACATGATCCTGGCTCGGGTAATGGCCAGGATAAATAATGAGAAGTGGCTAATTAAGAGGAGAGCAGGCAGTGATTGGAACAGTACCAGGAGCCAGAGGAGCACCCATCTTCCCACACGGCTCCAGCTCAGCCTGGAGCTGGGCAGGGACCCCACAGTGCCCCTTCCCCACTCCCTGCCTGCCCTGAACAGAATTCCAAGCAGGAATCCGCCTTGGAAGTGCCACAGCTGCTCCCAGCCCTGCCTCAGTTTCCATGACAACCTCCCCTCACGCCATTGCTCAATATTGTTCTTTTTCCACACAGCAGATCCTGCTGCTCCTTCAGACAGCTCCCTGTCCAGCCGGGCCATCCCAGCACCCCTGGGGGCTGTGCTCAGCAGGGAGGGCAGGATGGGATCCCTGCTGGATTCCTGTCCAGGGAATGTGCTCACACCTTCCCTCACCCCCAGCAGGTGCTGGGAGGGCACAGCCCACGCTGGGGACACGTGTGGGACCCTCCTGCCCACAGGAAAGGCTCAGTCCCCCCCCAGAGCAGCCCAGGGGCAGGATGGGGCCCGGATCCCTGGCCACTGTGGCTTCCTGCAGCAACATCTGTGATTAAAACCTGGCCTGCAAAGAGCAGCTACTCAGAGCCAAGTCATGCAATGCCTTTAAAAAACCCAAACCCCTCATTCCCTTGCTCAGCCTGGCCAGGACACTCACACGGCAGAGATGCAAACACAAACACCAGAAACCACATCTGAAATTAAAAAAGTTTATTTGCAGATCTGTAAAACAGCTCTGCGAAAGACCGACATTTCCAAACACTACGAGATGAGAATTAAAAAAAGTCACAGTCCTTCAGCTACCCCATGAAAAGCAGACATTTATGAACCACACATGGGACTTCCAACACCACAAAGTCACTGGGGTGAGTGAGACAGTCAATAGCACCAACACAGGTGACACAGCCCTCGTGGGTCTGCATTACAATGGAATAAAGCAGGTGAGTGAGGCCAAGCCTCCGGGGAGAGCAGCCCTACGAGCACTGGGTTCAGACAATGACACACCAGAACATTCCCCCACATCCCAGGGGTGCACACACCCAGCCAGGAACACCCCGGGGCTCCGGGAGCGCCGAGCTTCCGCTGTGGGACCAGGAATTCCACTGGAGAGCCAGAAACCTTCCGGCCTCACGTGGCAGCTGCATTCCACACACACAACTGGAGTCACTTGATGTTTGCAGGAGCTGGACAGGGGAGGTGAAGGACAGGAGGGGCAGCGCTGCGGGGGCCCAGCGGGATCACACGGCCTTGCGGTGGTACTCGGGAGGGGCCACCTCATAGTCACTGGCACTGAACAGAGCAGAGGAGTTCTTTGCCAAGTACCTACAGGAACAACAAAAACGCTGCAGTGCCTCTTGCCCAAATCCCCAGTGACTCTGGGAATCGGGGGGGGTTTGCCCAGACACACAGCAGGGTCTGGGAAGCGCCGGTCCCACACGGAGCTGCTCCCCTCAGCTGTGCCAAGCACAGATCTGGCAGCTCAGCCAGAACATCCATTCCAAACGAGCTGCCAGCACCCCTGGCTCCAGGTGAGCTCTGGCAGCTCGGGATGAACAGGGTGAAGCCATTGACATTCTCAGGCAGCTGCTGTACCAAGAATGCACTGGGTACTGCTCTGCTCAAAGGGGCAGCGACAGAGAACAGGACAGCAGGAAGCTCTGGCTGCACAAACAGGGCTGAGGGAAGGATGGCAAAAGGCAAGGGCTGTGTGCCATTAGTTCTCATGGAATGGCTTCAGCATTTCTGGTCACTGGGTTCACATTTCCACCTCGCAGGCAGAGCTCTGCATTTACCTCAGACTGCCCCAAAAGACCAGGGCTATCCCAGGGCAGGTTTTCCCAGGCCACCAGGCTCATTCCTGTCAAGCCCTGCTGCAGAGCTGTTCTGGATTTACTGAGGCTTTTCTTTCAGCTTCCAATAGCTGCTGATCACAGAATCATGGAATGATTTGGGTTGGAAGGGACCTTAGAGCTCACCTCATTTCACACTGGAGTGTTTTATTATTATCAGGATGTTTCCCTCCTAAACATCCCACAGCTACAGGGTACCAGAGCACACTAAAGCCCTGGTGACAGTCTGTCCCAGAAATAACATTCCTAAAGTTCACCACTTTTTAAACATTTGCTCAATTGTTGTTGAGTAACTGTTGCGTAATTTAATAGCTTGCTGGAATTATCATCTGCTTTTTTTAGCAGCTATAAATAAATGCAGAAGCATTTATTTTGCAACAAGGAGCAGATGGGACAGGGTAGGAGTGCAGATTAACAGAAGCAGAGGAGTCTGAGAGGCTTCACTGCAGCCGTGGGGGAGATTCCACACACAGGCTCCAGTTTTACAACAATTCAGTGGAAAGGGGCAGCCTGAGCTCCCTGACCTGTCTCTTCATTGCTGGAAGACCTCACAAGTACTCACTTTAAGAAGTCATGCAAGTAGTTCAAGAGCAAAGCCAGACTCTTCTCATCCAGGGGCGTGTAGGCCAGCATGGCTCCGATCCGCACTGCCCAAAGGAAGGACACTTGTCACCAGCACTGCTTCAGGCTGCTGGGTAAGCCCACAGCTTAAGGAAAAGCAGCCCAGGAATCCATTCCAACAGACACAGTTTCACCCAAACCAACCAGGCTTCAAAAATTCATTTCCACCCCAAACCCTGCAGTGGCTCTGACCCTTTTGGACACATGGATCCATGCTCAGGGAAGGAACCCACAGCTCAGAGCTGCCTGTCACAGGCTCCAGAGAGGGAAACAAGCTCTGCAATCCTCCCCAGTGCTCCTCCCTGCCCAGGGGCACTCACCAAAGAGCCTCAGGAGGTGTGGGGCACCGTAGACCTGGGACATGGGGGCGTCGGGGTGATCCGCCAGGATCTCGGCGTACTGGGGCCGCTCGAACTTGTACAGCAGCTGAGTGCCCAGCATGACATTGAAATACTCCTTGATCCCAGCCACCACCTCGTTCACAGCGTACTCCCTGGGGACAGAGAGCTCTGCAAGGCCTGCCCCAGGGCGAGGCGTGCCTTGGGGAGACCCCCCAAAAATCGGGAGGGTCTTTCTCAGGCATTCGCATCTTGGAGGCCTTAAAATCTACAGGCACAGGGAGGGATGCAGTTCCAGATCTCCCTGGAAATTTGGCAGTTCTGAACTGAGCCAGGATTTAGGCAAAGCAAGAGCAGCAGTTTTCAGTCATCCTGTCCAAGAGATGGACTTGGAACAGCCCTTCTGAAGCCACAGCAGCACTGGGGACACTCAGCAGCTTCCTGCTGTCACCCAGAGCTCATCCCAGCTCACAGCAGCTCCAAGGACAACGCTGAATTAACTGCACTGAACAGGGGGACAATCCCCTGTATTTCAGGCCCTGCTCCCTCCCTGCCAGATTCCTGCAGGCCTCCCACCTCACCCAGCCTGTCCAGGAACTGGCAGAGAGAGAGGAGCACAACCCTCACCCCGCCCTGCCAACAAATTTAGAACAGGCAGCAGGACAATCACATCAGAGCAGGTTAGAACACCCTGACAAGTCAATAATCTGCTTCCTCCTGAGTGGAGGGAAATGACTTCCCCTTTCTGTTCTCCCTTTCAAACAGGAAGGTTTCCTGCAGAGTAAACACACCTTGTTTTGCTCAGGGCTGATTGCTGGGGTAATTACAAACAGTAATTGGCTTTGCCCATCTGAGTGTTTACAAATCCTCCTGCACCTCCCTGGCCCTGTGGGGATGCCCGGGGGCACTGAGCTCACCTCACACAGCTTTCCTGGGAAGTTTCTATCAGCTTCCTTCAGGAAAAGGCTTAGGCCACGTGGGAAGGCAGAAATCATATCCAGAAAGCAGAAGTGCAGTTTGGAATTGTTCCCTCAGAATTTCTGCACACCCTTGGGCTTGGAACAGGGCACTGGACACGGGGCTGGGTCAGGTTTCACAACCTCATCCCATTTTCCACGGAACCCAAGCCCAACAACAACAGCCAAGGAGGTGTTCAAGGCTGGCAGTGAGCACTACTCACTTGTTATCAGTATTTCCTCGGGATTTTTTGTAGTTTGCATAATCCTCCAAAATGGAGTCCACATTCTTCTTGGCAGGGAGGTAGAAGAGCTACAGATGCAAAACAGAACAAATACAAGTTTGTCTCATTCTTGCAGACATTTATACCTGGAAGCTGAACTGAAACCCTTCCTCACCAGGACTTTTCTAGGAGGAAATCATCAGGTTAAGATGGCACAGGTTAGGAAAGGAACTCCTCCAGGAGTTTAGCTGGGCATTAAAAGCACCCAAGCAAGCTGGGCAGCCTGGCAGAGTGGAAGGTGCCCCCAGAGCTGGCAGGATTCTCACAGTACCTGTTTCTGCCTGGTGATCAAGTCCCAGTCATCCACCAGCCACGGCTTCAGCTCTTCGGGGATCTTCACCTTCACCTCAACTCTGTTCATAAACGTTTCCTCCTGAGAAAAGCCAAGACTAATGACTCTCAGGTACTAACTGGGAGCACAGCACCCTTCTGTTTTCCACCCAAACCCCTGGGAGGGAATGGAAAACACTCACACTTTCAACTGTGGGATCCACCCGAGCCCTCTTCTTCCTGGGAGGCTGGGGAGTCTCACTGGTGCTGCTCCCCTCCCCAATGCCTGGAGCTGTGCACACACACAGAACAGCAGGGAACAGTGAGCAGGAGGATGTCAAAATAAGGCTCAGAGTTTTCCCAGGTCAGCTCTGCACCTGCTGGGTTTTTTGTTGTTGTTTTAAGTGTTGTTTGTGTTCTGGGAGTCCCATGTTTGTGCCAGTTCAAACTGCTGCACTGGCATTTCTCTGAGGGAGGTTCCTGCACCAGAACCACACCACTCTGTCACATTTTTTGGGGGAGAATTTTTGGACCCAGCAGCTCAGCTTTGCAGCTGTGTCACGTCCCCATCTCAGGAAGAAAACCTAAGTGTGACTCAGGAAATTATTTCAGCTTCGCTTTTCAACTGCAAGAGCTCAAAATGCTGACAGACTGAAACAGGCAGATTTTGTACCAACCAGAAAAGTGTGAGCCTTCCCCCTCCTGAGCAGGGAGAGCCCCAGGAGTGCAGGAGGGACAGCACAAGGTGTCAGTGAATTACTGGGGCAGGTTCAAGGTCTTATTTCAGCTACAAACCCTTCACTAGAGAGACACACTCAGATGCAAAATAAAACACACTTACTTTTCTGCTTGTTCTTTTTTGTTTTCCTGCAAGAAGAACACAAATTAGTGCTCATATCAAGAGAGTGGGGCTTAAGGAAGCCACAGTAGAGAGCCAGAAAATGTTTCAAGCATTCAGCACAGGGAGCAGATCCTCAGGGGCTGGGCAGTGTTTAGCTAAGGACACACAGAGGAAATTCAAGCTGTAACGTGGCTTCAGAGCTCTGCTACCACGAGATTCTTCATGGAACACCTCAGAACTCACCACTTCTGGGAAGTCTTGTCCTTCCCAAGAGCTCTTGGAGAACTACGTGAGGTTTGCAGCAGTTTTATTTCACATAAAATACAGCACAAGGAAACAGAAGTGCTGGGAATTCCCAGAAAAATCTCACTCGACTGAATTAACTTCCAGTAAAAGTTGACAAAACCTCCAGCTTTACCACTGCAGCAGCAGAGGGAAGATCCAGGGGCACTCTGTCTATTTACCACTGATTTTCAGGGAGTTTCAGCTTGAGTCCACTCCACATTCTCAGTTTGCTCCCTGCCCACAGCAGATCCACTGCTCAAACCCTGGGCACTGGGTGGATACAACTCCCCCAGTCCAACAGGGATAGAGGGAGAGGGAGAGGGAGAGGGAGAGGGAGAGGGAGAGGGAGAGGGAGAGGGAGAGGGAGAGGGAGAGGGAGAGGGAGAGGGAGAGGGAGAGGGAGAGGGAGAGGGAGAGGGAGAGGGAGAGGGAGAGGGAGAGGGAGAGGGAGAGGGAGAGGGAGAGGGAGAGGGAGAGGGAGAGGGAGAGGGAGAGGGAGAGGGAGAGGGAGAGGGAGAGGGAGAGGGAGAGGGAGAGGGAGAGGGAGAGGGAGAGGGAGAGGGAGAGGGAGAGGGAGAGGGAGAGGGAGAGGGAGAGGGAGAGGGAGAGGGAGAGGGAGAGGGAGAGGGAGAGGGAGAGGGAGAGGGAGAGGGAGAGGGAGAGGGAGAGGGAGAGGGAGAGGGAGAGGGAGAGGGAGAGGGAGAGGGAGAGGGAGAGGGAGAGGGAGAGGGAGAGGGAGAGGGAGAGGGAGAGGGAGAGGGAGAGGGAGAGGGAGAGGGAGAGGGAGAGGGAGAGGGAGAGGGAGAGGGAGAGGGACAGGGAGAGGGACAGGGACAGGGGACAGGGCTCACCGTGTGGAGATGGCCGGGGTCTCCAGGCAGCACACGGTGTGGGCTCCATCCCGCCGGAAAAACCTGGGCACAGGGCACACACAGAGCTCGTGGGCAGCCCCCAGCTAGCCCAGGAGCCCAACATTTGCCCTCCTGGCCCCCTGGCAGCACTGGACACTCCTGGGGGATGAGCTGTGCTCGCATTAGTGCCACTGTTGCTGAGGAATGCATTGTAGAGTATAAATTACCTTCCCCTCAGACCCTGCAGGGCTGCACAAAGGGAAATTCTGAGCCCACAGAGGTTGAAGTGTTACCCTTTCTGAACACCTGTGTGAACAGTTTCTCCCCTGCCCACCACCAGCACTTCATCTACCCTCAGTGAGCTCAAATGTACAAGGGGACAAGCCAGAGTGTTGATTTGGGAAGGGTATTTATTGGATCAGTTTTGTCAAATCCAGCCAAAGAAAGGCTCTTTAAATGCAGTCTTGACAACTGTACCATGGCTTGAAATACTTGAACAAGGGCCTTTTTGGTACCATTAAACTGCTTTGCAAAGGCTATGCCACAAGAAATTGAGTTCAGCTGCAGAGCCATCAAAAATGAGGAGCCAAAGCCTGGGAGGTGTTCTGGGCAGGGTTGTCCTGTTTGGGGTTTTTATTTTTAAATAAGAAGAATCTTACACTTCAACGTTCTTCTGCTGCAGACCAGAAGTCTTCTTGCCTGGAGCAGCTCCTCTCATCTTCCCCTCTGCATACTGTTCCCTTCAAACAGAGCACATTCAGAAACAGGATTTTGGTGGGGAAAAGAAGCTTCTTTGGTTTTGGTTTGGAACTCAGGAACTCCCCCAGTAACTCTGGATTGGATTTGGAATATTAAACAAATATTCCCTGGTGAGCCCTTCCTCCCCAGTACTCACTGGTTGGCCTTCTGGAGTTCTTTTTGTTTCTGCAGGTTGGTATCCACGTATTTGAGCACTCTGCTTTCTGGAACCCATTCATCCCAGCTGGAAAAAACCCAGAGATAAATGAATCCTCACTCAAAACCATCCCATGGTTGCCTTCTACACACAGCAGTCAATTAAAGCTTCTCAGAATTCAGGACTAAGCTCTGCTTGGTGTCAGGTCATGGACTGCCACAGCTCAAGGTCAGAGTGACCAAACCCTCCCCACTGCCTGGGGCTGGAGTGATTCCTCCAGGGAAATGCAACCCTCTGGCATTTCCAGCTTCCCAAACTTGAAGGATGGGCAATTTAGGAGGGAGAGATCAGTCTTTAATTCAAAACAACTATCACAGGGAAAAAAAACAACCCCTCTATGCTTACAAAATTATGGGATATCTGCAGACATAGAATATCACTGAGGAAGTTTCCTATATCTATTGCAATATTTTACAGGTTAACAAATTCAGCAATAGGATCTTACTGTAAGGAGAAGAGCTCTGATTCCTGCCTGGAAAGGGATCCAAAGAATATTTGCAGGAAGTGAACAATTTAAGAGCACAGGTGTTGGGGAAATTGCCATTACCAGCAGGAATTCCACTCCAACACAGAGTGGCTCAGCTGAGCAATCTGACAGCTTCAATAAAACACACCCAAAGTGGCCAGGGCATTGGAGGTACCTCACTCCTGACAGAGAGCCCTGTGCCATCTGTCAGCAGCTGCCAGGCTTGCAGCACCACTGGCCAAAGCAACACTGGAGCCCTCCAGAGGGTGGGGAGAAGGCAAGGGCAGCATCTCCAAACTGCAGGGCAGCACCTCCAGCTGTGCCCAGGGACTGTGGCTTTGGGCAATGCCTTGCTCAGCTGTTTAAGCCACTTCCACTCCTGCCTGCCCAGCTGCAAGAGACCTCCCAGAAGTGCTGTGTGACCAGGGGCCACCTCTGTGCCCCACTGTGCCAAAGCTTTCTGACTGTTGGTGCTGGCAAAAAAATTCCAAGCCAGCCCCCCAGAGCTGCAGAGGGACAAATGAAGGCTGTGCTGCCCTGGCTCTCACAGCAATGTCACTTTTAATGTCCTTAATGGGAAGCTTGAAGGCAAAAATAAGAACTCAAGCAGCACAAGCAGGAAAAGCAGGATCAGGACAGCACTTCTGGCCCCCTCCATGGCACAAACGAGGGAAGGAAGGGCCAAAGTGATGGTGCCTCATTAAGAGGAGCCACCTCACGAGGTGATTATGCCCCTGGAAGTGTTGTGTTTACACTGGGACATCCCCTGTCCCTCTGGCAGGAGGGGAAGTAATTAAAAGTCACATCTAAAACACGAGGCTCAGCTTTTAGTCACATCACAGGGATCAGGACTGTTGTGACTAAGAGTCCTCAGCACTGAAATGAAACCAAACCAAACAGGAAACTGCTCTCTGAGACTTCTGGGTCTGGAGAGCTGAGGTTTTTAATCACTTAGAAAAAACACTTTTCCTAAATTCAAAGCAAAGAATAGAAAACAACTCAAAAAAAGGGAGAGAAGTACAAGAACATAACCTCATGGGAGCTTTCCCTTTAATGGGCTCAACATTTACCTGACAGAGGTGCCTGCAGCCCTCAGCCATCTCTCACCTGGAACCTTGCCAGTCTGGCAGGAGTGAAAAGTGTCTGGAAGCTCATTTTAGTGCTCCAGAGCCCCCTGCCACACCCGGGCTGGGAGGCAAGGCCAGGGCATCCCAGTGGTTTGGCCCCACCTCGGGAGGAGCTGCATTTCCTCCCCAGCATAACAAGGAAGTTTCCATGGCAGAGGCTTCTGCCAGGGAGGAATTCCAGTGCTTCCCACCCTGAAGGACCCAGAGCATTCCCAGCAGCCTCCTGGCAGCTCTGCAGGAAATGGCCAGCCTGGCAATGCTCTCACAACTCAGCAGGTACATTCTGGTCAATCCCAGAGGATGTGCCAGCAGCAGGGACATGGCAGGGCTGCTGCCCCCAGCCCACACTCAGACAAAGCAAGAGAAATCCTGCTTCTCCTCCATGCAGCACTTACTTTTTATTCCAGCCACTGTAATGGATGAAGTATTTCACTTGCTTGTCCTTTATGGCAACCTTGACACACTGGAACAGAGAAGAGAGGTCAGTCAGTCCCAGGGAAAACAAGGAGACTTCAGGGAATTTTGCTGCTTTAGCTTGCAGAGGTTTCCCTGCCTCTGAACTTCTTGGCTGTACAAATCAAATCCACCAACTCAACACTTCCTCCAGGAGGTTCAAGTCCTGTTCTGGAGGTGCCACTGCCACTGCAAAACCTGCAGGGCTCCAGATTTCAGTCTCTTTAAAAGGGGTTTTTCTTCCACTGAAGTAAAAACCACTCCCAGAAGTTATAATTGGTATTTTCTTGGCACCTCCAAGCATTTGAAAACCTTTGGCTGTACAACATTTTCCCCACACCACACTGTGCTGTACCCACTTCAGCTACTAAATATTGCCAGAGAGGAACCTCCCACTCCAGGCAAGATCTGCAAAATGCCACACCTGGAACTCAAACCCAGGCTCAGGTTCTCCTGCTGGATGCTGTGCTGCAGCAGAGGCTTGTCCTGACAGCCTGGAGTTAAACCCAGCCACACACAGCCTGTGCCTGCCTCTGCTTGTTCTGAGAATAAAGGGGCTGAGCACCAAGAAAAGGTGACTCAAATACAGCTCCGTGGCAAAATATTGTCCCTGCTGGAGGTCAGAAGGGCCTGGAGTGAATCTCCTTTAAGCAGAGATGCACAAACAGCTCCTGTTTGCCACAAACTCCAACACAAGGAGCTGCTCTGACCACCTTGCTGTGGGACACCAAGGCTGTGGTCAGGAACAAAACAACTGCTGCACTGAGAAAAACAGATCAAAGCAGCACGAAGAAAGCCAAGGCTGTCATTCATTACTACTGACAAAGCAGCTTTTAAAATTAAACCCTTTAAAATAAACAAGTCCAACCTTTTTTAAATTGAACTCCAAGTTCATTCTGCCAGTTCAGGAAGTCAGAAGGACCCACTCAGTGCAAAGAGGCAGCCAAAAACCCCTGGTGAGCTGGGAGAGCCCTTCCAGCAGCCAGCTGGCACAGCCTGAGCCTGCAGCACTCCCTCCACTCTGGGCACAGCACGGGCAAGCTCAGCTGCCCTCAGTGGCACAAGGGCCTTTCCCCCACACCAGGAGCCTCAGTCCCCTCCTCTCTGCAGGCACAACACCCTGAGCACACACTCCCAGCACAACGTGGGAACTGTCACACACTGCCAGCAGCCTCATCCTGCTGCTCCAGAGACAGGAAAGAGCAGAGTGGGAATGGTTTGGAGCAGCCCAGGCCCTCTCAGTGCTCTGGGTGTGATTTCAGCATTACAGCAACTCCTTCCCCTGCAGAGAGGAGCTGAGTGTTTCCCCTGCCTCCCTGTGTTAATATTTACTGACACCAGATCCTTAAGGACTTAAATCCCTCTCTGGGGTGCCCCAGGAATTTCTGCAAGCCTCCCGACCCACCCAGCTCCAAGAGCCCTTTCCTTCCCTCTCCGAGGGAGTGGGAGCACCCAAACCCAGAGCTGAGCCTGCAGCCCCACAGAGGCAGCAGGGGCACAGATCTGCAGTGCAGGCTCCTGTGGCTAAAAAACCAGAGCTGGGCAGCAGAACTGGGACTGCCACTTCCTCTGGCACTGCTGCTGTGGGAGACCAGGGGCTGTGCTCAGCCCTCTCCCCTGAGGAGGGGCAGGTGGCTGAGCAGCTCAGCACCAAATCCTGCAGGCACAAAGTGTTTGGGGATATTTCCAGGGCTCTGGGATATTTTCAGGGCTCTGGGAGCTCCCCAGAATGGCTGCACGGTGCCACTGGGCTTCCTGAAATTGCTCTGGAATGGAGCTCCAGGGTTTAAAGCTGATTTCAGACAGGTTTTGGTTAATTTTAGTTCCAGCCCTTGGTCCCACCTAGAGGCACAGCAGACAAAAACATTTCCTTGTTTTCCTGGGGAGCAGCAGGAGCCACTGCAGCCTCACACACCTACCTTGGCTTCATAAAGGAGAGGTCCATGGAAACAGAGCACTCGCTCGCCTGCAAGGGAAGCAGAGACAGCTCAGAGCTCCAGAGGGCCGAGCCCAGAGCTGTGCCAGCAGGAGCAGCACGGAGCCAGCCTGGGGAGCAGCCCAGGGCAGGAGAGGTGAATTCACTCAGCACCCAGGGGAGCAGAGCTGTGATCACCCAGAGCAGGGATCCCGGCGGATTCCGTGCAGGAGCAGCTGCACACCCCCAGCAGTGCCGGGGATTTTGGCAGCACCTGGCACCAAACCCCACATTCCTGCCCCTCCCTGGGCTGCCAGGCATTGCCACATCTCCTCCCCAGGCTCAGCTGAGGCTGCAGCCCCCACAGCAGGCAAAGCTGCCCCTCTGAGGGGTCACTGATCTCCTGAGACCCCCCACTCTGCACCTGCAGCTCCTGACAGCTGAAAGCCACTGTCACCCGTGTCCTTTCCATGCAGGAAGAGCATTACCCGGCATTCCCAGCTCAGGGGAGTCAGGAAGAGAGATCCCCGTGCTGCTTCCGCCCCAGGCTGTGGGATGGGGCAGGGCTGGGGCTGTGCAGCAGCAGAATCTCCTCACTCCAGGGTTTGGAGCAGGATGAGATTGTCCTTCAGCCTGGGCTGATCTCCCCAGGGGCCGTCTCACCGAGTGGCTGCACTGTGGGAACTGCAGTGTCCCCAACACAGGACAGCTGAGGGCACACATCTCCTGGCAGTGCAGTGCCTCACGCTTTTGGGAACTGCAGAACTGCAAAATGCTTCTGTGCATCAACAAAGAAAAAGGCTCAGGAGGGCTCCCCTGGAACTGCCCACGCTGATAGATCACACAGCTGGTGCTTGTCTTTAAAAATGTCCCCACAGACAGGGCTGGCAAGCAGAGGTGACACTGCCACCCTCGTTGTCACGGTGCTCAGAGCTGTGCCATGCTTCCCAGGAGAGATGCCCGCAGCGCCTGAGGAACGCTCATCTTTGAAAAGCACACAATGATTTGCAGAAAGGGCCCTTTGTCTCCACGATAACCCGGCAGGCTCCTGCTCCCTCACACCGGGGCTGTGCCCCGGACCCACACACTGCTCCTCATTCCAAAGCCCATCCCATTCCCCATTTCCCATCCCATTCCACTCCACAGGGACACCTGCCACCACCCCGGGGTGCTCCCAGCCCTGCCCTGGGACACTCCCAGGGACGGGACATCCACCTCACACTACACTGCTATTTGTATTTACCTTAAATACACTACTCTCGACAGCAACCATTACCAAAAAAAACCAAAATACGCGCAGAAAATCCCTCCTAAAAAGCGCAATTCATCTTCATTCACCCAAGCGGCGGGGCTCTGCTGCAAATGTGGATTCCAGCTGTGCCGGAATCCGAGGCTGCCTCCCTGAACCCGGCACCGGGCTCCCCTCCAGGGGACAGCGAAAAACCTGCACCTTTCAAAGGCATCGAANCACCGTTCAAAGGCATCGAAACAAAAACCCCGACAGCTCAGAGCCGTTCCAGCCGCTTTAATGCCAGCGAGCGCCCGCGCAGGAAAATGAAGAACAACGGGGCGGGGAAGGCCCGCGGGTCACTGCGAGGAGAGAGGAGGGACGGGGAGAGACAAAGACTGCGGGAATTCAGCTCTGACACCTCCGCGGGGCTGGGCAGGGAGAGCCGAACCCCCCCCGGAGCCCGCGGGGCCAGGCCCGAGCCCTC
>VZTB01001002.1:10006-49653 GCA_013397245.1 Thryothorus ludovicianus
AGAAGAAGGAAGCAGCACAACACAAAAGCTACCAGCACATCACAGGTAACTTTGGGTATACCTCAGCTTTTTTCTCTTCAGGCTGAAGTCATGAGCAGAGCAGGAGAAGAAGCACTGTACTCCTCTGTATTGCTCCTAGCACAGCTTCTGCTCCTGCTTTCTCCAGTACCCACTATGGCAAGCACTACTTTGCTCAGCCTTTTTGCCAGACCATGCTCTTCTCTGTCCCCTTACACTACTTCATTCACTCCTTATAACCTTCACCCAAACCCATGTTAACAAGACAAGGTCAAGCAGATTTGATCCAGAGAATTCTTATTAGGTGAAGTAATTTCTAGATTATTCTAGAAGTTTGCCAGCCACTTACCATGGTGATATGTTGCTTCAAGAAAGTGCCTCATCCAGTCTGATGAAGACAATATCACAAGACAGGAACAACACTTTTTGCCCGCTGTATTTGACTAGAAGATTTTAACTTCTCCTTTCACTTGAGGTTACAGCTGAAAAAGGATTGATATACTTCCTTTCACCTGGACATATCTGTTGTCTTAAGGAGTTCAGCTAGCACAGAATATAGTAATGGCTCATTGAAAGAGGAGTGTGTAACACCTGTCCTTAAGTCAGCTATCCTGTCCACTGGCTTATATAGCAGATAGAAGGCATCTAAGCAAGGCCTAGGACCTAAGGTACATAACCTGCCTAAAGGATGTTTTCCAGGCATTCGCACACAGCCAGCCTTTTCCTTCTGAAAACAGTTAGTTTTCTATCTATTCTCCCACATTAAAAAAAAAAAAAAAGAAAAGAAAAAAAGAAGGAGCTTATAACTTCTGGGGAAAAAGAAAAAAAGAATGGGATGAGATACATAAAAAGAGATTAAAATCTATTATTGGTCTCAATTATTTTAACACATCCGGGGCCTTAACTATTGTTTATTCTCTCAATGGACCAATGGACTTACCACAAGTAAAGCCTGGCCCAAGATCTCATCATCTGATCATACAATTTTAAGAAAACATGACCAAAAAGACCAAACCAAACTAAGCAGTACAAAACAAATCAGTCTTTAATCAGTCTGGTACACGTAAAAGTACTGAGATTCTCCCAAAGACAGGAAGGTGCCAAAGTAACAGATCTGACACTTGGTTGGTTTTCACATGGAGATGGTGCTATTTGATAACCCAAATCAAAAGAGTTGCCTTCTATAACTGCAATTTAAAACTGTCCCCCACATATTTATTCTTATTTATATGAAAAAAAAAAAATTCAACTTCTGTAGCATTGTAAAGTTATTTAGCAAAACAATCCAAGAGGTACTGATCATTTACCAGCAAATTAATAACTTACACTGAAAACAAACAAAGCCCCAGTTGCATTAGAGAACTAGCAGGCAATTAACAGATTGGCTGGAGGCCAGTAAATCATAATATTTCTACAGCTATGAACTAAGCTTTGCTTTACAAAAAGTAATGATACTTGTTAGCTGGAAGAATGTGTATCATTATTATCTGGAAGTGTTTAAGGAGATAGTGAGCAATTCTAAGCTTACAGTTTTGGATTGAAAATTCTCTATGAAAAATAATAGGAACTGATTTTATACAGTGCTTTTAATATTAGAGAAAAAATTGCTTTACCAACAACAATTTGGCCAAGGTGCACTATAGCAACTACATAGGCAAATCTAACAGTCTATAGGCACTTCGCAACAGTTCACACTAAACCTCATTAATTATTTCAGCAGAAACTGAAGGACCTGAACAAAATTTGGGCTTTATTTTGCTTGGCTTGGCATCCTGAAAACAGAAACACCTTCTTCTGAGATGTTTTCAATTTAAACAGATGAAAAAAATAAAATTAAAGGGTAGGAAGCAACACAGATGGATGAAGTGCTAAGGGTCACAAAAAAGTTAAAGGCAAGTTATCTTCCAGGGCAACCAAAGTGGATGGTGGGGTTTACAAAGTGAAGAATAACTTAAGTCGACAGTCAGAACACCAAAGGCCCTGCTCTTACCATTTCTCCTGGCCCAAAGGGTATCATCATGTTATGCTAGACCCCTCAAATTTGCTAGGTGGGCTACATATGGAAGTATGCTCTTGCTTAAATATGTCAGAAAAACTAAGTCACCAAAAACGTTATCTAAGGGCTAGAGGCAGTTAACCTTGCCTCTGTGAATTGGGACGTGCTAAGGCATGGTTGTCCAAGTAGCTTACTGACCTCAGGACCAACACTTCCAGAAAAAAATGCTGTGATAGGCAATTGCTACAGCAATTGGTAGCTGTAGCTTTTTCAACCAGCACAACTGGAAGCAGAGGAGGCCTGTGCTTTTGGCCACCAGCTCAGCTGCAGAGTCCCATGGTACTGTTTCATGCTTCTGTTATTAGAAGAGATGATGCTAGGAAAACGAGGACAGAAGTGCACTGCAGCCCTAGCTCAGCACATGAATCTACACTCCTTGGCATTACCACAAATTACCACCTTTCCAATCTGAATATTCTGTGTTAAGTTTCACTCCTGAGAAATAGCTCCGTCTGCCAAATCACCACCTTTTTGATCTGTTAGATTAATTTCTTGTATAAATCCAGTGTCATTCAGTGAACTAGGGCATGGAGACATAATCAAAAAAATCAACTGTTTTATTGTGCAGGAGGGGGAACCCAATGCCACTGTCAATAACTGCTTCCCAAGTTATTGGGAAGCAGCATGTGTCCCAGCAGTGTCTGAAATTATGGCAAGAGTTAACAGCCCTCAGCTCCACCTATGGCAAGGAAGAGTTACATAAAGAGCATATTATCAAGCCATCCCATGTAAGAGTTTCTCACAGGCAGCATGAATGAAGAAAGAAAAGCCTTTCTGAGCAATGCCTTTCCTTTTAAATATGGTGCATCTTCTGCTAGTAATCATTTTCCTTTAGTGACTAAATTTGAGGCATCAATTTTAAGACTAATTATTAGTTTTTACAAAAAAATATTCCAAAACAACAAAAATACTGGAAACAATTTACTTTATATTTACCCCTTTGGCAAGTATAAAAAAAATTCCTGTCCCTGTCAGACAGGATATGAACAGCATATCAAGCACAAAAAGGTCTTGGCTGTGAGCTAACTAGTTCTGATGCTCTTTGCAGAAAAGGAGCAAGTATATGATTGTATTCAATTGCCCTGCAAATTCAGGTGAGGCAAAAGACTCCACTGAAGGGAATACATTTATATACATTACCAATACATGGGAAATAAAAGTATAACATTATTTCTATTCTATTATCCTTCCAATTATCATTTAAAATACATTCTTTTCCAAACAGATCTTGAAATCAATCCATGTTTTTTTGCTTAAATTCAAATTTGTGACAAGGTGTATCCAAAGCTCAGCAGCAGTTGAAACTGTAGAAAACGTCCTGGCAGGCAGGACGTGGAGAAACTCAGAGCAAAACCAAAGTAGCCATGGGTGCTGGGGCAGCAGCTCCCGGCAGGGCAGTGAGAGACCAGGGTCTGAATTCCCTGTGGACCCAGGAAAGTCACTCCGAGTTCGGCTCCAGGTGAGGTCGTGACATCTTGCCAGAGTCAAAAGACTAAACTCCTCAGTTCTTTCTGAGCCCCTAAGAGAGAGGTGTAGTTGATGCCACCCCCCTCCCCTTTGACAGTCACCTCTTTTGTCTCTTCCAAGTACTTTAAAGTGCCCATAAGCACCCAACAATCGGCTTCCTAGCAACTCTTTTGGGAAAAATTTCTACAAGAAAACAACCCAACTCCCAACACTGGACTGTCTTCAGGAGCACTTTGATGCAGAATTCATTAAGATGATTAATAATCAAGGCTGCTGGGTTTGGAGTAATCTCTTGTCAGGAGTTAGATTTAATATTCCTACAAGCTTTACTTAAGGTATGATTTTGTCTTCTCTTTTCTGTCATTCTCCCATTCTGCCAAACCCAAAAGCTCTGGTACTCGTTGACATGCTTTATATCCATCCCTGTAACAGGCTCCACAAACAAAACAGTCTTGTGCTGTGCCACAGAGAAAACCTGGAAGAGAGAGCTCAAACATAAAGTACTTGCTGCTATCATTTCCATTAAAATCTAAGTGACCTGGGTTGCAATGTAAAATATAATCAGGGGTGTGTTATTCTATTACCATCCCTTTGAACTGGGATGGGGGGTAGTGATGTGATCTTCTGTTGATAAGCCCAGCTGATAAGAAAGCATCAAGAGCAGTTTCCTTATCTCTTCCACCACCCATCATCCCTCCAGGGATAGGTCTTCTGCTAATGGGCCATTGAGTCCACTGATAAACTTAATCATCTCATTGGGAAATGCTCCAGCCATGGGGAGGGGGGAACCAAGCCCCTCTACCTGGATAAAAACCTGAGACTTGGAACACCAAGTCAGCCTTTTCCACTGGACTCCCAGAGGAAGAACAGGCCCATCCATCACCACTGGACTTTCAGTGGATGGTTACACCTTTCCTCCAGGACCACTGCTTCAACGGAGCCACAACTGCCACTCCAGGAGGACTGCAGCCACCATTGCAAGTAGACTGCTGCCAACACCCTGACCAACAGGGTGTCAGGTTGTATTCTGACTCTGTCAGTGGTTTTCTTTTTTCCTTATTGCATGTATTTTGTTTCCTTTTTGTTTTATTTTTCCTTTTTCTAATAAATTGTATTTCTGACTTGGGGTGTCTCAATGGTTTTGCTTCTCAAACCAGAACACCTTTTCATGACAAGGCCATGCGGATTAAGGCCACTAGGGGAAGAACCAGGAAGAAGTTTATTCTTTTTATTTTCTCCTTTTCTTTTTGCTCTCTTGTTTGAAAAATGACAGCTAAAGCTATAATATAACTTTTAATCAGCTTTTATTTTTGCCCTGAGCACAATCTATTATTACTAGGTAACAGTAAGAAAACACTGCTTAGGGCACAGACAAAAAATAAAAGGAAAAATGCACTGAAGTGCATAATATCAATCCTGACTTTTTCCTGATATGTTACTTGTTTTGAATGTATTTAAAGAATAACTTGTCAAATCTAAGATCCTCACAAACCAAATGAGCTGCTGAAACAAAAGCAGGAAGTCTTATGTGGACCTTAAATATTTTTTCTTATAATTTCCAGAGTGAGAAGGAAGACAAGCTCTCTACAGCCATATATTTGCATTATATTGAAGTCTGATCTGATACCAGGAATTCCTCAGAGATTCATAAGCCCTTCTGATTCGCGGAGGGAAGACTCTATAACTCACAGAGTAGTCATAAGAGTAGGTATAAATTCATTCAGCGCTGAAGTGCATGGGGATAACTCCTCAAAGGCATGCACACTTATTTCTTCCCTTTTTATCCTCTACAAACTAGGGTTACATGATATGCCTAATACATACTCATTTTCTAGCCCCTCCTGGCCCCGCTTCTTATTAAAATCAGTTCCACTCCTATTTGCAGCTGCGCACTGCTCTTTAGTAATCACTCTGGGGGTCTTTGGGGGTCTTTGGGGATGAAGAACATAGTCATCCTCTCAGTTGAACTTTTCACCTTGTCTTCTTGTGTATGCTCTCTTGTCCTTTTGACCATCCCCTACAATTTGATACCGTGTTTTCTAGCTTAGGGGCCCAAAGAATGTGAAGATAATTAGTACCAGGTGAGGATAACAGTGACTGGAGCCCCAGAGGAGAAGTTTAGGAGACCTACTTGAGTCAGAGAGATGATTGATCTGCGGGGGGTTTGAAACAGTCTGGTGCTTTAACCCTTGCTTCATTTTCTCTGCCTCAGTTCCTTTAGTGTCACACATTGACCCCAGGGTTGAATTGGATCCTGGTTTGCAGACCTTGCCTCAGTAACCCCTGATTGCTGATGAAGGATCAAATGAGTCTCAAACATCAAATCCCTACAGACACAATGCTGCTGATCCTTCACAATATATCCCATCAGGCAGCCTTTCAAATAACATCTGCTTTCATTGTTTTGCAAGTACAACACGCCTCACTAACAAAACTTTACTATAGCCTGTCTACCATGGTCCGACACCTACAGCAAACACTGACATTGAAATATAATTGAAGGTGAAGTAACTGCAAGAGTGTGCAGCTAGCTTTTGCTGCATCCACTTCCTGGTTATCAAGTGAAATGGAAAGGCTTCAAAATTAATTTTATTTCTGAAGTTTCAAAATCATATTGTTTAATAATTCGGTGTAACCACCATTGACTTCAAGCTTTGAATGCAACTTTTTATTTCTTCATTTCCTATTTTCCATTGCTGCAGCCTTGATTTCTGACAGAAGGAAAACAAACAGCTACAAATATGATGGGATAGCCCAACTACTTGCTATTTTAATTGCCGATCAGCATTGTTATCAGACAAACTTCAGTAACAAGCTAACTATTCCTTTATGAAAAAAATCTGCCTAAAAAATAATCACCTTTATTAGCATTATACATCTACATTTGCTGCAAAGAGAAAAAAAAAAGCAGCTTCTTTTTTTGTTCTGGTGTTCCATCAGCAATAACAGACTTCATGAAATCACTGCTCCCTACCCCAGAATGAGAAGTATGTGGGGCAGACAGGGAAATAATTTTTGAAAAGAGTGGTCAGCTATGCTAAAAAAGCAAAGAAGAAACAGTTTACTACTGCTGCTGGCAACTAGCAACTCTATGTTCCTTATCACAGCCAGATCAGTGCTACTGTCTCTTCTGCTTCCTCTCAACAAAATGCATTAATAATTCAAGCCTACCTGCAAGTGTAAAGCAATGAGCATGATAAATTCATATTAATGTCTATGATTAAATATATTCAGCTAATGCATTTATATTTCAAATTTTGTTTGCCTAAATTGGATTTGCAGTAGCTGGCAACTCATAAAAAATTAATCACACACTTATTTAAATTGCACAAAATATATTAATTCTCATGCTTCTAAAATACACATCTTTCCTTAAAGCCCAGAACAGATTTCCACATAACCATTTTATATCATAATCTAACAAAAACTTTTGTGGGCCAAGGAAATTTCAGGGCTCATAAAAGTCAGAAACTCAAGTTTTGTTAAAATATAATTAGACTATTACAATGCATAAATTTCTGAATGAATCAAGCATGCTTTGAGATCTACTTGAAAACTTATTTAAAATATTCAAGAGAATAATCTTGGTCTAAAAGTTGTTTGGAAATAAGTATCTAAAAGAGGGACAAAGGATGATATATACATTTTCTTAATACAAGTAGAATTGATTATACTTTATTTTTGAATGTTGTTGTGGGGTTAATTTGGTTTTTCCCAGCCGATGCACCAATTAATGTTGCAGGTTTATTTTCTGTTGTGAGATAGGATTAAAAGGAAAGAAAGCAAAGCAGATTCAGACTTGAAAATATACAAAGAAAACTTTATTAACAGAACTAAAGGGGAAAACAATAATAAGACAATCAGAATAAAATTTCAGAACACCTTTTTTTCTTTTTCACTGACAATAAAACAATAAAGCCTACGACTTTCAGTCAGTCCTTTAAATAGTCTTCTTCTCAATTCACTTAGGGAGAAGAGTCTCTCTTGTTATGCTATGGAGACTTTTCCACAAGAAAACCTGTTTTCTTGTGGCTTTGTCATAAGAAATGAAACCCGCTGCCCGGAATTAAAAAAAAAAAAAAATCTTACTCGCAGTGGCAAAGTTTTTCCCATGTTTTGCAGCTTTTACACAGCTGTTTTCATAGACTATATTAACTATTGGGGTGTTATTTTTAAGAATTAGCTAGTTTACAATGTTTTTTTTCTTTATCAATCTCTGTAAACAAAAGATTTTTTTACTATCTCTTTCATCTCTCTTTAAGTGTCTCATTAAATCACAGCAATATCTATTTGCTTCTACTACTACTATTTCAACTCACAGTTGTACTAAAATCGCTACTTTCCCCAATACATTTCTATAAGTCACAGAGAAAATAAACAAAATCTGATATATCAAATATATATCTTTATCATAGCTTCACAAAAGAATTTAAATCTAAGCTCAAAGCATTGTCTTCAATCCCTTCATCTAGAATTAAACTTCTTCTTTACTGACCTCAAGAGTTAAGTTTTATCATTGATTGAAACAGCCTTTATAGAGTCTTACATTGCCAAAAGGTTAATCTGATCCAACCTCTGCATTGAGAACATAGCTTACTGTGCTTCTCTTCTGGCCACATGGTCTCTGTTAACATCATGCAAGCTGTGTTGGCCTGGCTCTGCTGAGGTGCTGAGACTAAGAAAAAAAACTGCAGCTGATGTTTTGGTCCTTTCATGTGAAGTAAAGTTGGTTCAAGGTAACTGAGCAGACAGAGTTCATTGTGAGCCATGCTGAAGTGGCTGTGGCTGCCCGGCACCATCCTGGCTGCTGTGATCCCTGGCCATGTGGCCACTCTCCGTCTCAAGGCTGTTCCTGGCCTTGGAGCCCCTCCTGGCCTCGGGGCTCAGTGGGCTCCCTGGTGAGAGGCTTGGCAGCTCTTTCATCACCCCTCCAGGAACAGAAAAATCTCAGCTGGGCCAGGGACACCAGATCAGCCCAGGCCCGGCCACACTGGGCCGAGTGGGCCGGCCCAGACCCTGCTCAGCCCAGGGCTGCCAATTCCTCCCCAGTCTGGAAGTGAAAAGAGCTACCCTCAGCTTTTTTCGTCTTAATAATGTGTCTTCACAAAAGCATAGCAACCTCTCATTTGGTCTACTGAAACAATGTCAACCTATGACAAATGTCTTGATAACACAATCTATGTTTATGCTACATACTTTTGTGTAATAGTAATTTCCCCTACTTTTAACAGATAACTGTTCAACAGATTTTCAAGCAAACAATTGTAACACTATCCAGAGAAATGGTCATAGCCTCCCTCTCTCCCTCAAACTGCTATTATTTAACTTATGACAGTTTCACTCTTGTTTCTGACTGACCCCCACATCTTTTCTTAACTCCCAGATTTGGGCAGTGGTAAGCTTCAGTAGAAGTTTCTTTGAAGAAACTGGAAATGTAAAATTACAAGAAGACCTGATCTTACCTAATTTATTTCATATTTGGAATAACTGCAAGTATATATGCACTGGCATTTGCACTAATCTAAACCAGAGTGGTTTCATGGAAACAGTGGATTTGAATTGCTTTTATTCTAGTACTGGCAGTTTAATAAAGTCCAAAGGATGGAAATGAACATGGATATTACAACGTATTTAATACAGTCCAAAGGATGGAAATGAACATGGATATTACAACGTATTGCTCCTCTTAGGAAAAGAGGAGTTTTAGCTATTTGCATCAGGAATAACCTTGATCTCCAACATCTTCCCACACAAAATAGATCTAAAATTGAAATAATATTCTTGTTAGGCACTTTCTTTTAACTAACTTTTCCAACAGTCAAGAAAGAAGGTCAGCTAACATATTGACATAAAAGATCAGATCTATGGTAAAATTTTCTTAAACACATTTCTTTCATTATTCTTTATTTAATAAAATAGTCAAAACACCCAAAGGATGCAGAAAATAGGATATTTTGTTTCTTGAAATAATATAGAAGATATGAATTAGAAATTTCAAAATAAATAATCAGCAACAACCAAATTTTTGGTAAGTTTTTAGCTATCTTGATGAAATATGCTAAATCATCACAAGACACAAAGAAAGCTCATTTGGACCATCAGAATTAGCCTCAAACCAGACTAGAAGCTGCATTTATGAGTGCTAAATGGGATTTCACATCTGAATTCTCCTACATAACACAAATGCAAAACAAATGCTTTCATCCTTGAAAAAAAATAATCAACACCCATATGGAAAGTCTGGTTATGAATGAAGATGACATAGCAGTAATGTCCCAGCTCATAAAAGTGATGCAGAAACAAGTGCATTGATTTCAAAACCTTTCTTTATTGCTATAAAAGAATTTTAACACATAATTTCTAAGCAAAAAATATTTGTAGGAGGCAATCTAGAGGTTATTGTACAAAATTGAGTGTGTATTCTCAAGAGGAATAAACTTCTGTGTGACAACTCTCCTCATAGCAAGGCTGCAAACAGATAATTAATTTATAGATCTATAGATTAAATAGAATAAACTCTTGTCCTCTATCTCTGGACCAGTATTATGGAAGTTCCCTAAGGCTTCAGAAAGGAAGAAGGGCTTAGAGTGAATGTAAAAGTAGAGGCTCAGGGGGGATTCCAGACCTTGAATTTAGGACTGTTCAGTATTCTAAACTATTAAAAAACTGATTTTAGTAGCAGTTTTGTCCATGTCTTGTTTCTAGTTACAAAGCTAATCAGTACATTACACCTGACTTTTATCAAAAAACTACAGTTACTGCTCCAGGCCTTCAATTTTAATGTGTTACAAAGACAAACAGGCCTGAAAGTGTAAAACCAAATAACTTTTCCCTCTCCTTTTGGTTCATATTTTTCCTTTTGAAGAAGAGAGATTGGACTTAAGCATATATTGAAGTCTGCAGTTCAGAAGTGAATTCGTGCAAACCAGGTATGAATTCTTTGTTTTGTTTAAATTATCTTCTATCTAACTGTATTAGATCGCCTTTTAAATTAATGCTAATACAGAAGCATTTTGCCATCCCCTGAGGATAAGCCCAACTACTTATTCTTTGACCAGAATTGACCAGAAATATTGGCCTCTTCTTTGGTGCCATTTTCCCCTTGTTGAAACTTGCGCATTCAATAAACAAAACTTCAGATTTAGCACATCTGAGTTTATTCTGAAAGTCTGCTTTTAGAATAGGTTCCCTGTTAAACAAACAAGCAAAACCCCAAGACACACCATTGTTTAAATGGTAATACATTACATGTTTTATCTGCTGCTCTTTGTTCTCAAAATGGTTCAGTGAAAAAGAACCCCACGAACTACATAGCAGCTGTGAACACTACTATAAAGTGTTCCATTTCAATGTTACTACTTAATTGGAAATTACTACCCTGTTTTATTTTCCCAAGAAATATGGCTTATAAAAATGTCCTAAGTATATCTAATACATCCTTATTTAAATCAGCCAAGTGCTGGCCAAAAGGAATATCAATACTCTATTTAATTTACAAGCTCTGTCCATACTAAACACTTCATTATCAGGAACAGAAAATATTAGAAGATAGGATGTTCAAATGTGATTTGAATTACTGTACCAATCCCATGTTACTTTATCTGCCAGATGTACTGGAGATTCTAGATTAGTACACAACATTTTCATTTACAGTAGTATGTTCCTGCACTCAGCCTTGTTTTAATCAGTATTGCTAATGAAGAGATGATAAAATGATTAATAAAATTTTATTTTTATTTGCTTAATCTGGATTCATCATTCATGACCCTACAGTATCATTACCTACTGGGCTTTGAAGCACAATAATTACACAAAAGTCAGTCTTTTCACCTGGCACTGACATCTCTGTATTAAAAGAAGAGACCTCCTGTCTTCTCCAGATACTCAGTTCTTTCTCTGTGCTCCTCCATAGTTTACTGAGGGTCTGATAGCATCCCTATATAAGGGAATTCCCAGGACTGAGCTCTAAATATTGAATATTAGAGAGTTAAAATAAATAAACAAACATCCAACCATCCTACACTAAAAAAAAAAACCAACTCAAACCAAATCCAACTCTACAACAAACACACATTAGTATGCGTAAGAAAGGACTTCCATGTATAATATTTATTTTCTCACTGCTCTTTACTAGTTTACCTCCAAAAGTCTCTGTTGGTTATACATTAGCTAAGGCACTCAAGGTCATGTTCATCCAGTCCACTTCAGCACCATGTGTTTAAGGCAGGATCCTTTCTTGTAAGAGGTTTGATGAAAGAATTGCTCTGACTCATGTGATAATACACGACTAAGCCCCTATGCAGATGGCTGGCTGTGTGCAGTTGAACATCCAACACTGGGGGATTGTTCTCCCTAACAAGGAACAGGAACAGCAATGCCCTGGTTTCACACATGACACTCTCACACGCACCTGGAAAGACACCTCTGAAACTTTGGTTCACAAGGGGTACCATAAAGGCACCAAGCATGGTTTTGGCAATGTAGAAAAATATTTGCATAATGCCTTGCCACCTGCTTGGTACAGTCACCAGATCTTCTAATGGATTTTGCAGTTTGAAGGGGGTTTTTGCTTAAAGATGAAATGATTTCTCTGAAAGATTAAAAGGTGACTAAACTACCACCTTTATAAACTAAAAAAATGTTGAAAAAAGAAGAACTAGAGATTCTGGTTCTTTCAATTATCTTGTTCACCGGTAAAACGGAGCACTATCAAGTCACAGCCTCTCAATAGTCACCTAGCAGAGAAAAGAAGTCTCAGAAATTTGATTTTACAGCTGGCTTCCCAGTCTCAGAAACACTTGATGCTCTTTTAGCAAACCATAATCAATAGCTGTGACTAACTGAAGAAAGTTTTGTTTATGTGAATAATTCCTCTTGTAGCCAACCCAACACCTAACTTTTACAGTTTAAGAGGCTTACCTGGAGAGGCATGAAATAATATTTGCTTTAAGACATAATTTGAGAGGTTCGTGCATGCAGCTAGTCTTCACCCCTCTCCGTTCTGCCCCCCACTGCTTCTTCTCATCCCCACTACCTCATATTCCAGGATCTGCTTTGAGACACATAATTATTTAAAATTTAAAATTTAAATTTTTAACTTTAAATTTAGCAATGGTGAGAGAAAAGTAAGAAGTGTAAGCAGAAGAGCATGGACCTCCTGGGGTTCTGTAGAAAAAAATTCTGAAAACAAAGCAAAGACAGGTTCTTACATCATTAGCAAGAATAACAGGGGTAAGAGTAATGTTATTTCTCTTGACATGCAATAGCCTCGTGCACTGTCCTGTCACACTACCAAGGATGAGAGCACCAAGCCAAGCTGCTCCCATGCAAGCAGTTTGTCAAAGCCCGTTTTATACCCTGGGCAGGTTGAGAGTGGAGGCAAACAGGCCCTGGAGAAAATGTGTGTGCCCAGGGAGCTGCAGGCACAGCATTCTCATCCTTTGAATGGCTCCCATGCCCCTGCAGAGAAGGGAATGGCACATTACACTACATCTGGTGAAAAGATGATGCCTCCTTCCAGCATCAGACAAGGGTCACACTAAGTCATCACTGCTGCTGCTCTCCCAGGTGCCACAAACGGATGGGAAAGCCTTTTCAGGGGGAGGAGACAACCACTGGCTCACAAGGAGGCGTTCATCTGGTTTGCGAGTAAAGAATGGGGACAGGTAGGAGATCAAATTACATTTCTTTTCTTCCCAGGCATGAGGGGGTTTCACATACAGTGAAAACAACAAGCACTGTTTAAAGAAACATTTACTCCTTAACAGAGCTGAATTCACCAGGGCATTCTCAGTCTCTCCTCTTCTAAAGAGGAATGACCACCCATTCAACAGTAAAATGATGCAATATGCATTTGGGGAAAAAAAACCCAAAACAAACCTAAATAAGAGAACCACCAAACCATTGGTCTGTTAAAACATAAGAATACTAAGAAAGAAATGCTTATATAAGAACAAATATTTAAAACTAACCACACAGAAAAATAAAATAAAAAAAACCAAACAACTCACAACAAATAATTAAAGGTAACCTTTTTTATTACTATTGCAGTCTGTAAGAGATATGTTGCAAATTTTAATAAAATTGCTTGGAACATCAGTCATTTTTCTCTTGCTGAAATTTATTTTTGATAATGCAATAGTAACATCTCAGGAATGATATTAAATTTCTACTTTGTATTAAAGTAGAATTGTATTAGCATGGCACAGCGTGTGTATCTCTGCTGGTATTACTTTCAAGCTGACAAAAACAATGTTATTTTTCTATTACTGATGTAAGCAATCTATTTTGATACTGGAAAATATATTTCATTAAACTATAAACTAACAAAATCTCTCATGTTAGAGGATATCACTAAAGTTTCCCTCCTGGTGTATTTTCAATTCCTAGCCAGCAGTCATTCTGCTTATTTTTTTTTTGCATAAACTCATTTGATTTGCAGCATACCTGTGAGCCCATATAGTAGAGTTAGCATGACTAGTTCAATTATTCTTGGTCAATCACTGACCAAACTATTGGGAAATCTGCCTGCAGAAAGAACAAAAGATTGCAGCTGACAGGCCTATGTCTTTCTGAACAAAACTCAAGCAGACTCTTTCCAGTATCTCTCTCCATTCAGTCTTTTAATTTTCCTACCAGCACCCTGAGAGAGTGAGTCTCATGGCAGCTTGGAGAGAGAAAGAAATGGGGAATTTATATTCAAATATATCCGACTAAGCCTAACAAAGTAACATGTATTTTACTGACATGATTTTCCAAAGCTCTCAACCTCATCCTAAGATTTGTTTCTAAGTTCAAGAAGTGGGATCACTGGTTTCTTTTCACCTTTCACAGTGAGGAGTCACCTTGAACATCCACCAGCTGACCCTAACCCTCCAATTTCTTGTCAGAGTATGGAAGAAATGAGCTCTGACAGGGATTTAAAAGGAGAAGACAGAGGACTCACTTTATCTGATAAAATCTGCCTTCTGCTATGAGCTGCAAACAGTTCCAGATATGAATTAGAGAAGTTATCAAAGAGAGGCCAGGAATCATGCCCTCACTAATGGATCAATCCCCCCACTAAAGGATCAAGACTGTGGTTAGCAAATACTGTACTTCATCAAAATTCAGGTTTTTAGCCACATAATTAATTCAATTCACTCTATAGGGTACATTTCCAAACACACACTCTAATTTGTTGTTGCAGAATGATGTGTAATTCACAGTGCATTCTGTACTGTTCTGAGGCTCAACAACACACGTGTTGAAGCGACACATCCCACCACACCTGCAGAGTAAGGGAGAATCCATAAAAAGAGACTAAATTCTCAAACAGTTGGTGTGAAAAGCAGCCATGGGACTGGTTCATGCACAACATGTGGGTTCAAACCGTTGCCCTCAGGGTTATTTTTTTTTCTTTTGCAATAACACCAGAATTGGGAAGAAGATAGGGAACTTGAATATATTCTAGAAAAGCTACTAGCAATCACCCGGGGAGCAGCAAATGACACCTTTGAGCAAAGCAGCTTTCTGTGAAGCATGCCCTTGGCAGTAGGTGTCGCTACAAGGCAGAGCTACAGCAATTAGTCTATTGGGATACAGACAAGAACAGAAGCAGGCAAACATGCCTCGTGGTATGCAGGAAGAACATACATATCCCTAACACCTGGTAGCTGTGCACTCCTCTTGTGCTAAGTGTTTTGGCTGCAAACATGATCAAACAGCAGATTGCTAGTATACACCTGCCTAAAAAAAAAGCATGGAAATTCTTACTATTAAGGTTACAGCTTGCATAGCAGCATTTTTTATGTTTAGTTTTCCACTTACTGAGTGCTCAGTCCTCCTGACACATTAAAGTGTTTACTGCTATTCAGTACAAACAGAGCACCATACAGCACCTAGTCATTTAATCCTCCAAGACTCACTGCAAACTACCCAAATCTTGCCTTTAAGTTCTTGCAGTGGGCCTTTTAAGGAGGAATTCATGCATAAATTCCTGCCACTCTAGTGTCCAGCTATCCCTGGTTATGGATATTTCATATTCTAGGGAGTAGTGTCATCTAGGTCACATCCAGCACAAAATAAGAGATAGACACTTCTGCTTAGCTCTTGTGTGTCATTTCAGCTACAAGCCGATATTAAGGATCACCATTTCCCACCCTCTTCAAGTAATTTCAGATTCTGTAATGTGTTTCTCTTCACACTGCAGAGAAATTGCAGAGGCTGATGTCTCTGTGAGAGAAGAAGGCTTTTTCCTGAAGGGTTTTCAGCCTGCTGTTAAGTAGTCTCTCCCTTCTACTCTTTCCTTCTTGAAATATTAGCCTTCAGTTGTCACTGAAACGAAAAAGCCATTTTCTGCTACAGCACTGAGCCAATTTACAAAGAAACTGCCAGCCAAATTAAGAACTAGTCTTTTACTACAAGTCTAACAAGGCAAGAGAAGTATTTAAATAATGACAAGGCAAGAAAAATACTAACTCATAGTCCAGAGATTCCTAGAACTACAGTGCCATGATTTACTTTGAAAAGAGGGGTGTTGCTTCTAAGAACAGATCTGACAAGGTCTTGACTTCCACAAATGGCTTTATGCCAGAGATATAAAAGTCAGTGTTCTTATCACCGCTACCAAAATCTACTACTAGAGGTGCTAACTTAGTTTTAAAAGAACACTTAGAAAGCAGATATACACTATAATAAGCAATGGTGTTGCAGAGACCTCAAACAGGCAGTGGGGCAAACCCTGAGTGTGTTGAGAACCTGCACTGTCAGCCTGGCAGAAGGTGCAGATCAACAGAACTGCTGGGCAAACTGAGCAAGGAGGGTTTTCCAGCCATTGCCTAGAATAAGACAGTAAGATAGCTTTTCATCAAGGAATGTCCTTAAAGCTGCATATAGAGCATACTTGGGTTTTTGGTTTTTGTTTGTTTTATTGTTTAACAAACAGAAACCACTTCTACAGCAAAGTAGAAGTAGTAGTTTTATGCTGCCCTCTCTGAAGAACATTCACAGTTTTCCTGCAGGGAGAAGTATAAGAATTTGGAGTGTGAAAACACAAGTTACTCCTCCTCCGATGAGGCACTGAGGTACTATTTCACACTGCCACCAGAGCTGATACCACCATGCCATGGTGGTAGTTAGTGACACTAAAACAAACCAGACTGCAGGGCATCAGGCAAGCAGAGTACCTTACTACGTCTTTTACTCTTCTCTCTTCTCCCTCTTTCACCCCCGCCCCACCAACTTAATATGAACAGGAGCTTGGCCTAAGACTTTTTGTGCTTACAGTGACTGGCACATCAACCTTCTCTCTAGGCACTACCTTAATAAAAACAAGACAGACAAAGCAGAGTGAAAATGGAAAACATAATATCTACAAAACACACAATACCCACTGGAAGCAACCTGTAGGTTGCTAATGCCAATTCCTAATGCAGCAATACTCTCTTACTTATGTCTGTACAATATCTAATAAAACACAACCTCTGGGAAAGACACTCACGATCTCCTTCTGTTCCTCCATGCAAGCAAGACCTCTTCCTTACCAGTTCAGCAAAGATCCTGAGCTGTGACCAGAAAAAAAGGTGCCAAAATTATTTACTGTGCTGTGGACTGTACTCAGACTGTGATCAGAGAGTCAGGAGGTGATGGGCTCATTGTTCTACTCCTGCAATAGTTTTCACCAGCAGTACTTGGTCTGTGACCCAAGGAAGGTGTGCAGCTACAGCAGGAGTAAGTAGATGCAGGCAAAGCAGAGCCCTGCAGACAGTGCACAGCCATGGGGAATGGGACACTTCACTGATGTATCCATCTTAGGAGGCAGAAGTCAAGGCCCAACTCTGAAAATACAACCTGAACCAGGGGAGACACAACAGCAGCTTATATATACCTGCACTGTGAAGCAGCTTTAGAGGGGGATAGAATACCCTATAGACTGCAGTCAGGGAAGAATAAGGTTGTAAAAAGTTTTACTTCCCATAAAGCAAAACACCAAGTTAGTCCAAACAGGCATGAACTTTATTTAAAAATTGAATTTTTACTGTTTTCCTTTTTTTTTCTTTCTTTTTTTTTTTTTAAAGATGAAACAACAGCATGGTCTGCAAAAAATTGATTTTTCTTGGGCTTAAGAAATGGTCATCTGTATACATAATAGCACATATTGCTTGCAATATGCCTCTGACAGAAAAGTTTCAGGGAAATCTATTTCAAAAACATATTTAGTAGTAGAATCAAAAAACATTTCCAAACTGAATGCTTCTGTTTTTAAAGGCATGACTTTTAGAGAAGTGTTTGTGGTAATGTATGGAAATGTAATCACAATGGAAGAAAAAAAAGAAGATTGTAATATGTGCAATGAGAAAGAAAGAATTACTGCTCAAATGTTCAATATGGTCAGTACACTGTTGCTTGAAGTATTGAATATTAAATTTCCACCTGGGTTTTTACTTACTATTTCATGGCAACATTAAACCAGTCTTTTTAGTGGTTTTGTAATTTAAAAATATTTTTCTTCTCCCCTTTTGTCAAGGAGCATGGACTGTTTTAGAAACAGTTAGTTTAAGGCAATCAAACAGCAAAGCATACATAAATGTGAAAATAGACTTTGTTACTGTAATTGCCATAAAATCAGAAATGTGCCCTGTGGGTGGCCAAGGAACCTTTAACATTCTTGTGACATGATCCATAGCTTGGCTCATGTCCTGACTTGACTCAAGCTCTGTAATAAAGTCTACATCGTCTGTATCAAAAAGCTGCTATATCCTTCATGATAGGAACATCTGAGCATGTGTGGCCTTTAGTATCATTCATTGTATCTTTCTTTAGTGAGGTTTTTATGTTATTTATGTTCAGTTGAAATCAGTTCCTTCAGCTGTGCCTTGTGCACACATTCACTAGTTTTCTCAGCAAGCATGTACTCCTTTTACTTAATATTAACACAAATCAAATGCTTTTCTCACATAAGTGTTAAATTTGGTGCCATAACTTGCCTACGTAAATGCCAGAAGTCAAGAAGCACCAAAAATCACTGTTTCAGAAAAAACATTTTTCTTGTTATATTTGAGATATTACAAACTGAGCGATTTCTTTCTAGTCTTTAAACTGCATTATAATGATGCTGCACCTCAGGTTCAGGAGAGTTGGATAAGTAAATACTTTAAAAACAAGCAAATTATTATGAAATTGAAAGGAACTGGGAAATAAAATTGTATATGCTATAAATTTTCTTGCAGAAACTCTCCTTTGCTTTTCAACTTAAAACTGAGCAATGAAAAACAGACTGAAGAATACACTCCATATCTTTTGAATGCAAAACTAAACAGTAATATCTGGGAAATGGCCAGAATCAAGCTTTAACCAAAATTCTCAGTTTCTTCTGATCAACTAAGCTATGGAGTTTGTTATTTGGGTCAAGTAGTGGGATATGACTGGACAAAGGAAGAAAGGGATTAATCCAATTCCACCTACTCCACATTTATCATTATTATGTTGCAAGCCCCAAATTACCCATGTATGAACCCTACAGTACTCCTAGTTTTCACAGGGATGCCCCCAAATCTCCCTTTCTACTCTATAGTATTCAGCTCACCTTGAAGACAAGAGAGCTTGTCAAGCTACTATTAACACAGAAGGAAAATAAATATTTAAATCTCACTCCTACTAGTCAGACCTGAATAAATATAAAGACCATTTAATCATTAGCCTGAAACAAGAATGACAGTAATAGAGACACAGAAGAAGTCTAAATAAATAATTTTATTTTTGTTTGGGTTTTTTTTTTACCCACTCCCAACTTAAGGGGGATGATTAAAACCCACTTTCATCTACTATTTGAGAGTTATGTGATAATCTCAAATAAATGAAAATAAATTCTTTCTTCCACTTCTTCTTCATGCTCTTTGCTTTTATGGTAGCTGTAACTTTACTCCTCATAAAGAGTGATGGAGAATGCAGTCCAAATGCAGCAAAGTCAGCATTAATTAATAAAAGGAAATCTCATCACAGAAGTGAAAGTTATCAGCAAGCTTAAAACCCATCTAAAATTAACACACAAATCCACTTCCCAGCAGTCCTGCAGTATACTCAAAGCCAATTCCCTCAAGGACTGTTCAACTTAGAAAAGAGGATAAGGGAAAAAGTGAGGAGAAATAAGTAAGGTGAGAGTTTCTGTGTGTACATTTATGTACATAATTTATTATTAGCATAGTCACTGAGCAAGAAAATTCCTATGGATTGAAATATACAGCTTTAATATGTTACTTCTTGTGAGTTTTAATTGTAGAATTTCCACCACAGCTTCCAAGTCATTAACATAACCATCTCAAGGAAGAAAATAAAGAATACATATATTAAGAACTAGATCAATGAGAACTTTACTAATGATCCATTCCAAAAAAACAGGATAATCCAGACAAGTTTAGCAGTCAAAAATTAAATTCCAAGTGAAAGAAAATGGAAATTATTCTTTCATAGCTCATGTAGATCTAGCAGCATGTTTAACTGTCCTCTCTGCTAGAAAATTTTACTATACTTCTTATATCCCCTTCTTTGGGAGGGTAAGTCTCTTGGCTCTACTAGAATCCTTAGGGAGTATGCTAAATAAACCAACAAAAACAAACAGAAAAAACATCAAGCCAAGTTCTGCACTTTTTGTTTATAGATGTACACACAAATTGATGGTATTCATATTACTTCTGATATCCCCTTCTTTGGGAGGGTAAGTCTCTTGGCTCTACTAGAATCCTTAGGGAGTATGCTAAATAAACCAACAAAAACAAACAGAAAAACACCAAGCCAAGTTCTGCACTTTTTATTTATAGATGTACATACAAATTGATGGTATTCATATTAACATTGTATATACATATACACTAATAAGTTAAAGTACTTTTAGCATTCTTTCTAACAAGAGGAAAACCTTTCAAATATAGAAAGCTGCTTGTGGAAGTAGAGATAGATATTTATTGTCAATACAGATATTTATTGTCAACAGCAAATATTCTTTCAGAAATATTTTGATTAATCTTTTAATTATATGGATCTTGATATTAAATATGGTAAAATTCAAGGTAATTGATTATGCTAAACTATTTGAAGAACATTAGTATAGCAATATTTATGAGGCAGCAAAACAAGGAAAACAAAGCTCTCAAGTGAAATATCTGTTTTTTCAACACTGCTCCTGATAATTATTTTTGAATTGTTCATATTAAGTAGGATGGTTAAATTCACCTATGTGACACCAATGCACAAGAAGGGATGGAAGAAGGATCCAGGAAACTACCATCCTGTCAGCCTAACCTTGGTGCCAGGGAAGGTTATGGAACAGATTATCTTAAGTGACTTACAGGTCAAACAGGGGATCAGACCCAGCCAGCACAGGTTTAGGAAAGATAGGTCTTGCCTGAGCAGCCTGATCTCCTCTTATGACCAGCTGACCAGCCTGGTGGATGACGGGAAGGCTGGGGATGTTGTCTAACTAGACAGCAGGAAAATCTTGATACACTTTCCCATGACACTCTCCTGGGAAAACTGGCACACCATGGCTTGGATGGGTGCACTCTTTGCTGGATTAAAAATTGTCTGGATGGCTCAACGCAGAGTCAAAGGAAAAAGTGCTGCATCCAGGTGGGTGTGGTGTCCCCCAGGGATCTGTGTTGGGCCTAGTCCTGTTTAATATCTTTATCAATGATCTGCATGAGGAGGTCAATTCATGGATGACACCAATTTGGTCTGCTGGAAGGTAGGAAGCCTCTGCAGAGAGATTTGTACAGGCTGGATTGATGGGCCAAGACCAACAGTATGAGTTTCAACACAGCCAAGTGTCAGGACCTACACTTTGGCCACAATAACCCCAGGCAGTGCTAAAAGGTTACTGTACACAGTGGCTGGAAAGCTGCCTGTTGGGGAAGGAGTGGGGATGTTGGTCAACAGCAGGTGAACATGAACCAGCAGAGTGCCCAGGTGGCCAAGGAGGCCAGTGGCATCCTGGCCTGTATCAGCAATAGTGTGGCAAGCAGTACCAGGGCTATGTTTGTTCCCCTGTATTCAGCACTGGCGAAGCCGCATCTCAAATCCTGTGTTCAGTTTTGGGCCCCTCACTACAAGAAAGATATTGAAGTGCTGGAGTATGTCTACATACAAGGAACAAAGCTGGTGAAGAGTCTTGGGGGTAAGTCTTATTAGGAGCAGTTGAGGGAGCTGAGGTATTGAAGGAATCCAGTGGACTGAATAAAAGATAAGTTAGTAGTGAACTTTCACCCAATCTGTTTGTCACTAACAGGCTATAACCAAAAGAAAGGTAAATGGAAGATGATGACAGGAAATCTTTCAGTAAAGCACATAAAAAATAGTGGTACAGAACATATTCAAAGAAGTGTGGATGCTTATCAAATACCTTGAATCAAAGGCTATAATAAATACATGACTAATAAAATCTGTTGTTATTAGGAAGAAGACCTCAGAGAAGAGTTTTGCCTTATGGAAAACAATTAAGTTGGTAGCCAGGCCAAGAACCCCTGCAGGACCCCCCCAAATGAGCAGATGACACTGGGAGAACCTGACTGGCATATGAGCTTGGAATCCAGATCATGTGATTAACACATGGATAGCAGGAATATACACATTTCTATCAAAGCCCTACCAGACAGATGATATGTACTTGTTAAAAAAATACCTGAACACAAAGAATAACAAGCTTGCTTTCACAGCATGAGGATGAAATCGAGAGAACTGAGCTCTCTTCTACAGCTGTACAGCCTGTGTGACTCCAGGGAAGTCATTTCACACCTTGACCTTTTATTGTCCTTCCAATTCAGAGTACTTAAGCGGCTATCCTAAGTAGTAATAACAAATTACTCTTATTTAATATGCACTGCTATGTAGCAATTATTATCCCTGAAATGATACATACACAAAAAACCTTAATATATACCATGCCATAAACAAGTTTTTATTGGCCAGAAACTTGTGAAAGATTAGCGCTGCACCAAACATGGGGGCTGAAAAATTCCAGTTCTCATTTCATTCTTTGATATCCTAAGGCAACTGTCAGGAAGAGATTCAGATGTTTCTTTCACACTTGAGGTTTCTACTTGTCAGCCACCATGGCTTCAGTGTTGCTCCTGTGTTAGAGCAACACTATGCTACACGTAACACCGACTGTGCTGCCACAGTCACACATTCTCCCAGCTGCTAAGAAAGCAGTGGTGGCTGCTTAAACTGAAGTGTTAGGTCATCCTGAAAATAACTGCAGACCTGCTCACTCCTGTCTTCATTGTGAGAAGCAGAGTCACTGAGGGATCACTGCAATACTCAGCCTCATCATTCCTTAACTCCCTCAGATACAGAAGGATGAGGCATCTTGTGGTGCTCTGCATAGAGAATTTGTGGGTTTGCTTGTTAGGTGAATGCAGGATTTTGTCTGAGATAACGAGGAATAGATGTCACACATTATCATTCCCACATTACCTGAACAACAAATGGCTGCAAAACTTTCCTTGTCATCCTCCTCAGTGTCTCTGAACTCACAGTTACCCAAACCAAACCAACTTCTGGCTGTTCTGTGACATTTTTGTTCATAGGACACAGACGTGAGTGAAACAAACCCAGAGAACAGCAACTACTGTCTTGTTCTCTTCTGGAAATGGAGGAATGTGGAAGAAAAGACAAAGTAAAAAAGAGAAAAAGTTGCTTTTATGATTCCTCTGCCAGCTGTCTCTGGTAAATTCTCTTCCTAAGAGAAATCCCTGAGTTTTCACACCAGGCTTTTACATGTTGTTTTAACATGGTCTAACTTAGCCTTTCAATTTACCCCCGAGTGCTCCCAAGTTTCATGACATGCTGTAGTAGTGGACAATAACATGTCTGAAAAGAAAGCATGGTATGAAAAGATGAAAGTGCTTTGCTTGCAGGTTTCAGACATTATTAGATATGTTTTACTGATCCAGCCATACAGAGCTCTGAGCTGCTATAAGACCGCAGAAACCACTCAAGGCCAACACCATAGAAAAGGAAAATATAGAAGCATGAAGACCATTTTGCCACTTTGAAAATCCTTCATTTCAAAATTCCATCCTCCTATTTGCTACAAGTTTATTTTGAAAACCTCATTTTTCAGTTGCTGCTCTTGCCTCTCTTCTCCTTTTGATCACTGCACAGCAATAGCATTTTAGGTCCACTGGTCTCAAATGAGTAAAAGTTGTGTTTCTTTCTCCTTAGACCTACAGTAACAGTCAATTTGCTTTCTAGCTTCCTTTAAAGACAAAGGAACAATAACTCCCCAAAAATACTCAAAAGCAAAACTCTCAAAAATCTTGGGGAGATAAATTAGAAGAAGTCTGATTTACCTCCCTCACTACAATGCATATGTTTTGACTACTAGTAAAATAATCTCCTTGCAAAACAATGAAAAGTGTATGAAGAAGGTGTGGCAGAAATATGCAACCTACTTTTGAAGTTTAGTCAGCTGAGGAAAAACTGGCAGCCACGCTTCAGAAGTAAGTGATATGGCTTCTGTCATTACAGTCATCTAGCCACCAGGCATATTTATTTTCACTTTAAAAATTTATATCTCAAATGTTTAAGAAAAAAACAAAACAAAGCCCAGCAAATTTATCTTTATCATAGTTGAAAGTAAAACTTCAGTAAAGTAAAACTGGCCAGGCAGCCATCTCCACAGCACCTGAAGCTCTCCTGGAGGGAGGAAATCAGGTACTTGTAACTGCCTCAGCAATTAACACCTTTACATCCCACAGGAATGAGAATGAAAACACATCACTCCTGAGGTATATCCTGTGACAGCACATAACTCACACTACCACTTGCTACAAATTAGTCATATAATACTTCTGTGCTACTGTGCCCTTTGGACTTCTGATCCCAGTATCTTCAACAGATCTATAACAGAAATGGAGAGCAGGAACCAGGAGTCATCAGACCCTTGTCAATGTTGCAGAATGGACATGAAGGAAAAGGAGGAGCCTGCAAAGAGATGGGTGAGCTCAAGAAGAGAGCATCACACACAACTACAGTCTTCCCACTACATCAAATGTTTGATCAATCAGCAGTCAGTTCTGCCAGTTTATTTAAAAAAACATTATTAGCATACAGATGGTCACCACAACTACTTTCTGATTTATTAGCCATTGCTATTGATTAGGATTTATTAGGATTTCTGTGGGACCTTGAGAAGTAGTTTGAAATAACACAGAATGTTTTAAAAGCATGTATCCCTTTTCTTATACATGATAATAGCAAAAAAAACCATGCACAGAAAGTAGCAGGGGGGCTTAGATTGGTAAAGAAGTATGTAACTAAAAAACAAAGAGCCTGATTATAGAAGAGGCTATGAGACTTCAATGAAGTTCTTTTTCTCAGCTGCTTATAATAATCTCTTATTGCTAATGAAACCTTCCTCTTGCCCCTATACTAATTTTTTAAAATGACACTCAACCCAAAGTTTGCTATTAACAATTTTTTGCCAGGTACTAATCCTCCCTAATCAACACTAGCCGAGACCTCCAGTTTCCTAAGTGAAAGCATAT
This sequence comes from Thryothorus ludovicianus, assembly GCA_013397245.1. Classification (NCBI taxonomy): domain Eukaryota; kingdom Metazoa; phylum Chordata; class Aves; order Passeriformes; family Certhiidae; genus Thryothorus; species Thryothorus ludovicianus. Next base: position 35,069 of record VZTB01001002.1, read on the forward strand.
ACTTGGAGGTCAAAGCTGGGGCTTTTTTGTCTCAATAGTCAGAGCACTTAGTATCTTCTAATCCTCTTGAACATATCATCCATCTAAATTATTGATCGAAACATTGGCAATTTTTTCATTCTCCTACTCCTCATATATCAAGTGAAGGCAGCCTAATGGTGTGTTGCAGATTTTGTTTTCTTACTTTTTTTTAAAATATGGGGTGGCTTTTTTTGGCAAAAGGTATTAACTTGAGTTGCTGAATGTCCTGGATTGATGCTGAAAATTGTATCCCCATTCACCTGTTTATCTCAGAAATAAGTTTTGTACCTTGAAAACTGGATCTGAGAGTGAAGGAGAAGGGGTGGAATGTCTGAGGCAGTTGCTTTCTAAACATAAAGATAAGAGTTTTCGGCTTTCATTCACACACGGCCAGCGTTGTCTGCAGTGTGGACGGCAAGAGAGAGCTCTCCTTTGCTTTTTGCTAGTTTTTGGCTAGCTGAGACAGAGAAGTTCTCCAGACTGTGGTTTTTTTTTTCCTTTTTCTTGGAACTGCTTGAACCTGCTCTGGACTAAACACCCAAAAGGGCACCAGGTGCTCACACCTGTGGCCCACTGGGCCTGGCCTGGGTCCACCTTTTCCAGCATCAGAGGGACTGACAGGAACTGAGTGAGCCGAGCTAGAGCCCATGAGAGAGACATTCTGAATTTGTCATCTCTGTGGAGCGGCAAGAGGTTTTGTTGTTCAGTGTTGTTCATTTGTTGTGCTGGGGAGTGCTTTGCCTGTTAAATAAACAACTTTTTTCCATTTTCTTCTAAGGAAATTTTTTTTTCCTGTCTTGAACCAGTTGGGGGGAGGGGCAGTTTGGATTCGCTTTCTAGAGGGACCTCATCTGGAGGTTTTTTCCCCAAATTTGCCCTAAACCAGGACACTGAATAAATCATAGAATGATTGGAATTGAGAGGGATCTTAAGGATCTTTTGGCTCCAATCCCCATGACATGGGCAGGTACACCTTTCACTAGATCAGATTGTTCAAAGTCCTATCCAACCTGGCCTTGAGCATTTCCAGTAATGAGTCACTCGCAAGTTCTCTGGACAAACTGGTCCAGTGCTACATCACCCTCCAAATAAAACGTTTCTTCCTAAACTTGCCCTCTTTCATTTAAAACCATTGTCCCTTTTCCAGTTACGATGTGCCCTTATAAAAAGTCCCTCTCCCTCCTTTTTATATGCCCCTGTAACGTACTAGAAGGCTGCAATGAGATCTCCCTGAAGCCTTCTCCTATCCATGCTGAATTACATGAATTTTGTGCCAGGGGAAGGGAAAAGAGGAGGAAGACAGAAACAGGGTAGTCAGTCCTCTTATTGCTCTAAACTGAAAAACAAGATACTGCACTATTACTTTTTATACCATGTCCAGAAAGAAAAATGGGGTTACATGGTAACAGACATATATAAAAGCATGAAGAAAATAGTCTCCATGGGACTTGCACTTTTGGCATATGCTTTACTTTCTTTAGTTCTTTCAACTGCAGAAATTCAGAGACAGATACACAGGGGAGTAGCTGTGAATAAAAGAGCTAGCACTCAAATCTTCATAGCAGGTACCGTCATTCAAACATTCTGAGTAGCAGGGAAAGAAAATAAATAAATTGAATAAAAAGCTGCCAACAGGTTATATATGCTTTTATATCTCACGGCAGTAGTCATGCTTGAAGTGTGTCCTGACCTACCATGACAAGTGAGCATGTTTTCTCCCCAAATAGATTTTTCTCTTCAATAGGACTACATGACAGCTAGTAAGCCAACTAATGCAGAAGCTGGTAACTTAGGAACAACATATATGTGAACTGGATAAAACAAGACAAGATACCCACCAGAGATTTAGCTATTACACTTAACTACTGATATCTACAAATGCTAATTATATACATATTCAAACTCATACTAATACTACAGAATTTCAAGCTCTCAAGGCATCTTGTAGTGGAAGGTCTGTGGATGCTTAACAAGACAAATGCAGCCTATTTGCTCCGGCTGCTCTACACACACAGTGAATTTCCCCAGGTCTCCATTTTAATCTCAGACCCTTTTTTTTTTCCTGCAGACAGCCATCTGGTCCTATCATTAGCATGTTTCTTTGCATGTAAGGACAGGAAGCCTTTAAGATAGAAATTTTTCCAGACGAGTGTTTCTTCCATATTTGCCTCTGTTTTTGTCCTCAAGGATAGAAAGTGTTGACAAGAAGAGTGCAAGGTGCTGTGTTTAGTAGCAGGAACATGCAAGTTCTACTTTTGCCCTGAGTACTGCAAGAAGAACACTCAAATCCTCAAAGACAGGCATGTTTTGTGCATTGGAGATGCCTTAGAGACAGTTATTATAACTTTCCCGATTTCATTGCTGATGTTTTCAGTCTTTACCCCATCTCTTTTTGTCTGATAATTTTATATACCTATTTTGATAGTCCCTCAAAATATATTAAAGAAGAAACAAAGTTTTAGGTTCCCCCAATATCATACACTGGTTTGATCTCAGAAATAATCAGCGATTTTACACTGTGTTATGCATTCAATGCCAACATCTGCAACCACAGATGCTTCTTGTCACCCAGCCTCCATAAGTTGGCAACACTTGTACCCAAAAGATAAATGGCGAAGTCAATTCCAAAAACTCCTTGTGTATCCCTGGCATTAGACCGAAGGGCAATTATTCCAATATGCTCCCATATTTCAAACCTATGTACAGTTTCAAGTAAGAAATTGCCCGTCATCTTCACTCTTACGGAACTGCCGGTTCCATTGGAATCCACTCCTCATTGAAAGCACTTGATAGATTGGTTACTGTGCATGTAAAAAACATAAAACTTCTCTGAAATATATATCAGCTAAAGCACAAACCCCTCCAAAGCCAAACACTTTGTTCTTTGTATGTTCTTAAATGTCTTCTCAGCACTGCCAAAATTCGAATTCTCCTCACATCACAAATTCCTAGAGCACTGCCAGTTGGAGACGAGGTTGGATGACTTTTTGTTGCTCACTCTGCATATATTTCTGATACCACTGAATGCTTATGACCAAACTTTGTTTAACATTATCATACAACCACAAAAGACCCTTGAAATTCCTCTGAGAGAATTATGGAAAATATAAGCAAGTGCAAGACAGTTTACAATTAAAGCATTAAAGCACTCATAATTACAGAATCTAGATCTAATACTTGAAATAAACATTAACAAAGAAATGCATTTAGTCTCAATATAAATGTTTGTTTTAATTGTGCCATGCTATTTATAATATTAATATTTATATATTATAATTAAAATAGAGTGCTTGGCATAAACTAGGAGGTTTAAATTGATTTGATAATTCCTAATATCACTGCACGTATTTTATTACATAACTGGCTAAGATTTACTTATGTAGTGTCTTGCTGAAAACCTAGGCACTCCCTCTAGAAGAGAAAGGCTATAATTTTTGTTTGCTGCTGTCATCTATACTACATAGTATTCCCATTGATGCTCATATTTCCTGATGTTACTATTTTTTATGTCATTCATAAACTGAGATCATGTGGATGCCATCAGTAAAGAATCGGGTCATCATTTCAGTCAAGCCATATACTTAAGTTGGGAGTGGGATGAAGATGTCTGTAATCTTCTGCTTCTATTACAATGAGAACCTGCACAGTTGCCTTCTGTCACATAAGAAACATTTGTAATATTCTCACTCCTTCTCTTCTATGTTGCATTTCCTGCAGAATTGACTATTTGAGCCAATGCCACATCTGGGAGCCAGAATTTTTTTTCCAAGTTCCATTAAACTTGCTTCCTACACAAATCAGATTGACTGAATCACTCATTACATTTATATTAAATCTCATACTCACTTATTCAGCATTGGCTTTTTAAATAGCTAACGGGAATTTAGTCCCTTTGTACAGCCACTAAGATGTTCCCATGAAGATTACAGCATAAGTGGAAGTAATAGGGTATTAGCACACTCCATCAATTTATGTGCTGAATGTGGAAACTCCCATGAACTTTAATGTGTACTATGTACACAAACATCCACCGTCCTGACAAGATATTTAGCCTCCTTAAATTGCAAAGGCATAAATCACCTGCCTCAATCACAGAAAATCCAGAGAACTCAATATTACTGAAATAAGTGGAATTTGTATTTCCTACTCAATTTTATGTAGACGGCCGACAAAAGTTATGGTAGATAAAACCAGCTAGAAGTGATGAGCTTCTTGCATGGTCAGTAGAGTGACTGTAGTCCCACTTTTGGCAAAAAATGTGATTAATTTATGCATGAATGCACATTTTGATATTGTGCATATTAAGCATTTATTTCTGAGGTCTAGGTTGTCTTAATTTTTTTAGGAACACTAAGAGCCCTCAATACCATTGGTGAATAACTATTAAGCTCTTTTGCACTGCTACCAGGAAATTAAATTAATTAAGGTCAAAAAACCAAAGATGATGCTCTGTTAGCTGCTTCAGTTACTAGAATAAGCAGGAAGAATCAGCATGAGTCACCAATGCAGTAATAACTTTGGCATGTTTAGTAAACATACAGCAACTTCCTTTCCACCCCCACCCCCTTTTATCTCCTTCAACCCCTATAATTATTTCAGAAGAGTTTATTCACTGCAGATTAGGTTTTGTCATTCTTGTGAGTCACAATCTATTCAGTGATAACACTGATAACATACATTCAGTATTTACTTACACATATAAAATGTACATAAGCTAAACAAAGATATTTAAAAAGCAGTTGCATTTTTCTCAAACACCCTACTTACTGCTCTAATGTCTCCCCTACATTGCCAGAGAAGAGGGGCATTTGATTTATACTCTACTTTCAAATCCTCTTGTCACCAGGCAAAATGCTGTAGATGAGTCTTAGTGCAAGAAAAAAAAATAATAACTGGAAGTTCTCCTATGGTTTTGAGTCTGAAAGCTGTGATAGTACCTTCATAACTTTTGATAAAATTAATTACTATCTGCAAAGTAAGAATTTTGCGAATGCTATTCAGTGAGTCTGAAAAAACCTTCCACGTCTACATCTACTAACATGATTCTTTCTTACTACCATATATACAGTCACTATAAGCAGACGTTTTCCTCCAATGGTTCAGTAACATTTCTGTTACTCAGTGGGACATATCACCTTTTTGAGAATGAGTAGGCTAATATGATGCTCTTTCAGGAATGATATTAGGTGCTCAATGTGTAAGTCCAGCTTCATTGCTGCTTGGCTTACACCACTCTGTCAGGAAAAGCTGGACATATTAAAGGGATTATTCTCTTCTGAGTCTTAAAGAAGAAAAATTCCCTCAGGAGTAACAGCCTTATTGCTGCATGCATACAGGCGCTTGATACCTGTTGGTGAAGTACAGCTGTGCTAGCCCCATGAGAATCAAGAATCCTTCAGAGGTTAAATTTCCAGCTGTAACTGCTTTCAATAGATTCTCAACAGAGGAGTAAAATCTATTATAATTTTAAGTGGAGAAGACTCAGAAGGAGACTGAAGGAGGAGAAGGAAAGATAAGAGCTCCTTCTTGGCTGCCAGCAAGGTCAGAGCAGATAGGTACACAACATTAGCAATGCAAAACACTCAACTCCAGAAGTTACTTCCCTCACTGAACCGCACTTGAGTCTTCAAAAATCATCCCAGGTAACATCTACTCATTTCCTGCCTTGCTTGAGACTTACAGCTTGAAAAGATGAAATTTTAGAAGCAGAATAGAATGAATTAGAAAAGAGTGATTTTCTACTATTTCTTGGTTTTATTCCATGTGGTTTTGCATACAAGAACACACAAAGTCTTTTTCATTCAAACAACATCAAGAAATCCAGGCAGAGTACCATTCCCTCTTGCTCCATAGCTCTGAGGGCTCCAAGTAAGGACAAGCAGTTGCTTTTGTGAGTTAGAATATTGTCTGATGGCACACTTATACAGCTTCTGCCAAATCCAGCCACTGAATGAAAGTGCTAGAACATATTTAAAATAATAAAGTACAGTGAAAATCAGATGAGAGGGGAGTAATAAAATTTTAATGTGAGACATTCCAGTGGGCAATAGCAAATTTTAAGGGTCTGTCCATCAAATGACCACCAAAGGAACAATTCTTTACTATGCATAGAATCACATGAAGTTGACTTTATTTTTATATATACTAGCAACTAATAAATCTTCAGGTAGAACACAAGCTTTCTTCTCTTGCAACCCCTTCATTCAAACCCCTAATGAACTGTGGAATCTCGCTTGGATTCCCCCCACAGAATAAATTCTAACACAAAAGACTGAGACAGAGACTAACCACATCCCATATTTTCTACTATGCTAGTAGTTCACTAGTAGTAGAAATTAAAACAAAGCACTTCCAGATTTCACATTGCTGGGGGGTTATTTTTGTTGTGAGATAGTACTAAAAGGAAAGAAAGCAAAGCAGATTCAAACTTGAAAACATACAAAAAAAACTTCATTAACAGAGCTAAAAGAGGAAAATATAATAATGAGATAATCAGAACAAAATTCCAGTAAACCTTTTTTTTTCATTGACAATGCAAAGATAAAGCCCATGACTTTTAGCCAGTTTACTACCTTTAAAAAATAGTCTGGTCTTCAATTCACTTGGGGAGAAGAGTTTCTCTTGTTGGGCTATGGAGACTTTTTTTACAAGAAAACAGGTTTTCTTGTAGTTTTGTCACAAACGAAAATAACTGCCTGGGAAAGAAAAATTATTTTGCAGTGACAAAGCATTTCTCTTGTTATGTAGCTTTTATATAACTGCTTTTCAACTATTAGGGTGTTATTTTTAAGAATGAGCTACTTTAGTATGCAACAGGTTTTTCATTTATCTCTAGAAACAAAAGGTCTCTTTATTATCTTCTTCATTTTTTCATTTCTCTCTGAGTTTCTTCTTGAATCACAGTAATATCCCTTTGTTTCAACTACCAATATTTCAACTCATAGTTGCACATAAAATTTCCACTTTCCCCCAATACATTTCTATACATCACAGAGAAAATAAAGTCTAATACATTAAATATATATATCTTTACCATAGCTTTACAAAAGAATTTAAATTTAAGTTCAAAACATTCTTTTCAGTCCTTCCATTTAAAATTAAACTTCCTTCTTACTGACCTCAAGGGTTAAGTTTTATCATCAATTGTAACAGTTTTTATAGAGTCTTACAATGTTGAAAGGCTTACTTAATCCGAATTCTGTACTGGGAAATGTAACCCGCTGTGTTTCTCTGCTGCCACATGGTCTCTGCTAGTATCATGTCAACCTTGTTCTCTTGAAGTACTGAGAAGGAAAAAGTTGTGGCTGCCAGTACCATCTTGGCTGCTGCGATCCTCAGCCATGTGGCTGCTCTTTGTTTCAAAGTTGCTTTTAGTTTCAGAGTCTTTTCTGGCTTTGGGGGCCTGGTGGGCTCCCCAGTGAGAGGCTCAGCGGCCCTCTCACCACCCCTTCGGGAATAAAGACATTTCGGCTGGGCCAGAGAGATCAGATCAGCCCAGACCCAGCCACCCCGGGATGAGCAGGCTAACCCAGATCCTGCTCAGCCTGGGCCTGCCGTTCCCTTCCGAGGCCTGAAGTGAGTCCCTCTCCGCTTTTTCTTCTATTTCAAGAATGTGTCTTTACAAAAAACGCAGCAATCCCATTGAGTCCATTGAACAACGCCAATCCACAACACATATGAATGAAAAAAACTTCTTTCATTAAAAATAAAATAAAAAAGGAAAAAGTCAACTTCCCTTCCATGAAGGGCAGATTCGGTTTTAGTTAAACTACAGAAGCACAAGAGTACACACCATATCAAAGTATTTCCTAGGCTAGGATTGGTGCCAGCCCTCCATTCTCTGTGCCTTAAGTTTAATTTTCAATTTTCTTCACAGAATTAGAAAGAAAATGAATTAAAAATCAGGAATACCATCAGTCTGAGAGTTTTTCGAGGGGTTTTGGATTTTTTCTGGGGGGGAGCGGTTGTTTGTTTTAGTGGGGTTTTTTGTTTGTTTGTTTTTTTTTGGTTTTTTTGGTTTTTTTGCACTACAAGGTTTAGTTTTGCTGAGGAAGCCTTTTGAAGAATGGAGAAAAATCAATCAGATAATGTGCAAAAATATGCAACAATATCTAAAAGCCTACATTATTGTACTCAATTATTTTATTGTGTCCCAACTTCCATTATGATCTTCTGCTATGGGTTTTAATTATTCCCAGCAAAAATTAATGAGATCAGAGACCATAAAAAAAAACTTAAAAGATAGATCAGTCTTCTTTTAGTTTAGAAAGGTTTTAAAAGGGAGCTTTCCACTTCATCTCCGGGACTGAGACGTCTTCCTTTTTTTTCTTCTAAAGAGAACATGCACGTAATTATTATGACTTTTTGTTGCCATTGGTCAGGTTACACAAAACATCATTACAATACTTCACTCCATCCACTTGCACTTATCACACATTGATTTTCATTGCATTTTTTAAAAGGAAGGTCAGCCATGGCAGCTCTGTTTTATTTATTTTCATCAATACTGGTGTGAACATGTAACACACTTGAGAAAAACAACAAAAAAGGATGGGCTGGTTACAAAGGAATGTGAGGAAGTAAAATGGCAATTATGCAATGCTGGTAGTAATCTTAAGGAATAAAACTTCTAAAATCTCTTTTACGTAGCTGATAATGTGTTTTGTACAAGATGGGTTTTTTGGCACCTAGTTGAAAACTAATGCTATAATTTCAGTGAGACACTAGGTGAGAAACCAGTAGTAACACCACTCTCTCTTTCAATTAGCTACCTATACGCACAAAGCCTAGTGTACCTTATTATTTTGATACTTCTATCCCTCTCTCAACATAAATACAAACTGATCAAGCAATCAAAACATCCTTTGAAAGAAAAACAGCATAATCACATATCTCTTACATGATGTAACTTTAGATGGACATAGAAGGAAGGCTATTCTATTAATTCTCAGCAGTTAACAGTAGCTAGCACAAAGAACTGCAACCTCATCCCCACACAGAGGCACAGTGCACCTTAGCTTGTACACCTGGACTAGTCTTGTGGAGCAACAGCACTGTTTATGTGAAAGGATGAACTGTGGTGTGGTCAGGGGCAGGTTGTAGATAATGCTTTGCACCAAGTTATGGCCAGATCAATCCAATGCTTTACTCTTCAGCCTAACTGCAATGTTTCTGGACAGATAACTTTGTGGGGATCTCTTATTTTATTTTCTTTAACAGACATATATAAGACAGTGTTATCCACTATTCAAAAAAATATCCCTGCACTACCATTCACTAACAATCATCAATTAAGGAAAAAGTCTTGTATCTGTTAATATACCACCTAGGTTCCTTAACAGCCTGTTGATTTGCTTGATGTCAGTCATCATCAGCCTGTCCCAGCTTGCAACTTTTATTTGATGTTATTAAGAATCTTTTAATGTATTGACTAGTGGCTTTTCACAAATTTATTTTTGGCATTAAGCAACCACTAGCCAAAATACAAGTATCTAAATTATTAACATTTCCAGGTCAGAGAAACTTGACATCATTAAAAGGAGAGTATCTTGTGATTCTTGTCTTAGGTGTGGGTTGTACCTATTTCTTATTCATTGATGATTTAAATATATCTATGTAGAAATTTTCCATGGCTATAAGTTGCTTAGTAATGGAAATTACTTGGACCCAAGGAAGAAGTACTTTAGAAAGCTGTTCAACAAAATATTCCACAAGTGCATATAAGGATTGCTAGTATATGGAAAACCTGATGCTACCCTGCCACAATACAGGCGTAAGAGAAAATATAAATGAAAACTGTACTTTTCTATCCATTGAAATACAATGTTTTTTCAATAGTGGGTATCTCAAGAACCACTGACTTAGTAAGTAGATAAATGATTTTAAGTTAGAAATTTTCTAGGTAATTACTGCATTCCTTATTTTATGTGGATTAGTAGAAAAGTGTTTGCACTATCCAGTGTATACCCTTTACCGAAATATGTTTTACAAATGCAGGAATATGAAGAGCTACATTAAATACTTGCACAGGTTCTGATTTGCAAGTGTTTCAGTTCACAAGCTGCTGAAGTCATCCAAGCACCCGCCAAAATTGCAGGACTGGTACAACAGGGAACTGAAGTTTAAATTTGATCACAGCAGTCTTTGTGTATGATCAGCCTTTACCCCAACAAACCTGTCCTTCATAACCACCAGCACCATGTTCTTCTGTAAAATGAACATCATTTATTGGCATCAGACAAGCTCATTTAATATTTTACTGAGTTAATCCAGGTGTATAAATAATCTACACACACTTCCTTCATAATAGAGGTAAGGCAGATGCAGATTTGTGAATAATTACAGTTGCATAAATTATGGTTGCATATATTGCAACAAGATAACCATAAAAACCCAATTAGTGCACTCATGATTTCCCTGTGGGAAATCTGTTCATTTCTGGAAGCAAGACCATGCTTCTTTATAGAGAGTGTAAGCATTATTTAAAAGCTGGCATTAAAACTCACACCCATTGTAATAAATACTCTTCACAGTGAAATAGTGACTGAGAAGCTACTAGCTAGTTGAAAAGCTGACTAAATTTCTGAGAAGTCCATTTAAATATGAATCCCATCTTCTTCTTCAGTTATCAATTAAGATGCAAGGATCTGACCTTAAGCAGAAGCCACAGCCACCTCTGGTATAAGCATCCACTGACTACTCAAGCATGATAACAATTTGTGAATAAATTTTTGGTGAGTGAATGCAAGTTTCTCCAGGGATAAGCCTGAAACATCCAGGTATTAACTATTTATGAAGCATAATGTGAGTGAGAGGGTGGCCCTGTGTGAGGAATGGCTGTATTGTCAGAAGCCAGGCTGAGGGCACACAGGGGATATAAAAATTGGATGCTCTTGGCAAGCTTCTATGTGTCAGATGGAAGACAAGCAGAAAAATAACCCTGGTCTTACAAGTATTGAGGGGAAAAGGTTCAAATACACATGCTGATCCCGATTCATCTGCGTAACTGATCCTAAAAATATCTGCACAGCAATCAGAAGGACAAAGTAGGAGACTACCCAAGAGAGTGAGTTGGGTCAGTATGTTAGTGTCACAACTCTGAGTCACCTTTCTGGAGGTGTCTCTGCCTCCCTCTACACCAGAAAAGAACCCATAACAGATAATGCAGATGCTTCAAATCAAATGGTGTTAAAAAGTGGTATTTTGAAGAATAGACCAGTGCTTCTGTACCAGTAACGTCCTTTGTGATTGCCATCATCACAAATGATCCAACTGCAACATAAAAGGGATAGTTAAGTATTACCAGTATAGGATCACAGTTCAACAGTAAATTTGAAAGGAGAAAAGGAATCACACTTATGTTTAGTCTTGCTATAGTGTGGCAAAGCTGGATCACCTATGAAAAAAATTTTTTTTTTCTTTTTCAAAACACAGAATATGGTTGTTTTCAACAAATTTATTTTCTGGAGTGTGTAAGCATTACCTTGAAGCTGAAACTAAAACTTGCACTCATTGTAATATATACCCTTCACAATGACATAGTGATTGAGAAGCTACTAGTTTCAGTTAAAAAGCTGACATTCATAGCAGATCCATTTTATGCTACATGTTCCCAAAGTTGTTTTCTTTCCCATACTGAAGGCCCTTTCACCCTGCACCACATATTTGCTTCACATGAAAACAGTAAACTAGGTACTTAATGTACTACTACTCCCACAATCCCACTGGCGAAGGGATGGTAAGAATGACAAAAATGCAGCATTAGAACCAGCAGAACGAATGCATTTAAGGATCATGGCATCCCTGTAAGTCAATTCAACTTACCAAACAATGAATCAAAAAACTCCTGCTTAAAAGACATTCCCCTAAAACTGGAGGTTTTTTTTTCTCACACAGTAGCTGATACTGACATTGGATTCTTCCTTTATTCTTTGGACATGTATGTTTTCTACTAAAATGCATTTCTTAATCCAGCTGCTCAAGAATAAAGTAAACCTCCTTGTATCTCCTCCCTTTCTCCAGAAGTATGTCACCAGTTCCTACTACAGAACTCTCCTGTTACCTGAGGAAACCAGCTAACCCAAACCCTCTTAAAGAGGCAATTTATCCTGCTGCAGACCCAAATCCTATTGATGTCCCATGTCATGAACTTGTGCTGGTAGCAGGAGACCCAAAAAGCCCCTTTGAGCTTTTTTGATACAACAGAGCAGATTTCAGTCTGATTTAAGCCATACTTCCCAGGCTTACTTGTCTTAATAAAACCACAAATTTCTAGCACTGCCTCTGTCTTTCATTTAAGGGAGATGATATTTAAAATTCTTGATCCAGCTATCCTTTCATTACTACTTTTAGGATTATGTTCTGTAATTATATTAGCTGCTTGTTTATTCACAACACCTACCACCTCTCTAAGCCTCCCTTTGTAACAAGCTGTCAGCCTGTCTCTCTGTTCAGGTGATTCCCATTATCTGGACTACCCATTATCCAAATATATTTAGTCTCACCCAAGCAGTTTTGATTATCAAGATTTTACTATGGTCCAATTAGTGACATTTTTATTATTAATTTGTCACTCAGACACTTTCAGTAATATTAAAAATTCCTGCCAGCTTATCTGAAATTGCTGTGTGCCTGCAGCTTTTTTCTTTTCACACAAGATCAACTAAGCATTTTTATTTTGCTGGATTTTTGGAGAACTTTTAAAGAAACACTTATGAAAATAATTTTAAGCTGAAGGAGACTTTTGAGCACCACAAAGAGGATTCACAGTTCAAGAAAGTAGTATGTGGTATTCCACCTCTCAGATAAAGGTTTCAATATCACCAAGAAGGACATGAAAACCACTTGACACCTTTAGGTCTTTCTCATTTTATTTCTAAAGGAATGAAAGTGGTTGAATCATAACAGAGTGACACTTCCTCACACACAACCTATCAGTCAGCAGCAACTCTATGGTAGCTCCTAAGAACTTTCTACATATGCGGCTGGCTGTGCCATGTGAGTCACTGAGGAGCTGCAACAGTATGCCAAAACAAACAAGAGAGGTGAGGCTGGACTTTGTGAAAGGCTGACAAACTCTACCCAAAACAGCCCTGCACGTCAATAGAGACATCAGAACAAAACACTGCATTTTGTATCTCTGTCTTGGGTTCTTGTAGTGTGTCTGTACTTCCAAACGAATGGAAGATGAGGTTTATACCTATGCATACTACAACCCATTGCTCAGGCTGACCAAATTCAGGCCCTATCACTGCATCTGCCTTCAGCAAGTTCTGATGTTTTCAACACTAGATTTAAATCCAAGGTGTAAGCCTTCCTGAACAGCACACACTGGTTAAGGGAGACAATTTCTGGACACAGAATACAGCTATGAATGGTATTTAAAATTACTAGCCTGATATTACACTTGTTTTAAACAAAATCTGTCCTGGAATTTAGAATGCAACGACACATTGCTTGCAAAGGATTAATTAAAAATGGCAATATGCATCTTATAAAAAAAAACGGCTTGTGCCTTTAACTGTTAATTACATAGATAGATCCTATTATAAATAGTTCTGAAGCAATCCATTAACCAGATGGCTTTTAGCAAATCAGAATTTATTACTCTTTTATGAGCTACTTATAAAAATGTAACTTTCAGATAAATAATGGGAAACAGCTGAAGCAGTTGACCATATCTGTTTTCCATTATAGTATCTTTGAAGGTAGGGTGAGAGACAGAAGAAATAAAGTGTCTTATTAATGCTGTATAGACAGCTCATCCTATTGGAAACTTCTCTCTTCTTCTCCAAAGGAATGATAACTTGCACAAAGACTTCACTGCACTGAAGAGTGATGAGGTCTATTAGCAAGGGCAGTGAAGCTGAGATATTCACTTCTTTCTGAAACAGTGACTGAAGTCAAGGAAACAACTATTTTTGACATGAATAGGAATAGGACTTCTGTCTCAAGTGCCTATGGCTGCACATAAAAGCAAATGCTGTAAAATATCTGAATAAATACCTTGCTATCAAACATTCATTTACTAATTACTTCCTCATGAATCTACTGAAAAGACTTAAAATTCTGAGTGACACAAATGTAACTTATTTTCAGCCCAAGCCACCAGTATTTGTTTACATTTCTAAAGTGTTTACATTAGAGATTTTGACAAGGTTGCAGCCTGTACAGCTATCCATAGCACAGGAGCATAGGAGAGGGTTAACTTTCAAACATGTTGTTGAGGGTTGGGTTACTTTCTTGTAGAATTTTTTCCCAAAAGAGTGGCTAGGAAGCTAATTGCTGGGTACTTATGGATACTTTAAGGTATTTGAAAGAGACAAAAGAAGTGCTGTCCAGAGAGGGTGGGATCAACCCCACCTCCCTCTTGGAAGGGCTCAGAAGGAACGGGAGTGTGCAGGGTTTTTTTTGGGACTTGAGAGAGATCTCACTTGGAGCTGAGCGAGTTTCGTGGGTCCGCCAGGAATTCTGACCCTGGTCTCTCCCTGCCCTGCGGGGAGCTGCGGTTCCATCGCTTTGCACCCACAACTGTTTCAGCTTTGCTCTGGGTTTCTCCACGCCAT
>VZTB01001002.1:56025-82563 GCA_013397245.1 Thryothorus ludovicianus
AAGAGCTGAAGTCTCCAGGGTGAGCACATTCCTCTTTCTTTCTGGAGCTCCTTCATTTTCATGATCTACATGAAACTTTCCAAGTTCCTTCACTGGAAAGAATGGTCCATGGAAGAGACTATTTAGGGATATGCACCTGAAGGACAGTCATTTTTGAAGCCTGGTTTCATAGATGTCTCCTTTCTATCATCTTGTCCAACATTAAACACACCTCCCACAAGTCAGGATTCAGTCAGCCCATTCTAAATGGATGTCGGTAGCTTATTCTAATATATTAGCCAAGCCTAATACTACCAATATTCATGTGGTAGTATGAATGGCTAAAATTTAAAGTTGTTCAACTATAAAATAACTTCATTAGATTGCTGTAGAATGTCATTTCACTCTGATTTTTTAAAAAATAAGGTTATTTTCCAAAGCATAACTCCTTGTTCTTTACAGCTGTCATTGTCAACATTTAAGAGTGGAAAATACTATGCAATGTACAGCCATTTTACATCCTATTGTAAAGCAGGGACAGAAGAAAATTCTGGATCATTTGCGTAGCTTGTAGGGATAATGTTATCAGAAACAAGAAGTAATTTTCAGATCCTGAACTTAGGATAATTTTCACTGAGGTAATTTCTCAGCACTGCAATAATTCTGCCCTTTCCCTATGGAGACATCAAAAAATCACAGCACTTGCAATCATTAGACATAGCTGAAATTCTTGGCATAAGTAAGTCATTGCATTTCTGATTAAAGATATTTTAAAAAGCAGAATCAAAGTCTCAGCAACTTTCATTTACTCCCCAGAAAGCCCATTCTGTTTTTAGCCACTAAAACCTGGGATTCTGTACTTTTCAAACTTAACATAAAGACAGCTTCAGACTTTCAACATACAGTCAACTCTGTAAAAGATATATTTACAATTTAAATCACTTGAGAAATAGCCCCAGAGACTAATTCAAACTCGATTTTTTCACTACTTTTTTTTTTTTTTGTGTTTTTGTTAAATAGGATTCAAACTAGGAGCTGGAAACTTTGAATAAGCAGGAATTTAGGACTCATGATAGTGTTGTTAAGGTAAGGCCTACTGCATCCAGTCTTCCTTATAGAAAACTCACAGACAGAAATATGTGCCGCTCTGAGAAAAGCAGGACCTTGACTCTTGGATATATTTTCCACATTACCTCCTGTTCCCCTTTACTGACCTATTCTCTTTATTTCCCTTGCCCTTTGGTTTCTCCCCTTCTCACTATATGCAACCCAATAAATTCTGCAGGGAACAACCAGTTTTTTCTGCCATATTACTCTTCATCCTGCTTTTGCAAACTATCCCTTCTTCAGCATTTCATCCATCCTGCTTTTCGGACAGCACTAATACCTCATGACTGTACCAAACACCAAACAAGTGAACATATTCTAGACTGATTCATTAAAGTAATGATACATAATAGACTAAAATCATATAGACCTTAGCTTGTACTGCTTCACTATTTTGTCGTTTATCCAGCTTGTATGGCAAGAATGGTAAAAGATGTTTCTTGGAAGCAATGAAATCTGATTTCAGTGTCCTTCACAAAACACAGGGAAGGAAGTTCATGCAAACTTTTACTGACTGAAATAGTTCTTTTAAAAGTATGTCAGTAAAAATAAATTTCATAAGGATGTGTAATAAGACAAAGATTAATTAGCTGCAACCACTTTTTCTTGAGGTCAAGAGGAGTTACACCTGGGATGATTTTAGCCTAGAATAGCCACTTATTGATGTGTTGTTTTGTTTTTTTTTAACTTAGGACATCTCACATCACACCACTTTTTACTTGACACTAAACTGACAGGGCTAATGAAAGAAGTTATTTTCATAGGACACAAACTACTCGAAAATAGCACATCTCAGCATTCTGTACTGAGTATAACAACCCAAGATTCCTGTAACTCCCATAGAAGTGGAACAATATTTTATCTTATTTTCCCTTTGCATTTTTCTCTCCCTTTCCCCCGAGTTTGTATAGCTGGCAATATTCTGTTGATTAACAGCCCAAATCTTTCCTTCTCATTTCTCTATATGATATCTCAAGCACTTAGAGCTGGTCATCAAGCACTGTTCCTAAGGATGATTCCTTCAGAATTTCTTTCAGTTCACATATCAAACCCCCCAGGTTCTCCTAGTCCTGCCACAGTCCCTGTGCCAACGCTCCTCCAGAAGCAAGATCCAGAAAACTGCTGACACCTAATGTAGTCCACCAGCACTGTAAGCCAGGCATTACCAAAATCTTGCCTTGGATTCACTAAGGTTTGCTGAAGCTGAGATGCTTTGAAGAAAAACATTTAATGTTTACCATGTAACCACACCATCTGTCATTTTACTTAAAAAATATCCACCTATTTCTTAAAGTAATCTACCAGCAAAAGTCTTAGCAATTTAATTAGAACTTCTGCTCCCCTCCCAAACTTTTTAGAAAACTATTTACAGCACCAGTGATCACTTTCAACACAGTTATGATCAGAGACCAGGCACCCACTGAGGTAGCTTCTAATAAGACAGTCTTTGGCCTACTTAATTTTATTCAGCTTCTTATTTCAACCATTTACAGAAGGATTACAGTTTAAAGGCTCATTAGTGCTACAGTAAGAAGTACTCTATGCCCCAAGGTTTGATAAATGAGGAAGATTTAAAATTCTAAAGGACACACCAAAAAAAGTCTGATCTACAAAATACAGCACAAAAGTAACATATGCAAGGTACTACAAGACACTAAACACCATCATTCAGAAACTGTGCATGTCTGGTTTACTGTCTCTTTTTTTAACCCCAATCCTGAAAACAGTTAAGGTGGGACAAAGAAATAAGATAAAATGCTTCACCTTGCTTCTTTCTCTATTTAATACAAAGCAGACGCTTCGGTGCATCTTTTAAAATGAAAAAATATGTAGATTCACATCTAGAAAATAATTGGACAGTCCTTCCACTGAGCACTTATTACATTCTTGCTGATTTTGCAAATTAAAGTCAGTGTTTTTGGGGTACAGCACTTGTTCAGATGCTTCAAATTATCTTGTACAACTCTTCCTTTTTTTATCACTCCTCTGGCTATATAGGTACCTAATTTGGGTTTACTGGAATTAAGTGCTATGAATATATCCTGCTCATTTCATCCCTTATTACAATTCCTTTTAACTGTACAGTTATCCCCTGCCAGTCCTTATGCCTATGGTGCAACCAAATAGTTCTATCCGCTCCAGTCAATTAAGAGGAACCTCTCTGCATGGTTCCCATTCTGGGAATAATTTAGATACAGTTCCTGTGGCTTTTCACAAAGCTTCTGAAGAACAACGCTCCTGCATGGAGGAATTAATAATTCCAAGCTTGTAAAGATTTACATATCTCCACAAAATGTCAGTAAATCTGAAGCTATCATACCAGAGATGATGATTAGCACCATGCATATTTAACAAAGAGGTAGTGAAATCTGATTTGTGTATTTCTGACAAGCGCGCAAATTCCCCACTGTTTCACAACTTAATATCTACACGGTTCATTTTATTTTGATTAAATGTAACATATTTCACTGATGACCTTTAAAGAAATGCTCACTTCCAGACTTAAATGCACCGTTGATCTGCTACACTTTGTCAGCAAAACAATGATCATTCCTAAGAAGCCTCCGAAAAGCTAGTCTTACACAGATCAATGCACAAAGTTCCCACTGACGTGTGCAATGTAGGGATGCAAAATTTGCATAATCAGCTCATTTGCTGCATTCAGCAACAAGGGACATACTTTGCCAATTCACACCCTCACCAGAAGGTTGCTGTAGTAAAGAGGAAATTACCACACTGCAATTCAACAGACATGAAGTACATTAGCTGGGTAACAGCTAATAAAAGAAGCAATCGAAGATGTATGTAAGTTATTATTACCTTTGCTCCACAGACAATGAAAATGACCTTTGTTGAAAGGCTGGTTCAGAATCAGAAGGCAAAACTTCAGGTTCCCTGTAAGATAAATGTTGGTTCTCATTAGCAAGAATATTTTTTTTGTCCTTTTTTTTAATTTTATTTTTGCTGGATTCATTTTAGTCCAACCATATCAGAGTAACTCCACTGATTTCCTCGCTTCTCAGGTTTTACTGCTGTTAGATTGAGGAACTCTCAGAACTTCATAAGATTACCTTTTTCTTGGTAGGGTTTTACTAAATGCTTAATTTCTAAGTGACTTTTACTTACTGAAGGCCATCCTGAACAGGACCCCACATCTATACAGCTCTCTCATTTAATCTCCCACTTGCTACTGCTGCCTGGGTGCAGCAATTGCTAATATGAGCTTCACCCTGGCCTAAAAGATGCCATATAAAGATGCCTCTAATCTACATCCAATATTCCACCCTCCTGAAGGATGCAGAACTCTTGCTGCCATCAATGGCTTCTGTGCCTGTGTTTTCATATCATGTAGAAGCTCTAATTGTGGTAGACACTTTACAAAAAAAGAATGAAAGGCCATGACCCAGGAGCTTAAAATCAAAAGCTAATAAAAGCAAAAGTGTTGTTTAGCCTGTGTTATCTAGGTGATACTGAAGACTAAAAATCTCAGTGGATTTACCAGCCTAGCTTGATTGAGTTCATAAAGCCTCCTGCCCCTGCAAAATGCGCATGGTGAAGGTTCATAATAAACCTACAGTTAGAAAAGCCTTAAAAGAAAAAAAGGATGTATATTGTCCTGGGTTGATGCTAAATTGTATCCCCATTTGTCTGTTTAGCTCAGAAATAAGTGTTGTACCTTTAAAAACTGGATCTGAGAGTGAAAGAGACGCGGTGGAATGTCTGAGGTGGTTGTTTTCTAAACATAAAAATAAGAGTTTTCAGCTTTCCTACACACACAGCCTGTGTTGTCTGCAGTGTAGACAGCAGAAGAGAGCTCTCCTTTGCTTTTTGTTAGTTTTTTGGCTAGCTGAGGCAGAGAAGTTCTCTGGACTGTGTTTTCTTTTCCCTTTTTCTTGGAACTGTTTGAACCTGCTCTGGACTAAACACCCAAAAGGGCACCAGGAGCTCACATCTGTGGCCCACTGGGTCTGGCCTGGGCCTGGCCTTTCCTGGCACCAGAGGGACAACAGCAACTGAGCCGAGCTACAGCTCACTAGAGAGACTTTCTGAATTTGGCATCTCTGCGGAGCGGCGAGAGGTTTTGTTGTTCAGTGTTGTTCCTTTGTTAGTTGTGCTGGGGAGTGCTTTGACTGTTAAATAAACAACTTTTTTCCACTTTCCTCCAATAAATTTTTTCAGTCCCAAACCAGCTGGGGGGAGGGGCAGTTCGCATTTGTTCTCTAGAGGGGCTCCATCCAGAGGTTTGTTGTTTTTTTTCTCCCAAATTTGCCCTAAACCAGGACAGATATGATACACTTCGAATTCACAGAGTAAATATGTAAACCTTTGACTGCTGCCTGCAGTGGGATTTGCATTATTTCACTTCCTAATGATTTTACCAATCATATAGGAATACAAGTTTCCCCTGGAGCTTGATATCCTTAGGCAATCAAGTTAATGAATATTATTTGGTCATGTGAGGCCTCTGTAGTGAAAAAAAGAAAACCTCTATCACTAGAAAGTCTTGAGGAGATCCATTATAGCAGAAGGCTACAGTAGAAGCCTGTGGCCTAAGCCATATCATGTCATCAAGGAAAATACAGCTTGTCAAAGTGCTGAAGTTGAAAGAACATCTAGGTATGGGAGTTGGGAGTAGCAGTCTTTAAAATAATTAATTAAATGTATGATTACTAGAACAAAGTGAAGGTTACCACACTGGGATACCACTATTCTGCATCTTCTGCACCTTTCCCTTTGAGTGATTTAGCGTTTCCCTCTCCACTGACCCATTCGATGCCTGAGTTTCCTAAAATAGAAGGAACAATATTGTCCTCCTTCGTAAGTATCAAGAGAAACATAAATGAACACTTACATGATTTTTACTCCAGTAAAAATTCTACATGATTGTCTTAGCTATCTTCTTCCTGTTGCTTTTAAATACCTTCCCTCAAGTCTTCTGCTTCCATCTTTGCTGACATCGTCCTCACTTCCACTTAATTTATGTATATATATGGGAATAAATGGAGAGGTGGAAACAGCAAGTAAAAAAAGGAAAGTGAGAAAATGTTTTTTCTTTGTGCAGTTTTTCTGAACAGTTTTGCCTTGTCCTTGAACTTTAGGAAAAAGGTAGGAAACAATACATTCAAATTAAGTGCCAATTTCCAGCTGCCTCACAAAATGGGACCTCAGCAGCAGATCTCGTAATGATTGTTAAGTGAGAAAGGCTACCAACTCCTTGTACTAAACATAATCATCTATTGATGCCCTCCATTGAAAAGAGCCAGCAAGTATCACAGGTTCCGTTACTGGTACAGTAATACAAGAAGACATGGGTGCTGTATACCTGTTCTTGTGGGTGAATCACAAAATGCATTTCTGTCCCTGTTTTAAATGCTTAAGTCATTTCAGCATATGAAAATTCCAGCCATAGATTCCAGCTTTTTTTGCACATCAGGAGTACACTTTTTATATATCTTGGGATACATTTTTGAAGCCAAGGCCTGGCTATAGGTGTCCACACTAAGATTTCAGAGGCTTATTTTCAGAGATGACACTTCCAAGAGCTTGCAGTGAGGCCCACAAGAGCCTTACACGTTCAGTTGTTGCAAAAAAGCCAAGAAGTAGATGCCCACAGCACATACAGTAAGGAGATGGGAGTTGGGGGGGGTTATGTGTTTAGGGTTGTTTTTTGTTTGGGTTTTTTAAAGTACAGTTATGAGTTTGTGATAGATATGGTCTATCATATTCATTCATATAACAATATCTCACATTGGGGTTATGAAATAGATTAGTATATTTGAGCTTATTAAACAACACTACACTTGGGTGAAAGTAAGGAAAATATAAAAATCACAAAAGGGACTCACAGAAAGATTGGGAAATCACTAAAACACAAAGCTACAATAGCCGAAAGCCAGCTCTAATTTGCAATTGAAAGGAACTCTCAGGAATCACTGCACATAAACACTCAATAACTACCACGACCACACCAGTAATTATTCAGGCGAACAGGGAATTGTATCATTCTCAGAAACTAAGATTCACATGTAAGGATTTCCTGGAGAAGATTTGTATCTTCCCAGGTATAGACTTAAAATTCAAAAAACAGGGGATTCACATACAAAGGCTTTCCCTGGAAGAGATTTCTATCTATCCAGGTGCAGCCAGCCCAGGAAGAGACACAAATCCTGGAACTCCGGACACATGCAAAGACTGCATGGATATTCAAATCACACTCTGGACGTTGCACTGTCTATCCATTCTTCTGACACTGGATGGCAGTGAACAACATATGAGTATTTGGAAGGAAAGAAAAGGACAAAAGGAACTCTAGCCCCAGGGTAGGAAAACAGTATAAAATACGGACTTGCAGACCAGACCTTTGTGAACTTCACCGGTCTGCTGTGACAGGGGCACAGATCTGAGTTCACCCAACGTTCAAACGTCATCTGATTCGATTGTGGCTGGCAAAAGATTGTAATTCAAGTTGTGGAATAAACTCTGTTAAATTTTTTCAATCAATCTGGCTCTTGCAAATTTATTAACTTGGCCCGATTTGGTCTCTGTCTATAACAAGTTGAAAAAGTAGAGAAACATAAATTATTTCTTCATCTGCTTTTAAAGAAGTGAAAACACTCAAGTCATTTCAAACCAGTCATTTCATACAAATAAGGCATGATAAAATGCTATGATTAATGCTGCTAAAATGAACCTTAATGTCAATATTTTAATGGTGCCTGCTGAGTTAATATAAAGCTGCACACAAGACTCAGTCCTTGGTAGATGTCAAACAGTAATAAAATTGGGCTGCAATAATTTACAACCATTGCCCTAAAAACTATTAATAAATTGGGACATCCAATGGCAAAGATCACATCAACAGGCAGAAAAAGAAACATCACTCTGAGAAAAACTGATGAGAGCTCCCTGTGCCACTACTCTGAGCATTCTATTGGCTATTCATTCGAGAACAAATCTACTTCAAGCCCATTTATCTCTAAAAGTCCTTAACAAATTAGGAAGCATCTATCTCCTGGACTGTCTGCCCATCTATTTTTCACAAAGATAATTAGCACCCTGACCTAATAACTACTGTCATTGTGCTCTGTTTGGACTAATGGGAAAGTGGTTTCTGTAAGCAAGAAATCACCAGCAATATTCCCAGATATGGATATCTCCACCAAAGAAACTTTTGTGAGAGTTTTGCTAAAGGCAGAACAAGTTTCTCTCTTGCATAGTGTCTTAGTTTGAAGACAGGCGTGTCTGCTAGAAAAAGCAGGAGCCTCTCTTGGAATGGAGAATACAAACCTCCTCTCTCTGAATTGCTATCCTTTTTGAAATTAAAGGGGCTCTCAGGCAAAAATATTGGGATAGGAATAACAGTTCTTTACTAGTGAGTCTAACAAGATAAACAAAATAACAACAGTAACTATAGCATTAACAATAAACAGAGCTAGGGAAACAGTCACAGTTTTCTCTGATGCTTTCCAGAGCCAGCAGGAGTCCCCAGGGACGAGGTATATCCAAAGCTCAGCGACAGTAGCTGGAGCTGTAGAAAAACATCCCGGCTAGGCAGGAGAAATGGCATGAAGAAAACCAGAGCAAAACTGAAGTAGCAGCAGGTGCAGGGACACATGGCAGCTCCTGGCAGGGAAGGGAGAGACCAGGGTCTGAATTCCTGGGGGACTCACGAAAGTCACTCCTAGCTGAGCTCCAGGAGAAGTCCAGTGAGATCTCCTCACAGTCAAAAACTGAACCGCGTTCCCTCCGAGTGACAAAAAACCCAAAATCCCTGAGAGAGAAGTGTAGTTAGTGCTACACTCTCCCTGACTTAGCTACTTCCTCTGTCTTTTCCAAGTACTTTTAAGTACCCACAAGCACTCAGCAATCAGCTTCCTAGCAATTTTTGGGAAAAAATTCTGTAAGAAAGCAACCCAACCCCCAACACATAGTTTCTTCCATTTTTAGTATAATTTTCTCTTTCATTATATACTTTTGCAGCTCTTGCAGCCTGAGAAAATTCAACAATATGCAGCAAAAGCAGAAAAAATAAATTGCTCCCTACAAAACCTCCAGCTTATTCTTCATATTTACACTAACACACAGAACAAATGGAATCCAAGTCCTCCTGTAGAAGGACAATATGGCCGGTGACGTACAGGCCTACAGGAAAGGAGGATGACTATACGAAATTTTTACTTGCATTTAAGTAAATTCTTGCCCTCTCTTGTTTTTCTGTTTTATGCTTATAAACTTTGCAGTCTTACAAGCATAACTTATAGAGTAAGTATGAACATGTGCACAACTATTTGCATGGGCAGTTATATGAAAAAATAGTTAAAAAATCTCCTAGCAAATTTGGAAACTTCCTAATCCTTGAATAAAGCTGGATTATTTTTATTCCTATTGGAAACCTTTCCTAAGTTTCAAATCAATCTATCAATCAATCAATCAGCAATGCCTACAAGTATCTCCACTGGCATCATCACCTCATCCTTCCTGAAAATTTTTTTCTTTTTCTTCTTTCCAAAATTATTTAGCTGAACTTTGATGAAACTTCCCATGGTTGCTTTGAAAAGGACTTTTATCAAAAGTGTTGTGAACATTCCTGATAGCCTATGCACTGCCTATGCAATGACTTTTTACCACATTGTAACTCACTCAAAATAATTCCAACATATTTTAGAGCACATATTTGCTATTCTAAAATTCTTCTTCTGGTCATATTATATTCCTCTAGCTATTTTATAAATATTTATTATATCATTATGCATTTTTTATTGATTTCCCTTTGTTATGTGCCAGACTTCGGGCTGTATGTCTGTCACAAAGCATATGTAAAAGGCATATATATTTTTTAAAATAACCTTTTCTCTGGTAGCCAATAAAATAATATATGCCAATTTCCTTCTTTTCAGTATTAGAATTATATTACTAGGAGTTTTTCTGCATACTGTGACGATCTTGGTATTGAATTTTCTGAGGCAGGGAAAAAACCTTCAATGCTTCAAGCAAGAAGGCCTATGGGAAAGATCACTGATATTCCCAGACTTTCTGGCATGATGCATGGTAATACACAATGGGGGGACATGCTGCGCTAAGATACAGGCATGCTTTAAGGTGCTGACAAAGTATGACTTCAAATTCACAGTTTCAGCCACAGGAAGACAGGAAGTGGCTTCCACTAAACAGTTAATATGCTGGGTTTTATTGTTTGGATTTTTTTGGGAATTTGCCTGAGGAGGAGCCATTCCTTTTCAGTGATATATCAAACAGTAACAAATAAGCAGGTTCAGTTCAGAGGAAGAAGCAGAAAAGAGACAGGTAGTATAGGGTCAGAGCTGAAAGTTGGAAGGTGGTTATAAGTTTCCAGAAAATTTCTGAACTGATAGAAATATATCTAAATACTCAAAATACTAACCAAGATCCATTGAAAAGACACTGCAGTGATCATACAGATGGATGTCCAAATATACAACAGCTTCTGAGAGAAAAAGCTCTGAATGATCTCACTGAAAATTTATTCTGTTCATGTTTCTGCTCTCACATCAGTCTACAGATACACCATGATATATATATATATATAAATATACCATCACAGCAAAAGCAAACAAAAAATCCAAACTAAAACAAAAAACCCCCACAAAAAATAACCAAACAAAACCCCCCAACAAAATAGAACAAAAACTCAAACAAAACCCAAACAAAAAAACCCCAAAACACAACAAAAAAAACCAAACCAAACAAAAAAAAATTTGATTTCCAGTACCATAACTTACTCAGAAAATTCCTACCCCTCAGAATAACTTTAAATGAACAGTCACTGCCTACTTAAATGTCAGAGTATGTAGGAAAGGACAAGGCAGTTTTTTACAATTACAGAACTGACTGATTAAACAGGAGAGCAACAGGATGAGAAAGCTCTTTGGGCAGTTGAAGTTCCTTCTGCTGCACAAGAATTAACATGAAAATTGTGATTCTAAGAATTCCACATAAGTTAGATTTACTGTGAGCCTATCATAATAAACCTTAACAAAAGCAGTTAGGCAACCCTAAGGAAACCAGCAAACATAACAAAACCACAGTGGCAACTGATCTGGCTATTACTACAGATCACCAGAGCAAGATTACTGTGGCAACTTGGAGTTTTCAAACTACAACAAAGGAGTTTGGGAGATCAGCACCAAATCTACACCATTTTTTCTGCCAAGTAAGCATTGTCTCCAAGTGTTAAGCCCAAAACTTATATTCTTATTATTGAAATGGACCATTTCATTCAGGGCTTTTTTCAAGAGCTACCATCCACTTCCCAAACATATTCAAATGGAACAATCTCTCCAACAGGAATGAAGCAAATTATTCAAATAGAAACTAAGGGAGAATAGCTCTGTCAGACTTAGGAGCATTCCCCATTTCATGAAAGGGCTTCTTCATCATGATTGTTTGCTTTTTGTTGTTTTAGACATTGAAACACCCTATCTGTAGTTTCCTACCTGCTACACACATACAATTCCTAATTTACTTGCTGATATAGCACTTCTTGAAAGCTGACTTATGATTCACAAGACAAGATTCTGATTTTATCAGTTAATGTCTTTGGCAGCTCACTAGGAGCACTAAGTAGATCAACTTTAGCATGGCAAAATAAAATCAGTCCCTAAAGAAAAACTGTTGTTTCTGAAGGTATGATGTTCACATTACACATGTTTTGGGAGAAAGGGAGGCTACTTCAGGTTAAATCCAGTCTGGTTTTGTAGACCCATTAGCAGTAGGGCAATGTTATGTGCACTCCTGCAGCATAATTTTATCCAAAAGGAAATTAGTTTACATATTCCAAAACCACTCTGCAATGTAAAGCAAACCACAGCAAACAGGCAGGATCATGAGATTTGCTTCAAAATTATATTCTTGATCCAAAATAAAATGCTAATATTAATATGCCAATAGCCACATGGCTTCTGACTTTTGAATTTTTATTTATATTTTTTAAACAATGCCTTTACCAATAATGCCATAAGTTTAACTTACATGACACTTTTGTAATTTTATACTCATCAAAATCTATCTATCATATAGGGAAGGTGTGAGGGGGACTTAACTCAAAATGTATAAATATAGCATTATAAATTCCTGAAAAAGCACTTAACATCAAATCCTAAGATGTTACTTTCTAAAATTATCTTTCAGGCTAATGCCTCACTTCGAACAGAACAAATAGTGCACCTTGTACAAAAACACTCCTCATTCTGCTGTTCTCTTTCCTGAACCAAGATTTCTCCCAACAGTACTTCCTTTCATCGGGAAACCCAGTGCTCTGCTGTGATACCAAGGAATAAAAAAGAAGATAATTTCATAGGATTATTATGCAGACCAAATCAACACTCTAAAATATAAATACTTCACATTTTAAGTTTCACAACTCCTGCAGAACTACTACTCTGAAAATGGAAAAACTTCAAATAGTCTTCAAGTAGACTTCAGTAAAGTCTACTTCCTTCATCTGTACTGTTGCTGAAAAGGTAGTTGTCAGCTTTAATTCAGAGAAACAGTTGAGTTTAGGCTATTGTATTAATTATAGCCATTATATATATTATATATAACTTATAAAACATAGTGTAGCTGCTTTTTTCCATGCTGAATCCCAAGCCTCCAAGCAAGTAATTTAATTTTCCTCATAACAGTGACAAGTCCAATAATAAACCAACACAAATTATGCAAAAGGATCACAGACCATACAAATATGAATTAATCAAATATGCATACCCAACTGATTTTCGTGCAAAGGCACTGTTATCCCTGTCAATGCATTTTAGTGTTCATTTTTTCATGTAAATTCTATTGATTTTTAAATATTTTGCAGCTCTTAATTCTCCAGGAAAATTTCAGCAAGAAGAGTGGGAAGAAAAGGGGATTTGTGCAAACCGTCTCATTGAAAAGCTGCAGTGTGTTACCCTCTGGAGAACTCTCTACAAGGATTTATGTGGATGAATTCAAACCAACTAATTTCTCACAATAAGTTACAAGTATGGCCATACACATGGGATAATCTACCCACATCATCAACCACTGTGCCTAGAAGGGTGCCATGCCTTGCAATTAAATTTGTCAATTAATGCTGGTGCTTTTCTGGAGAATGTGAGAGCTGCATTTCTGATATCAATGTGTGATGGGACACTGCTTTTCATACTAAGTCCTACAGTCTATAGCTGCATTTCTCAGTGCTTAGGACTTCTGCTCTTTATGTGTCAAACATCTCAGTCTGGTGATGCAAAATAAGGTCATACAATTCCCAGTAGTGAATCTTCAGTTTTAGATAACTTGTCCAGCATCACAAATAAACTTCATGCCAGGATTCAACTCTCCAGGGCAACACAGAACTCAACTGAATCGTGAGAGCTCACTATTTAGATAGAAGTCATAACCACACTTCTTACTATTATATACATGGAAATGATGCTTGTGTCCCATTACAAACTCTAATTTGAAAATAAACACACCAGAGTAACCAGTCACTTCAGGGGGCAGCAATGTACATAAACCATAAAACAGGCTTTTCAAGACACACACACTAGCAGATGCACCATTTGCCACTGGAAGGTCTTTGGCTTGATTTACCTCACACCCTTGCTGCTTGCCTCGAGGGATGTGGCCAGACCACAACCATCATTCTGCACTTTGTTCCACCCAAGCACAGCAAAGGTCAGAATTAACTGAAAGGAAGCAGCAGTGGTTTGTTTAACTGAGATGTTATCGCCTGTTCACTTACACTATTCCAGTTTTCAAGATTGGAGACTCAAATTGTCCAGCAATCCAAAACAGAGATTTCTAATATAGGCAGAGACAAGTGGTCTACAATATTAATCAGATATGTTTTATCCTGTGGCATGGAAAAAAATAGCCAGATGAGGCTGAAGTGATGAATAGAAAGTGAAAAAGCAGGAGGAGAGACAATTTCATGCAAAATGGGAAGACTAGTCCCCAAGGCTGCAGAATCTGAGACAACTTTCACACATAAGGTAAACTTTAAAAATGCATTAATTTCACTGCAACTATATTATTATTATTATAAAAAGTACTAAATGCTTTTGCTTTGTTATTCACAGGCAAGTCATCATCTGAAACAGTCCCCATTTTACACCTTGTAAGTTTGATACCAGTTGGAAGACCTTAAGAGACAAGAATAAGAGACAAAGGTTTGCTATAAAAATATTGACAGTGTTATGGCGAAATTGACTTTAGTGTTTAAAATTCCAAGGCACAGAGCATTAGATTGGAGCTTAAATCTGCATCAAAGTGAACATGAAAGCAAATCTTCAAAAAATCTAAATAACTATTACTATTCAAAGAAGTTCCAATCTTAAAAAAAAATCAAAGATAGGTGCCCACTTTCTCACTGTGTAATAGCCTGGTCTAATATAATACCCTCCATGTATTTTTAAAACACAGTATCAACACCAATTGAATACATCACACTAACAATACTTGTTATCTGGGATGTCTCTATTTCCAAGGACACAACCAGACATACAAGCTCCCCCAGCAGTCGATATCGTCGGCTCAATCTGCACACAGCAAGGGCAAGGTGAATTCAAGGAATCACAAGGCAGAGCAGGCAGATGTCAGCAGTCTCTCAGGGCAAAGAGGAACGAAGCAGAACCCCCTCGGCAAACATTTAGCTCAGCAAACAATACAGTGCCATTTCTATGGTCAACAGATATCTTTGGATGTTTTCTACAGGATTAACAAAATGTAATATGTATTTAATGATTCACATATTGGAGTACAGACCAAAGAGTAAGAACCATGGGAACAAAAAAGTGCCTGACTGCACAACATTTAATGCTGTGCTACCAAGCACTCCACTGACACTTCAGTTGCTGGCACTAACATCTCCTATTGACATAAAAGTCTGAATTATTTTTGTACTGAGATGCACTTTAAGAGGCTGACAGAACCTGATACCTCTTTTCATGTCAAAACACCACCCCTATCCACCAACGAGACATTTCTCTACTGATCTCACTTAAACAACATGTTCCAAGTAGCTGTTTTTGGAGCATACCCATTAGATCCTGCTTCACAATGTCAGCTATCTCATTTTTAAAAACTGGGAAGGAGCTATACCTATAATCAGCATGGATAAAGTTAGCGTGTGCCCTCAGGAGGCTGATGACCCGCGTTCAGGTTCATTATCTATCAGAGGGAATTCACATCCAAATTCAGTCAACATAGTGCTCTCCTCCCCAGACATGACATTATTCTTGAGGAAAAAGATGCTTCCCTCCTTGCTACAAAATTAAATATATTGATGGAATTATTTTCATGAAACAGTTAAACAGAAGTAGCCTGTGGAAGTCTGATTCTGCAGTCCACTGACCTGAACACAGTTTGTGCTCTAACTTATTCAAACCACTCTTTCCCACTTTGAATACATACTCCAATTACTTCACCATGGTATTACAGGATTATATCCACTGTTGCTTCTTTCCTAATGTGTGGCATGCTGTTCTGGTTTGAGAAACAAAACCATTGAGACACCCCAAGTCAGAAATACAATTTATTAGAAAAAGGGAAAATAAAACAAAAAGGAAACAAAATACATGCAATAAGGAAAAAAGAAAACCACTGACAGAGTCAGAATACAACCTGACACCCTGTTGGTCAGGGTGTTGGCAGCAGTCTACTTGCAATGGTGGCTGCAGTTCTCCTGGAGGAAAGGTGTAACCATCCGCTGAAAGTCCAGTGGTGATAGATGGGCCTGTTCTTCCTCTGGGAGTCCAGTGGAAAAGACTGACTTAGTGTCCCAAACCTCAGGTTTTTATCCAGGCAGAGGGGCTTGGTTCCCACCACCCACCCCCCCTCCTGGCTGGAGCATTTCCCAATGAGATGATGGAAGTTTATCAGTGGACTTAATGGCCTATTAGCAGAAGACTTATCCCTGGAGGGAGAATGGGTCATGGAAGAGATAAGGAAACTTCTCTTGATGATTTCTTATCAGCTGGCTTATCAACAGAAGATCACATCACTACCCTCCATCCCAGTTCTAAGGGATGATAATAGAATAACACACTCCTGATTATATTTTACATTGCAACCTATGACACATGCTTTCAGAGAAAAGAGTAATTTCTGGTTTTGCAGGATAATTTTCAGGCAAGAAGAGTAGTTTCCTAACTATTTTCAGAAGACTTAGCACTAACAGTCATAAAAGGAGGGAATAAATTCCTGCAACACAGCATAAAATGTCCAAACCCAACAGAGCAGGATTTCAGATGCTCCATTCTTCCCACTTCTCATGGTATCTCTACTGTCAAACCCAGCTTCATTCTTCCTTAGTACATTTACACTGGTGGATTGTACTTTTTGTATACAATTTCTCCCTCTGCTCTGTATATACAGTCCCATTACCAGGCTCAGGACAAGAACACCATCATTAAAAGTCCTGCGTGCATCTGCTGAATAGCCCAGGGGCTAAACTCCAGGATAATGTTGTGACGGCACACAGTAATGTCCCATTTTCAGAAAGAGGAAAATAGGCATTATGTGACTGTAGGAAGATCACACTCCTATTCAGCAAATGAGTCAATATGAAAAAACAGAAGTTCCTTTCCGCTTCTCAGCTTTATCTTGTAAGACACCATACAAATCACAGATGGCTTCTGGCCAAACTCCAGCATGGACAATTACAGGCTTCTCTTTCTCTACTTCTGTTCAGCCATCCCAATGAAATACAGTATCTTTTACTGTCCTGAACTAATGTGTACTATTTAAGCACTTTTTTGAAAGCACAAAGCATTCAACCAGGCAACAACGTACTATGGAGATGACTGGATTTCATATTTAGTAAGTTTACTGAGTTTAAAAAAGTTGAATAAATTGTGACCCCTGTAACATTAATTATTTAATCCTCAGATATAATGGATGAGACTGATGAGTCCCATTGACTCCCAGGATTTCACCTCATACGCTTGCATGAAAACCTGTGCTGAGACAGTTGGTTCTGCAACACCTCAAACCCCTTTGGGGAGCATGTGATAAAGGACATTTGTGCCCTTTCCAGTCTTGCTGTTTTCCCAAAGCAGATTCCTTGTACTTTGAAGGGAGTCGACCTGATATAAGGCCCAGATGTCATCCAGGAAGTTCAGAAAGGCAAAGGGAGCTTTCCAGTACTCGTAATAACAGCCCACAGAAGCAGTGGTGGCAGTGGGAGGGCGCCTGAACCTCCAGAATAAGATTCTGGCAAAGAATAATGTGGAGGAGAACCTTTTCTTACATTACAAGATATAGAAAGGAAAGACAGTGACTTTAATTTTCCAACCTTCACAAACATTTCACTCCTAAAATTATGTCTTCTGATTTCACAAGCTTCATTTTATTATTTCTAGAGTTGTTTTTTTTTTTACCCAATGAAGGTAGCTCAGTTTTGCCGCCTGTGTTAGGACATGCTATAGCTTTAAATCCACCACTGGTTTCCTTTTTTAACAAAACATTTTTAAGACCACCTGTATATATTCTATAAATAGGCAAATCTACACTTGGAGAAACAAGGTAAAATAAACAAAAAGAAAGATATAAACCACAAGGGCAATGAAAATTGAATTACATTATCAGCCAGGTAAGGAATTTTTATGTAACCTGGATGAAGTTCCTCTTCACATTTTATTCTGTAATATGTCATTGTGTCTCATCTGGTAGAAAAATAGGACCTAAAATCAAAGTTCTGTGGACTGAATAGTTACAATAAGCTTACTTAAATCAGGAACTGACCAACACCTGTGTCTTCGAGTAAAACGAAGGGGTAATAAAGAAACAAATAGAGAGCACTACCAGAATATTGATGCTTCTTCCACAGGTATAAAACAATAACGCTGAAAATTTCGTAAGGAGAGCTGTTCATCATTCATGTAACTTTTAAACAAGATTGAAAAAGTCATTTGAAAAAGTCATTTGCAAGTAAATGGTGTGATAGCATTAGTGAGATCAGTGTAGTCTGGCAGAACAGGACACCATAACCAGCAAAGATCAGCTCACAAAAAAGTAGGTCATGCCTGTAAGTAGACTACTTATGCAAGAAGACCCTCCAAATCATTATGACAAACTGTTCCCATAAGATACCTGTCACACCAATAAAGTTTGATAGGTTTACTCACTACACAAAGTCTACAATAACTGCTTTTATTGTAAGTAACTTGTGCTTGTTTAGAGTCCCTTGTTTTGACATGCTGCACATGATGTATAATTAAAGAGAACTGTTACTTTCTCCCTTTACTCGCAATACAGTAAAGCCTATAAACAAACACAAGCTCTGGGACCATTAAGAGAGGCTCTTTGCAGACTGTCTTTCCAACCAACTACTTCAATTTCAATGCTAAAACTGTTAAGCTTAGTTAAGAGTTATGGGGCATAACCATTTCAAAACCATAAATCTATACAGTAGAAAAGTATAATGACTGTCTTAGTGAGTATCACTTTTTAAATAAGCAGTATCACTTACCAAGATCCAATTTAAGTTCGTTATACACAACATTGTATTGTAAATAACTTCATTACTTCTCCTGAAGTGAATATAAAGACCATCATAAAGTAATTCTATCCTGATGTCTTTTGGTTTATTTGACTATTTAAAGTGGATGTCAAAGCATATTCTAGTGCTTACACTGCTACTCCATCCAAATCCACCATAGCTTTTTGTGATCCTCCAAAATGTTTGCAGAAAACTGCCTTTCACTCCAGCTTCTTTTAATATCTTTTTTCCTAAAGTCTCTTTGACTTCTGAGTGTGCAAACCCATTCATACATTCTCACAACTTCAAGCAGAATGACACAAAGAAAGAGGTATCAAGAGGTATCACCATTTAAGCACTGCCCTTTAAAAACATTCAACATTCAGCACAACCAGCCTGAGATACCAGTGACACAGCCCAAAAAATCCACCAAAATAGCACTGTAGGGCAGGCTTAGATTTAAACCTCAAACCCCCATCATCCATTTCAGAACTACACGTTTATTTCCATTTTAACTGTGCTTAGGTCTTCTATCATAATCTCTGCAAAATGAGTGTCCCAGAGAGCACCCAACCCAGTCAGAAAACCTAGTGAAACCTGAGTCATATTGGTACTTTCAGCCAGAAATTAAAATTTAACAGACAACTGATTACTGTGCTTCAAAGGCTTGAGCCTCATAGTACCGGACAGATTTTAAAATCAATCGAATGTTGCCATTTTCAGTGTGAAAAAAGTCCCACATACAGTCTTACCATTAGCTTTCATATACTTAAAATGATTTTTAAGTGATTTTCTGGACTCTGTTAAGTTACCCTTAAAAATGCAAATCCTAAAGACTTAAACCTTTAAGGGTGATTGAAACAGTATCATGTTTATTATTTCTTAATCTAATGACTTCTGTAATATGATTGCATGAGGAAATCTTTGGTTTTCTCCACCTGCTTCATGGACTAACATATTAATTCAATTTATAGAACTGATGATCATATAATAATCAGTCTAGAGGCACCCCGCTAAAATAAAAGTTTTTAAGGAAACATTATTTCTAGCCTGATGAGCACTTTTTTATGTGTTAAACAACATTTGGGTCAAGATATCAAGGAAATAATGGCTGAATATGTAAAAGTATAGTTTATGCAGACTAAACATAACTGTAAAAGACTCCTATCAGCTGTTTATCAGATCCAGAGAGGCACCAAAAATACACCCTGGTCAGCATGTTAGTGCATTTGGTGAGAAGATACTTGTAAAAGAAGTTATCCTTTTCTCTTCTTCATTACCCTATTTGGAAAATGTGGTTCATAAGAATAATGCTTGGAACTTAAATTTCCATTCGTAGATTTGAAATCACTTTATAAAGGTGCATAAGCATTATTATTCTCATTTCACAGTTCGCCTCACTAAGTACAGAGATTAGTAGCAATTTGTATGAGAAGCAGCATCCTCTAGAGAGTAAGTTAAGACTGAAACTATGTCCCCAGGATTTTCTTCCCAGCTAAACTGAAAACTTCTGACTACACCAATATCTACTGTGGCAAAACCAGAAACGGTCCATCTGAAATTGGAGGGTTTCTGCATGGGAATAGCAACACAAGCCAGAAATACAAAACATAGATATAAAGAATTTCTGCCTGACATTTATCTAGTCACTTAAAATTAACTTTCTTGAACCCTGGGGAGATGGTCATCACAGAGGTCATCAGAATGTTCAAACAGAAAAAAAAAAATGCAAAGAAGTGAAATGGCATATTTTCAGAAGAAAAAAGAAATAATAAGATACACAGCAGTGGACAGCCTGGAGTTTGATCAGGAGAACTCCTTAACCACCAGCATCACAATCTTCTCCTCTCTTGTTGACAAAAGATCTTTCATCCTGACTTCCTCCAATAACGTCTCTCTTATTTAATATTATTCCTCCTCTGGACAATGGCTCCTGCACATGGCAACAACCTAACCTACGGGTTTTAAATTTTTGTCATGAAAAGCACTTCTCTGTGGTAAGGATTCAGGAAAATATTGAGTACATCTTCTCTGTTAAAGGAAATAATTTTAGTATATTTTATTCTCAAATACCAGTTGGTCACTTAGGTTAAACTTTAACCAACATTTCCAATTTCACACTAGACTAAAGGCTAGAAATGAAGAAGCAGTATGATAGTTTTCCTTTTTAGAATTATGACAATGATAAAAATCAGGCTAAAAGGCTAACAGGTAGAAAGAAATATTTTCAAGGTTGCAAGCTTAAAACTATTATCTATTCTTTAAAACCTGTTTAATTTCAGAGCCAGGCCAATAAAGTCAAAAGAATCTCTCATCAGCTTCAAAACTCCTACAATTTTTTTCCCCAAACATCAGTTGGCCAAGAAAGGATACCAATACAGTTAGGAGATTAAGCCAAAAACACGTTTGCAGGGTTTTAACTTTAAATAAACAGAAGTCTTAAGTATTTGCAAAACTGGTATTTTAAAGAAAAATTACAAGAGTTGCCACTGAAATCAGTCTGCAATAGCTTGTATACGTGAAACTTGTAAGGAGAATCAATTTTGGACACGTGGAAGAAAAACAAACAAAAGTGAGCTGTCAAAATAAATAAAAATGTTAAATATTTTTAATGCAATAATAGTTTACTAAGTTCTATACAGAGTATGAGTATAATATAGTTAGATCAAATTACTTCTCCAAGCGTATGTTGGACAAAACCCAGAAGATACCAAACTGGGGTTATAGCAAATCATGATTTTGCTACTGATGTTGACACCTCTGCAAAATTTTGTAATCCATAATTCATAAATAAGTGCTAAAATTACTATTAAATAATTTAAATT
This sequence comes from Thryothorus ludovicianus, assembly GCA_013397245.1. Classification (NCBI taxonomy): domain Eukaryota; kingdom Metazoa; phylum Chordata; class Aves; order Passeriformes; family Certhiidae; genus Thryothorus; species Thryothorus ludovicianus. The sequence goes on from VZTB01001002.1 coordinate 77,419, forward strand.
TAATAGTAGAACAACCTTTTTCCATGCTTCTACACTTCTCCTAATGATAGAAAAGCCTGTTTAAATTAGTCAGAAAAAACCCAGCTGCATCAGTTCTCTCATCTGTTCCAGTTTCATGTCAAGGCATAAATCCATGATTGATTCATGCTAATTTATTCCCAGGGCAGTACCTGGTATGCTGTGTTTCTGGAGACTACAGCATTTGTTTACACGTTTGCCTCTCCAACACGCCTTGACTGCAACCACAGTTGATCACTCTATTGGACATGAATGTGCATTGATGATGGTGGCAGGCAGAGCAAAACCTTTGGGTGATATGCAGAAACCAAAGACGTTTAGTTTGTCCACCAGGATCAAGAGCTCTTGATCAGTTCTGCAACACAGCACGGTGAGTGACTCTTTAAAGGAGATCTCAGTGATAACACTTTTCCTTCCCCAGCCAGGGCATTAAAGGGTGCACCACACATGAGTGTCTCCTCTATGCAGAACTCAGTATGTCAGGGAAAGTGGTGCAGGGGAGACTTGCACTCTGCAGAAAAAAATCACCAGAAAAGAGAAGTAGCAGAAATTGTGATCTGCTGTTTTAGTGTACTTGTGTCAAGAACTTCTGCTTTAACTCCACTGTACCACAACCATATCAAGGTTTCCTGTCAGCATGATGTACTGGGAATACACTTTCCCTCCAGCTTAACAGCTCTCAGTCTTATGCCACCTCCCACTGCCTCCCTAAAGCTACAATAAAGATCGGTATCAACTAATATGACAACTTCTAACAAGAGTACAGCCGATAAACTGTAAGTCTGATCCTGTCTACAATGCTCACATGCCTCCAGCAGATGCTTCATCTGTCTGAATTTGAAACAGGAGGTAGCATTACAACTAAATGCAGATGAACTGAGGAAACAATATAAAATGTAAGTTTTTATTTTAGAAAGCACATTCAAAGAACACCTCTAAATAGGGGTAGAATTAACTAAGTATTAACACTGGTCCTTTCAGGACTGGGTTGATTTTCTAGTTTTGCACATGAATATAAGCAAATCTTTAATCAACATTCATATTTTCTGCACCAGAACAAAGTTAGAGGAAGCAGAAGTTAAAGGAGGATAATAAAGAAAGCTGAAAGCATAAAAATATTCATGCACATACACATATGCACATCCCCACACATCCAGCAAGGCCTACTTTGACATATGGGATTACTGCTCTGTATTTAGCTAATAGATTAAGCACCAATAATTAAAAAAAAAAGAGATGAATATTACTTTTCCAATAAAAATAAGTCAAGGATTTAAAATAGAAAAGCCTTTTTAATGAAAAACAAATGGGATTTAAAACTTAATAGCCTTTAGGTCTGATAAAAAAGCCTTTATATAAAGAAAAGAAACTTTCTTTAATAATCACAGGCACTGCAATGCACAAAAGGTACTACTTGCAATGCAGTGACTCCTACTTATGACAGTCTGGCTATGGCAAATGATAGGATACTAATAGAAGAAAAAACATATGCCTAGAAGCAAGATGAAAAATGGTGTAAATCAGATGAGGGGCCATTAACTTTCTCTTTTAAGAACACTTAAAAAATATTAGCAAGTGTAAACACTTTTAACTCTAGTGATGACAAGTGAAATCAAACAGATCTTCAGGGACCCCTAACTAAAGAAAAGGAGTTACAAAATCTAGGGCAACTTTCCAAGATTAAGCACACACTGAACAGGCACATGGCATTTGCTGGTACTGATACTGACACTGCTGTCTGGGGGACCACCAGTGTGATTTGTGGGGACTTAGAAAGCAATGAGACATACCCAAGCTGGCAATCATGACTAGGGAAAGAGTCTCATAATCAGACAAATATTTCACTGGCACAATCATATATTGTCAAACCTGAATTTAGCAGACACAATCCACATCCCAGGGACTGCCACAGTGTTCAAATGACTTACTAAATTCAAGCACTCTGGGGAGCTCCTAAACTCACAGCTGGAAGTTCTCTGTTGATCTTCTAAAGGGCCACCATTTCACCCCATGTGCCAAGTAAGAAAGTCTGTGCCACTAACTTTACTTCATCTTCGTTCCATTTTTCTGACCCACAGTAAAAAAAACCCAGGATGTTTTGACTATTAGGAGAAAAACTAGTGAAAGAAATTCTAGATATGAAATGTGCCCACAAGTGTTTCACTTTCAAAGAGGCAAAAAAAGTAAACACTTGGGCAAAACACCTGCTATGTTGCAGTCCCTCTTCCATCTTTTCTTCACCCCTGGTATGCTTGCTGACTTTTTGGTTTTGGATGGAGGGAATCTTTCCCAAGATTCCCTCCTACATGCAGTCTTACTACCTTAAGCTTACTGAAATAATCAGTACCAACAAGACCATGCACACACTACGCTTACCTTCGATAGCTGCATTTGAAGAGCTTAAGAAAGCCAGATAATAAACAGGTCTTTTTTTCAGTCTCCCTTATTATTACTGTTTTTAAAAATGTATTAAATTCTTATATCTTATATATTCTAAGAGAATGCCTTCCCTTACTTCCTTTTTTCTATAATGATGATCAGATAAAACTGGTGAGCAACACTACATTTTTTTTCTTTTTCCAGAGAGAAGATAATGGTTTAGATGGATATGCCCTATCAACTGCAGTATGCAATTTAATGAGGAAATTTTCACACCTGTAGTTTTAAAATCAATGAAGTTTCAATGGTGAAAAAACAAAACAGCAGAGTGCAGATGAAGGTTTACTTCTAACTCTCAATTCCTTAGAAAGCTAAAATCATCACCATATACAATACAATAAAACATATAGTGCTTGCCCTGCAAAAATCTTGCTGAGGCTTTTTGGTTTAGGTTTGTTTTGAGTTTGTGGTTTTTTTAATAAATGTAAACTTGTACTTCTCAAAGCATTTTGAAATTCAAATGACAATTCAACCGACTGCTAAGTATACCTCCATAGACACACAAATGAATGTTTTCTTCTAATTACCTTACTTCTCTGATGTGGAATGTGAAAAAAAAATCACATAACTTCAGCATTAAAAAAAGAGATTAAAATGCCTCATTTGGCACCAAATGCTATCATAATAAAAGAAATGAGGGAACCTGAAATGTGTTTCCACTTTTTGAATATCCAGGTCAAATCTAAAAGCCATGAATTTCAAAATAATTTGGATCTGAACTGAGTAACCATCCAAACTTGAGTGACAACACAAGAATTGCTTATAACATGTTCTGACCTCCAAAAATTGAAAAACACTAGCACTCTAGTGGAAGCTTGATGCTAGGCAGCTACCTAGAAGAGGGAGTGTTTACAAGGTCACCAAGTGAACCAAGCAGCCAGCCTGCTGCAGTGCTTGCACAATGAATAAGGCTAGATCTGTTAAACAAATACAAGATAAAAGGTGCTGATTTTTCAGATGAGTAGGTGTCCTGGGTTGATGCTAAAATTGTATCCCCATTCGTCTGTTTAGCTCAGAAATAAGTGTTGTACCTTTAAAAAAATGAATCTAAGAGTGAAGGAAGCACAGTAAAATGTCTAAAACAGTTGTTTTCAAAACATAAAGATAAGAGTCTTCAGCTTTCCTTCACACACGACTGTGTTGTCGACAAAGTGTAAACTGCAGAAGAAAGCTCTCCTTTGCTTTTTGTTAGTTTTTTTAGCTAGCCGAGGCAAAGAAGTTCTCTGGACTATGTTTTCTTCCTTTCTCTTAGAATTATTTAAACCTAATCTAGACTAAACACCCAAAAGGACACCAAAAGCTCAGCCCCGTGTCCCACCGGGCCTGACCTGGGCCCAGCCTTTCCACCAGAAGAACCGACAACAACTAAGCCGAGCTACAGCTCACGAGAAAGACTTTCTGACATCTCTGCAAAACAGCAAGAAGTTTTTTGTTGTTTAGTATTATTCCTTCATTTGTTAAGCTAGGGAATGCTTTGTCTGTTAAATAAACAACTTTTTCCACTTTCTTCCAAAGAAATTTTTTTCCTATCCCGATTCAGCTAGGGAGAGTGGTGGTCCATCCAAAAGTTTGTTTTTTTCCCCTCTCCCAAATTTGCCCTAAACCAAGACCGTAGGGTTAGGGTATTTCTTGAGTATGGCAGTGTATCACCTCATCTGCTCTGCATCTTCAAATCAAACCTCACCAAACAAAATCAAAATCATCCACTAAATTAACTAAATGCACAATGGCACTGACACCACTTGGCTGAGATGGCTGTTTCCACACAAGGAACACAAGGAATAGTTTTCACCCAAGCTGGATAGCTGCACCAGGCTTTTGGGTACCTTTTCTAAATCCCAGCTGAATGACAGCCAAGCTGCCTAAATTGACATCCTGGGTGCACAGTGGCATCCCCAAGGTACCAGCTCAAGCTCAGCTGATACACAATTACACTCTGGCATGCATTCTGCTCTCTGGTCCCACCATCCATGGTGACCACAGGCAGGGACAGATGCAAAACTGCCTCTAGGTCAACATCTCCCCTTAACACATGAAAATGGCACTTCAGCAGCACTTATCCTATATGGTTCATATTCTCTCCTTTCAAATGCCACAGCCTTCACTTCCACATCTGCCATACTTTCTGCAGGCCTCTCCACATTGGAAGTCTATGAGGCAGTAACAGGAAATTCTGATAATTAGAGCTTACCAACAGTAAAATTCTTTAGAACTGTGTCTAGGGTGGTGATGGACTTGGCAAGTTGCTGTCCTGAAAGATTGTTGAATCTACAAAACATTTTCTAAAACCTTATTTTCCAATGTTCCCTATATAAAGACCTGTTTATATTTCTGTCAAGCTCACAGTAATTTATAGCACTCACCATACCAAAGTTTTCCTTTTGTTAAGCAGATGTCAAGAAGAGAAAATAGAATAATTGTTTGAGAGACTAAGTGCAAAACCTACCCCACGACCCACCTTCCATCCTCTTCCTAAACACCATCTTTCAAGTATGTACACATCCAAATCTTTGTGGAGTTTGGTTTAGAGAATGCAGCAACTCTTGGTGAGGGTTCTGGGTAGAAATTTGGTTTTCAGGTAACCCATTTCACAGCCTGGGCCAAATACAACCTCCAGATATGCACAGAAACAAGAGACAGCTGTCAAATCAACAAAATTAACACCAGCCATTCACCCTGCCCCCCCCC
>VZTB01001002.1:82593-115147 GCA_013397245.1 Thryothorus ludovicianus
AAACTCTTAGGAAACTTTAATTCCCTGTTTTTTTATTAGAGTGCTTTGGTTCCTACCAAAATATTATGGACATACGGTATACGTAAAAACAGCCCAGATGGAGAGACAATAAACCAGCACATACTAACTAGCCTCTGGTTTTGCATGCATAAAGTATGCAGATAAAAAAAAGGAAAGATGAAGATATTGACACATCTTAAGTAATATTCTTACAAACTGGCAGAAGTACTGTAGAGGCTTATACAGAGCCAGATGTGACAGAGAGAGATGATTTTTTGATTTTTGATTTTTTTTTTATGATTGAGCTTTTCAGTGAGTGCAGAAGTAGAATTCTTTTTCAACCTGAACTCTCCATCACACATGCATTTAACATGTCTGATATTCCAGTGGAAATGTGATTTGATATCTTTTGAAAACAACACTTCAGTAGGACTTTAGATTATTCCCCATGGGGGGCCATTTTACTGCAACGTGCTTTGTTTACTAGCTCTGCTGCTTCCAGCAAGCTGCTTGATAGATGCCAAAGATGAAGATGAGCTCTGTAATGCACATTTTTGGATTACTGAAGACAAAATTCTCTGCTTCTTGGCATAGTTTTCCAAATGATCATGATTCTTAAAGCATTCATTACTATGTAGTAAGGCAATATATATTTCTGTCAAATCCTGTTATTTACAATTTATGGAGAATAAAGATTAGAAAGGATAGATGCTACAGTGAAACAATACAGACAAGGAACACTTTCTGTTCTAATTTTTATTCTCCCCAGTGATCTTGTTATCCCTGTCCTTAAGTGACAGAGGGATCACTAACAAGGCACACAAGCAATCAGGAATGGTGACTGTACAATAAAGTGCTTGGATATAAAAATAAAAGCATTCCAAGATTATAGGAAAGGTCAACCTTTTGGCAAAAATATAAACAGTATATTTTTATTCTTTCTTTGCACAATCATTTTGTATTATTACTGGTTTTAAAGTAACAGCTCCAGTGAAGATCACTGAATTGGTAGTGCCCAAGAAGGTAAGAACAGGTGCTCCAGATTTGAAGAGCTGATCACTAATTAGATCCAGTTGCCAGAAGGAGAGAGTAGAAGCGCAGATCAAGTCACTGAAACAAAGTGCCGCTTGCCAGATACTTTGAATTAAGCTAGCAACATAGGCATGAAACAAAAAGTAATTACCTGATCATTAAAAAAACTCTAAGAGACCTTATCAAGACAAACTCAAGTCATACTTCTCAAGCAGCTGGTAAAGCACATAGAAAAGGCAAACTAGAAAAAAAAGCCATTTGAACAGCGCATGTTAGTCTTGTTTCTAACCAAATGCCTCTAACATCATGACTCAGCTATATCCATAACTACTGTCAACGGTCACCATTCTCAGGCTGGACACTTCTTTTTGACATGTAACCTTTTATTTGGGCTTTCCTTATCTCAGAAAGGAATACTAAGCTTTGTGATGGAACCAAAATTCCATTTTTCCAGAAGAAGCCATTTTTAAAAATTATATGATGATAACAGATCTACTCAATATAACTTTATGAAAAGGAAACTTTTCCAGCCACTTGGTCCTCCACTGAGCGTTCTAACTAAATCAGTTTTTCTCACTATTTTAAGATGTATTAAAGGTCAGGACTATCCTGGCTTGATGCAGGCAGGCCAGTTGCACCAAACGAACCTTACATAGTCAGCTCTAGTCTATACCAGAGCTTACAATTATTTGCCATTTCAGTTATGTGAAACTTGGCAAATGCGTAACACATCAATGACAAAGGCACAGACCACACGGTTACTCTGTAAAGAGATGCTAAGAAACATTACTCACCTTATCTACCTGATCTGTTCCTATGGCAAACACACAAATACTGGCAGAAGCGTTACCTCCCAAGACCTTTTGAGGGAAAATCTGGTTGGGAAAGTCCAACCTACTGCTAACCAAGCTGTACAGAAATAATCTCAAACCAACTGCATAACAACCAGAATCAAAAGAAAAATATTTCTGATCTAGTTATCCCTGGGATCACTTCCATTATAAGCTGATGGCAGCAAGAAGCACATTTTTCTCACAATACAGGTCACAATGCAGCTACACAAACATGCAAATTTAGGCACATCATCAATTTACGGGCACCAGAAGTCCTGATAATAAGTTGATTTATTTTTGTTTATAATACATGTACTGTACATTTGTGTAATACATCCCTAGTCAATGCAAGGCTTTCAAATCTGATTTTTGAAACAAAACACTGACTTTATTTTGCTTTCAGTCCACTCCTTACTTACTCATGAACCACCTGTACTTATAAGCAAAGGTTCAGTCCAACAACTCTTCCTCTCACATGTATCTTAAAAATAGAACTGCTATGACAATGATAATTTGGTCTCACACCCCACTTCAGACAGCCAGTTCTGTCATCTCCAATTCCACAGTCCACTGTGTTCCTTCTCATTCCCTACAGTCCTCAAGCATCTCTCTTCTATAAATCCTGGGAAGTATTACACGTCTGTTATCAACCTGGTCTCTCTTTAGCAACAGGCGCTTTTGAGAATCAGTGGTGACTTGAAACCTTTCTCAGTCTTTTTCACTTACACAAAAAACTGAGGTAGAATGAGATGCTGTTACTTCGAAGTAATGCTTGCAATCAAGATTTGTCTCAAATTCTGCATCTATGAATGATTTGCAAGAAGTATTTTCTTACTTAAAACTACTCATAACTCATCATTAAAAGATTATGTAAACATTTTTTACAATTATTTTCCATATGCTTTATTTTAAAATTAGAACTCATGTATTGTTAACTGATGACTTAATACAGATTCATCTGCCTATTTTCAATAGAAAGGTTTCTACTGTGTTTCCATTGATTATGTACCCCTTCCTCAGATTCTCCACTTTGCACAAGTTTTCCTATAGCAAAGTAGAACTGTGCACAGAAATAATTCACGTCCCCAAAAACATGCCATATAACCCTACTGGAACACATGACCCAGGAAAGTTTTGAAAAGAAGCAAGAGAAAATGACTTTTGCTTTTGGAGAAAAAAATCCAAACCACAAACAAATGAAAACAAAACCCCCAGACTCCTCCCAAAACAACAACAACCACCAAAATGAAAAAAAAATAAATATCACGAGTAAGGAAGAAATGTTTGGAACCAAACTTCTGAGGCTCATTTGTGAGATTTGGTCAACTCAAGCAGCAGCCTTAAGGAACTCTAGGATGTCTGAAATCTGATGTTTGTCAATTGTAATCCTATAAAACACAATTGTTGTAGATTTCTAGCAAGCCTAGGCCAGCCAAGATACTGAAGTGCTTTCATAATTCTCACATTATCTACAAATGTGGGTAGTAAGTAAGGATAAATTCTGATTAATGCCACCACCTGCATTAAGCCCCAGGATGGTGTGAAGCCTCTCAGCACCTCTAGCAGGGTACACAAGGAGCACTGTTGGCTAAACTTAAAGCTATGCACAGCACGTTTCTTGGAAAATATAACAATGAAATATGATACAGAGTGAACCAGAAATCAATATTTAGTGCAACATTAACCAGAAGCAACAAATGGGTCTAAACCAGTGTAACCAAAGTAAAGTAAGCTCAAGTGCACAGATTAGTGTTTTCCCTTAAAAATGTTTAATTACTTTATTCCACATTATTTTACAATTGATAATGTGGTCAGTCCCCATGCAACACTCTGTATTTGAAATGAGAAAACAGAGGCAGAGAGGTAGCCTAGGCAAGGAAGGACACTCCAAGCATGAAAAAGACAGAGAGATGTAAAAATGTTCAGTGATATGGATGAGCCCCTTGGAAGCCAATGGAACAAGAGTTGAATCATAAAAGGTCACAAAGACACTGACAATAAAGTTGAGTTTGATGCAAGGTGACAACACTTAGAAGTTTCAGGATGGAACATGGCACCAACTGGGAGGGAGAGAATGCTTTTAACACTTACACATTGCCCTTCACACAGACACTCTATCTTGGTACCCTTTTGTTAGACTGAAAACATTCTCTAAGCAAAGTTCTCCTACAAACTTCTCTCACAAAGATAAACCAATACAGCTCTGAATATTCCTACATCTTGGAGAATGCCTCATTTCTCACTGCTCTTGTCTATGAGTGTACACCAAAACTGGACATAGTATTTAGTACCGGAAGGCAAAAGGAGAGATAGCAGAAGATTCCCTTGCACAGAAATAGGCTCTGCCACAGAAATTTGTGAATTTGTGAAACCATTGTTTCCCACTGCAAAGTCTTCCCTCTCTGAATTAATTTTGTTTATAACATTTAAACTGGATTGTATTTTAATCTCTTAACCATATCTATGTGCAGTTCACCCAGAGACCCAGATGCCGTTGTACACCATACTCTTCTTCTTCATTGCTGTTTCCCACTCCATCAATCTTCGTGTCCACAATCATTCCTAGTGATGATTTTGCATCTTCTTTCATTGCAGACAAAATATGATGGGGCATAAAACCCTGCAAGATTTCTAAGGGAGCACTCATATATGGGTATATTTTGAGATCTGTCACACAGTCACTCTATAACCTACACAGATACATCATGCTTATTTTCTGTCATACTAGTTTCTAAATCAAAAGTGCCTTGACATGTCTTACAAAACCCTATGAACATTACATGACTTCTGTAAATGTTCTATCCAAGCTCTAGTTCACTTGACAGTACCTTTGTCCAGAATCCCTAGTGAATTTTCTCAAAAGCATTTGGCTTAATTGTAGATTTAAGGCTATAACTATTTTCAAGGTATGTTTTGGGTTTTATCTTTGTACAACCTTACACTGTTGCTGTTTGCCTTAGAGAGGCAAATATATCTATTTACATATATACCTTCAGAACTGAGTTAGTTTCACTAAGACCGTAAAAATGCCCCAAAAGTATGTTCAAAGATGTATAAGCTAGACTACTAATACTGATAATATATCTGAAATAGATAGTTCAACAGAATTCTTATCCACTTTCTCTACTGCAAAATAGACCTTTAATTCACAAAGGAAAAAGGTTGAAAACAGGGAATTACAAAAAGGATATGGTGGCTCCTTTTACATTTTGGGTTCAAAAATTATTTCATCTGAAAGAATTCTTTTAGGTCAAACAACAAAAAGCTTCACTGTGATCATCATTACCAAGGATCCACAAGTTTTCTACAGAAGCAATTGTCCTTTTCATCAGAGGAATAATAGCCCTGGTTTGTTATTTCCAATTTTCTCTGCAAACAGTATTTGCCAGCCTATATACAGAATCTTCTGGGTACCCAGTGCAGGACCAAAGGCAAGTGGCACACATTTTAAACACAGGACATTCCCTCTGAATATCAGGAAATACCTTTTCCCTGTGACTGAGCACTGGCACAGGTTGCCCAGGGAGGTAGCAGAGTAGCCCTCCTTGGAGGTACTCTAAAGATGCCTGGAGATAGTCCTGGGCCACTGGCTTCAGGGGACCATGCTTGAGCAGCGGTGCTGGACCACAGGATCTCCAGTGATCCTGTTTTAGGTAAAACCCTTCTGTGATTCTGGTATGCAAATGTCTTTTCTACACTGAAAAAGAACACACTATCAAAACTAAAAATGTAAAGAGTAATTTCTCTTCTAAATAGGAACGTTGTATTTGCAACAATAGCTAATGGGATTTTATAAGAGACAAGCAGTGTAAATTGAAGTATATGATTAAAAACTGGTGTTGTTACACTGCTTTTTTCTGAAACATCTTTTTTCAGAACATCTCTTCTGTAGTTGGTTTGTGCATTTTGTTTGATTTCCAACCAGAATGTGGAATGGACAGAATTTAAAAGATTGTTCTGGAGAACAGTATGAACAGAGCCATGGTCAGTGCATGACGAAATATTACAATCACAGAATAACAGCAATCCCAAATTATACCAGCAAAGTGTAATTTGGATCTCAGGATTTCACAGTTATGTCGCATAGCAAAGAATCCCTTAACTTTGTGTTATATGCCATCAGTTTGTTAATATTTTGAAATCAGTCTCAAAAGAATGTAAGTTTATTGACTCTGCACCATTAAACAGAGAATGTCACACATCCCTTCTAAAGAGGCAATGAGTCCAGAGTTATATAAATTCAAAAATTAATACAAGAATATTGTAAAGGAAACTCATGGGGATTCTTTTAGTTTATTTTAAAAGGCTGGTAAAATTTCTTTAGTTTTTAGTTTTAAGCAAAAACTACCAGGCTGAACAGGTCAAAGAAGGTTGAATGGAGTAATTGAGTACAGTTTAAGAACATGAGCACTTTGTTCTTGCTGATAAATTAGACATCTGCTCTGAATTACATTTCATGCTGTTTTCACACAAGATCTTATTTCCTCCTGCTAGTTCTAAAGCTACTTGGAACTGTATGCAATTAACTTCACCACCTTTCCTTTATCCTTCAAAAAGCATAAATTTTGTTTTCTTATAGTTCTCTACATATTTTCCTTTATCCTATAATATCATAAAAAATAATACACACTTGTAATAGAAGAAATGCATTAGCAGCATAACACAAGTTCTAAAATTAATAAGATACATGATCAATTAATAGCAAAAGAGTGAATATTCTTGTATTACAGAATACTCACATAACTGCAAACTCCAATAAACTGGAGCTTTTTTCCTGTTTTCAATATATTTTGAAAAACTTAAAGTATTTTTCCTCTGTATTTGGAAATAATATAAAAAGCTAATTTTTTTGTTTTTCTGAATACAATTTACACTTTGTCATCCACCTACTTTCAATTATGCAAATTGCATTATGAGTGAAAATGAAGTACTTTCTTTACTTAAAAAAATGGGAAAAAGTAATTGTGATAAAAAACATTTATAAAAAGTAAGGTTACACAAACACAGTTTCATACAAAGATGTGGGAACCAGGGCTTGTCTCTGACTGCCCTGGAGGCTCGGAGACACAGGCAGGGGTCTCAGAGACCCTGGCACACAGCCCAAAACACCTGTGGTTTGGATTTTGGCCTATGGGAATGATTGCCAGCCTTAAAAGAAGAATTACAAGTCACAGGAGTTTAAATAGAGCAGTAGTGAGTTTGTTACAGGGTGTAAAAATAATTTTTGGGTTTTGGTACAGGGGGGTGTGTGATGCCAAGATGGAGGAAACTTGTGGGTTTTAGGTTTCTTTCTTCTTCTTCTTCTCTCCATCTTCTCGGTGACAGGGACATGAATGATTGGTTTAGAGTATAAACTGACTACCTAGTGTAGAGAATGGGTATTGGAGATAATTAATAAATAGTCTGTACGTAACTTTTAGTGTAAAAGATAAACACCGCCTCTGAGGGGGGAGAGGGCCTTCAACTGTCTTGCTGGAAGGAGCTCAGCAGGGCAGAAAGAAAATGTTTTAGATAAGAGCGAATAAACAACCTTGAACACGAGACCTGAAGAGTTTCTGCCTTCTCTTTCATCTCTGGCTGGGGAAAAAGGACTTTAACATTGTAGGGAAAAACAGCAAAAAAATAACACAGAAACCGACAAAAGATACAAACAAAATATGCTTTTAGGAAGAGGTATCTCTGACACAGTAAGAATAATATGTAGCACAGAGGATCTATAGTACCTATAAATATTCTTTACTGAATGCCTTAATGTCCAGGTTCTGAGAAAAAACAGTTTTTGCAAGGACAAACAGTTAAGGCACATGCTTAATTTTAAACATAGGTTCTCCCTCCTTGCCCAAGCCTGAGTGGGACAGGGACATGAGCTCCATAGCTTTGCTGAAAAGAATGGTCATATTTGCATCTTTTGAAAGACACTGCCTAGAAATTTATATCTATTTCTGCCTAGAAATTTATGTCTATTTATGCCTAGAATTTTATGTCTATTTCGCACAAGTCAGCTGTAGTCCATTCAATTACTTCAACAGACTGTGTTTAATTGTTGGGTATTTAAAAAAATGGCATTGAAAAATTTATTCAAATTGTAAATACATCCACTGAATATAAAGCCTTGCCTTACACTTACACATACTTCTCACCTACAGGAGTGTTAACCAGCACTAACAGTAAGCTTACTTAACATGTTCCATGAAGTTGTTAATTCTCTTATGGTGGTCTTTTTTAATGATGACAAAGAAATACATGATTTTGGATGATAAGTTGGCTATAAAATTCTCATAATAAATAAAAATTTGTGATTTCTGTTTTTCTTCCAGTTAATATGAAGCTAAAATGATGCATTATCTTGCTTAAATTTCATTTTGACAATCCTCTAGCAAAGGAAGATGTAGGCAAATACTGATTCAGTTTCAAAGAGACTAGATTCTGAAGGGTCAAACAGACACTCCTATTATAAATGCAAATTGCCCTTTTTCCTGCTTTCCTTAAGTATCCATTTGTTTTTTAATTTCCTTCAATAAATTTTTGATACTAAAAAAATAAAAACAAAGAATAATAAGAAAAATATCTAAATTTTAGATTCTACAAGGTTATTAAGAACTGTAATAATGAATTTAGAGCACTTACATCAACTCTTTCACCACATCCTCACATTTCAACCAACTTTTCCAGGAGCTAGTAGCGCATGAGTAACATTTGTTCAAAGCAGTTCTGAATCATACCAGTAAGTAGATCTTTTTTGTTTTTACTTGCTCAAAATGCAAAAAGATAATTTATTTATTAAGTTGGGGAAAAAAATTAGCCCCAAAGAAACAAAGAAGTATCCAGATAAACTTATTGGGAATTGTGTTCCCTTGAGTCAGACTGAATTTTGACCTTAAGTGTAAGCATTTTCTCCCAGTGAAAGTACTTAGAAACTTAATTTTATGGTAGGATGAATTTCAGTTTGTTTTGCTATCTTCCCAGAGGTATCCAGGTTCATATGACAGTTCTCAGACCAAACACCATTGATGTACAAGTATTTTTGATAAAGCCATCTATAGGCTTTGGCAAAAAAAAACAGAGTGGATTTCTGAAGTGTTAATTATAAAAAGAAAAAAGCCCCAGACTTCACATCTACACTGTAATTACTCTTGACTCATTATAAGAAAAAATTACTCATCTTAAACCTTTTATGTATTAATTTATTTTAAGCCAAAGCACTGAATAATATTCCAGATGAAGCCATCATGTGGTAGTCACGCAACAAATATGGGAAAAGACTCTGCTTTTAATATCACATATCTATGATTTATTGATCCCTCACACAATCTGATGGAGAATGAGAGATTTCTAATTAAAATAACTGATTAAATACAAATCCTTCCCAAGCCTTTCACAAAAATCTTGCTTCAGAAGGTGATTTGAAGAGCCATAGCAAAGCTTAGAAAGAAAAGGTGCATTCCTAATAAGATTAATTGCATTGAGGTAAAATATTATTGAAGATAAAGGCAATTTCTAGTCCTCAGTAGGAAACAGCTAACAAAACTAGCACTGAAGAATACTTTTTTCTCTTGCTAAATAACAAAGCTGCTATTCTTATGTTTTTCAGAAAATTTTAGTGGCCTTTATATTAGTCTGACATCCCTTTGTTTTTTGTCACTCTAATGACAATGAATTGAATCTTCTTTATGTAGAGCTGTTTCCATAACTGTAGCAGGGCAAAATGTAATAGAAACAGATGACAGAGAAGATTGTGTCTTACTTCAAGGTGATACCTTGGCACTGCAGACAGTTCTTCTGTTAAAGAAGGATCAGCTTAGTCAATTAAATATATCACTGATGTGACCTCCTTAATTTCAGCAATGAGCTGAAAATGTCTTTTCTGACGATATTTCATTTTGTCATAAGTGAACCAACACAATGAATTTAATTTCATAATTTCTCATTCTTCTTAAAACAGCCATAACATGTTTGGATTTATGACTTTCTTAATGAACTTTTCCTAAGTATCCTCTTTCTCCTTTAATTTTTCTTGAAATTTTACTTATATGTATCTTTACATTTTTCTCTTTCAATTTTATTTTCATTTGTATAACAATTGACATAAAACATTAATGTCTGAAATATAATCCCAGGAACAAATTTCTTAATGTAAAAGCTCAAGCATGAAGGAAAAAAACTCCAAACCCAGAGAATTAAGGCAGAAAGAATCTTAAGAAATTATTCAATAACTCTGCTTAATCAAAGCCAGACACAAATACACCTAATGTGAAGAGGGCAGAAAGCACACAAATAGTAAAGTAGCTGAAACAAAAGCAACATTCAAAACTCATTTGAAGGACAAGACCTTACTGTCTACATTGGGATGAGGAAGGAGACTTTAATGTGTATGCAATTATATGAAAAATAATATGAAACCAGAAAGACTGAAAAGTAGAAAAGTAAGTAGAAAAAAAATCATAGAATCTGGTGAGTTGGAAGAGAGCTACAAGGATCATTGAGTCCAGCTCCTGGCCCTGCACAGGACCATTCCCAAGAGACACACCTTGTGCCCAAGAATATTGTCAAAATGTTTCTTTAATTCTGTCAGGCTTGGTGTTGTGACCACTTCCCTGGGGAGCCTGTTCAGTGCCCAACTACCCTCTGGGGGAAGAACTATATTCTAATATCCAACCTACACCTCCCCTGATACAATTTCAGGCTATTGCCTTGGGGGCCTGTCACTGGTCACCAGAGAGAAGAGTGCCTGCCCCTCCTCTTCCTCTCACAAAGAAGTTGTAATTGCAATGAGGTCTCCCCTCAGTCTCCTCCAGGCTGAGCAGACCAAGTGACCTCAGTCCCTCATCATCTGGCTTCCCTTCAAGGCCCATCACCATCTTTGTGGTTCTCCTTTGGATGCTCTCTATATAGTTTAATGTCTTATATTGCTGAGACCAAGACTGAAGTGTTTTGGAGAGGAATATTTGGATAAAAGTCAAACTCAAAAGAAAATTAGTACAAATCTATGGGATTTACGTCACCCAGAAACACATAGCAGATACCCATTTGCAAACCACTTTAGATCAAAATGTGCAGATATGAAACAAAGATTCAGGAACCACAGCTCAGAAAAATCAGGAAAATGCCTGTCACCTAATCAGTACCCAGCCTAGGCAGAGCTAAATCAGAGGTATGTTTAAAGCTTCACATGTGCTCAGCTGCCTCACAGGCAACAGGCAGGCTCCTGTGAGGCTCCTGGCTAATGCAAAGGTTCAGACATGTGTCAGTAATTACTGTGCAATTCTCTGTGTAGGTCTCTTTGAGGTCTTCTGTAGGATATAAATAAATAAAAGGCCCTTGTAAAGCAATGACTGGATTACTCATCTACGTATTATTCAAATCTCACTTTTCTTGTTTTGGCACAAGTTTTAACCTTCAACCTCAGACGACTCTTCTTGCAGAAATATTTTATACTTTTACACTCCATTTTCACCTAAAAATTCACTATCTCTAGCTAATACCCACTTCACTGGGTATAATGAAATATACAGGGGTTTTGTTGGTAAAAATTTCAGTAACCCAGTAAGAAGAACTGTAGAAAAGTACAATGTGTTGCTATTGTTGTTGTGCAATTATTACTGATAATTGCATTCTAAAGCAATTCTGAAATATTAAATTACTCAACCGGAATTTTGCTTGAGCATGATACTACTGTATTTAAAAAAATCTCTTCTTGGTTTCATACAATTTACAACACTGTAAGTTCACAGATTTCTATTGACTCAGTCCTGATTTATACAGTTAGAAAAAATTTGCATTAGTCTGGCTGAAAATCACCTTGTGAGAACTTCAGTTGCACAGCTAATAGTGCACTATCATAAAGGAAACGTAAAAGCATCCATCAATGATGTCTGCAGTTATTTTTTTGAAATACAGTGTTATAAATGAAGAATTCAGGCATATTTTTGGTGAATATGAATTCACTGAAAAAAGCCATGTCAGAATAAATGTTTTGAGGGGTGTTTTAATTTTTTCCTTTACTAGTTTTCAGGAGAAGGAATATGCCATAAAATCTGAAATTGTCATAAAGGTGCACAGAGTTTTAGCATTAACTGCAGAAAAAAGAGACCAGGAGAAGAAGGCTAAATAGGACAAGAAGTTGGCTAATAAGCAAACCATACTGTTTTTTTCCAAAAGGAAACATACTAAATTAAAGAAAAGGTAGTAGGATAGATTCTCAAGGATCAATGCGAGCATTAATCTTAATATTTTAATAACTGTGGTGTAAGACAGAGATTACTAATGACTAAGTCAGAAGGCATCATCAACACAAAGAGATGAATCCCTTATGGAATTTAATTCATGGCCTTGTGGCACAAAATACATATAGGATGAAACTTAATAGCATCAAAAGCATGAGAAATGCATTTCTGGAGTCTAATAAAAAAACATGCTTTGCCCTGGGAGCTGATGATCTGCCAAAGAACAAGAAATATGTAAGTATCTCAACCAGTCGGTCACAAGATCACTAGAAGTCATACAAAGACAACCAGGTTGTATAAATGATAAATACAATCCAACGTTACATTCAGCACACAGAGAATGGCAAAAATTTTGCGTCAAAGATACAAAACCTCCTATGGAAGACTCCATGCAGGAAAATGTTCATACATGAATGAAGTGGTATACATTGCCCATAAAAATTAGAAGATAGTCCTTTGTTATCAGAACAATGGTCTTTTGTAGTATCAACCAAACAGGAGAGAGTAAAGGACAAAATCCACCTGCTGTCACATAAAAATGAAGAGCTAGTTGTAAGGGAGAAAAGGATTACAATGTGTGGGATGAAATTTATCAGCTGTTAGCTGACTCAGCCAACCTTTTTCATTCTTCTTACCTCTACTTTCTAGTTTATCAAGTCAATGCAAAAGTTGCACTCCCCACATATCCAGGGAAATACATAATTTGAAACCTTCATTAGGAGTATTTTTGTTTCCAAAATAGATGGTATTTGCAAAGTACAAAGCTGCCTGATCCATATCTAGTATAACATTACATAATCTAATACTGGAAAAATTATACAGTGTAATTATTTTTTCTCCCACTTGAAAATACATGCACTATGGTTAGAACTATTGGGGGAATCTGAATCCATAACAAAGAGTCAGTCTGGAAAATGTCCTGTGTTCCAGCTGCAGACTGGGCTCTGTGAGGTGCTAGACTTAAATAATCCATCTGCTTTTAAACAGAAAGTCAAGAGACTTTCCAAAATTGAGAGCAAAAGAACAACCATTTATTAATTATATATAGTTCAGTCCCTCTACAGAGACACAAAACAAAAGTCAGTTTTCTTTCTTTCTTAAGGCCAAATATTGCATTCCATGGTTCAGGTGAACACTTAATAATATGTCATTTCTGGGAGTTCTGAACAATAATTAAACCAAAGAGGACATGATGTTCTGTCATGAGTTCTCTAGAGATTTGCACTCAATACAGCTTTTTCCATAGTTAGGGCACAGTGTTGACACATAGTTATGAGTATATTTACTCAGTTTTTATTGGAAGATTGGTTATCAAACAAGATTTTTATCCCTTTGCTCTGCTGGGAAATTTGTATTACAAAGTGTAACACTCCATGGCTCAAAATAAGCTTGTTATTTTTTAACATGTCTATAACTAATTAAGGGGGTTTTTTTCATTATTTTTAATATAAATAGAATTATCTGTGTT
The DNA here is from genome assembly GCA_013397245.1 of Thryothorus ludovicianus. NCBI lineage: Eukaryota > Metazoa > Chordata > Aves > Passeriformes > Certhiidae > Thryothorus > Thryothorus ludovicianus. The sequence continues at coordinate 96,150 of VZTB01001002.1, forward strand.
GCAGCTGGTTTATTTTCTTTTTCTGAGTTCAAAGGCACTCTGCAAATATACTGAATTCTTGAAAGTTAAATTCCTAGACTATGAGCCAGATTTGCTTTGTTTCTGCACAGCTTTCACATCTCAAGTGACAAAAAAATACTCAGAACATTCAGTCATTGTGTTTTGGTTGGTTTGGGGTTTGCTGGGAGTTTTTCGTAAGGCAGAGAAGAATCTAATCACTTTCCTGTATAATTTTCTTCAGCATTTTGCCATAATCACCATCGATATAATTATATTCCATTTCCATGCAAGAAGCTCAAGCACTTTACAAGGCATCAAAGAGAAAAAGGTCTTCTGTCCTTTAGCTTGCTGTAAGATGTGCTTTAGTTACATAAACATCTGAAATGAGGTCAATATGAAACACCGAACTAGTCAAATGCTCTTTAAGATCTCAAATATCATGTATTTACAGATGACAAAAAAAAAAAAGTAGCAGTGATATAGTTCTAGTAACAGAAAAATAGTGCATTTCAATGCACTCAAAATTATGCTCATGGGATTTTGTTAATATAATAAAATTATGGAATATCCAGAGTTGGAAGGAACATGACAAGGACAGTCCAACTCCTGACCCTGCACAGGATAGCCACAAGAGCGACACCATGCGCCTGAAGGCATTTTCCAAATGATTCTTGAACTCTGTCAGGCTTGGTCCTGTGACCACTTCACTGGGGAGTCTGTTCAGTGCCCAACTGTCCTCTGGGGGAAGAAAACTTTTTTCTAATATCCAACGTAAACCTCCATGACACAACACCAGGCCCTTTTCTCAGGTCCTGTCACTGGTCATCAGAGAGAGGAGATCAGTCTTTGCCCCACCTTCCCCTCATGAGGAAGTTGTAGACTGTTATTCCTTCAGTTTGTTAGAAATTAAGTACTAGGTACTGGAAAAAATACAAACTTGGGAAGTATACAGAAATTATATATGCATGAAACAACATTTTTTGTTATTCAATGACCAGTACTTAATGGACTGAACCAAAGGCTGCATCCAGGCTTTTAAGAGTAACTGCTATGTATTTCACTATTAATTATTATAATCCTCTGAAAATCTTAACACTTTTAATTGTCCTTGTATCTGTGGCTGTGAGCTTGTACAGTTTAACTGCAATCTGCACAAAAATTAGTTATTTTGCTACAGACATGGAACAAGTTTGATATTATACCCTGAGCTGTGACATTTCAAAAAATCCAAACCAATACAACAACAAAAGCCCCACAAACAATAAATACTTGTTCCTGTACCTGGTTTTAATTATGATTTTATAGGCTGCTACTATATTTCCTCTGTCTTTTCCAAGCTGAAGTCCTAATTTATTTAGTCTCTTTGCATGGAAACACTCCACACCATTGATAGTCTTCATTACCTATTCCTATATCTTTTTTTTAAATCCAGCTGTACAAAATTGCCTGTTTGCCCTATACAGTCAATTTGGTCTGATTTGATCCAGCTTTCATCTAGTCCTGTGGCAAACAAAACACTCATCAAGTTCAATGATCTAAAGTCAAACTCCTAACTATGCTGCAATACCTGTATTTGGCGTAATTTAACAACTAATTACATGCCTTAAACAAAGGTAGGAAATACAGAACTGATGCTAGCATGAATGGGGACAACAGCAAAATTAATGAGAAAATATGAAAAGGCATATCAGGTGAGAATCTGTCACTAGATACATCTTAATTAGTCAAAAATAGCTTAATTATACATAGTTTGAAAGAATCAGTTCCATCTTATGATTCCCCATAATGTTTTTACAGTACACAATGATCTTCTGTATATTAGGATTGTTCAGCAAACATATGAAAATTCATATAAAATGAATACCTATTTAAATTACCTTACATTTTTCTGCCTTCCTTTTTGAAATATAGGTATAAACTGCTGCTTAGATTTTATGCAAGAGCTGTATTATTTATCAAAGTAGTCTTTCCTTGACTGTCACGATTTTGTTGTCTTACAAAGAAATCCAAGTAGATATTAAATTTAAACAACATTGGATTGAAAATATTTCTGTAAGAAACACATTTATTTTATCACGTGGAATGATAAAATCTGAGTTTACAGAAGAAAAACATGCAGCAGGATAGAGCAAACTAGGACAATTTTTTTGAGAAAAACATCTTCATCTTTTTGTCTCAGAATAAACAGTCATTAGTAAAACTGTTCACGGGAAAGATGAGGTTTGATAAACACATTTGTTTTAAAAATCTCTGAAGCTGTTCAAATAGCCTAACTCATAATTCTCCAAGTGAAATATTTCACTGAACAAGAAAGTTTACTTAAAGCATGAACTTCAACAGTCACATAAAAATTTTTTTTAAAAAAGAGATAATTTTAACAAAAATGCTTTGCTTGATCTTAACTATAATTTAGGAATGTCTCTGAGAATTCAACTTCTTGTTCCAATTTAGGACAAAGACATCTTTTAAAAATTTGTCTATTTTTCTAGGACAAAGTAATCTCTCAATTCCAGATGTACAGTAAAGGCACAAAGTATCTGAACACAGGTGCTCATTTAACCTTACTCTTCTGAAAATGACACATAGTAAGTACAGCAGCCTTCTTTTAGGAGTGGAGCAGAGCTGATCTTTTAGCATTCCACAGGAGTGGGCAATCTGCTCCTTTGGATCTACTGGCTGATAGGAAACAACCATTTGTTTTTTTTTCCTCAAAAAATGCAATGTGCTGTATTTTTAGGCACAGAGTTCCACTAAGTACCATTTTCAATGAATTTTTTTTTGTTTTTACTTCACCTGCATCTGTGACACATATATAATAAGCACTCCACTAATTACTTGACTCTTCAGTGCTTTGTCCCTCCCAAAATAACTTGCAACGAAGACCTTAAAGAGTAGAGAACAAATATCAACATAATTTTCTTGGCAGAACTAGACCCCGTGCAGAAGCACTGCACTTCCCAACAAGGGCCTCTAGTCTTCCCATAACCACAGGAGACCTTGGTGGCATACTGCTAAAACAACTGGAATGTGAAAACCGAGGATTATGTCACAATCTATAATGTGTCTTGCACACACACATACAGAAGAAAACAATATTCCCATTAAAGATGTCAAAGGAAGATAGCCAAAGCTGATGAGGCAGTCTATTATAACTTCATTATATTTCTGCTATGTAATTTTAATGAAAGGAAGGAAATATTAAAGAATATTTTAAAAACTACACCGTACATGCTCACAGCACCTGTTTCCAGTCTACACAGACTAATTCTTTCTGATGAATGTAACCAGCAGAGAACGGCAATAAAATACTCACTAAGGGAAACAATCACTACACTCACCACTCCTCCTGTAAAACCAGCAATCACATCAGGTGTTTGCACATACCAAAGTTCATTGACAATTTTAATTTTGATATAGAAAACAGCACTCAGTTATTGCATAGCAGTTGGAGTTTCTTAGCTTTTTGTTAGGTTGTTGTTTGGGGTTTTTTTACGTAACTGCTAAGCTCTTTCACCAACAGGGAATTACCCAGATTTTTTAATAAAAGTGTCTTAATAAATGTTTTAAAAAAATTAATAAAAATGTTAGACCATGAACTAGTGATAATAAATTTTATCAACAGGCTTCTCAGCTTAATTCTTACAGACAAGAAACCAATACAACAATAAAAATGCTAATTGAAAAAAGTTTTTGGAAAGATGCTGCAGACAACACAACTACAAGCACGGGAAATTAATTCTGTAGATGACGTGTAAAAGATGGGTTATAAAGTTAATGAGATATTACTTAAGGCAAGAGAAACAATTAGACTATTAACAGTGAAGATAAAGCAACGTTTTGCCATCAAATATAATGAAACAAATTCAAAGTGAAATTAAAATTAAAATATGAATATGAAAATAAAATTGACCAAGTAAAAAGGCCTAAAGAGTTCACAGGCTCAAAATCCAAACAAATCTGTCCAAAACCACAGCACCTAAAAAGAACCTGAACAGTCTGTAAGTTTATCATTTTTGCACATGCTAAAAATCTGAAAGATCCATCCTTCTTTGAGGCATGGATTGGTCTGCTATTTTTTAAGACTAGAAAGAGATTTTATGGGCACCAGAAACAAAATTATAAGGCAAGGGAGTAATTGCAAACAGAGTGACTACTGAAAAAGCAGTAATCTGTGCTATCCAGACAATCATTCTGAAAAATCTGTAATGCTTAAAGGGAAGATTCTTCTCCAAAGAATGTTGCAGGCGCATGCAACAATGGAGCAAGTGAAATCCATAGCTATTAGGTTGTATTGTTTCACAAAATACTTTTCTGACACAACAGAAGCATGACAGATGCCAAGTCCAATTCTGTTAACACCATTAGTTTCACATAACCTGATGAAACAACAGGGGATTTAGACTTAATAAGACATTTTATGCAATAAAGACAAAAATAAGACATTTTATGCAATCTTTCTTACTCTGCCATTGCCAAGTTAGACTGCACACAAGCACTCCAGTCCCCTTAGTTCACAAGGGCTTTTGAAGCAGAGAATTGAATGGTTTCAAGACTCTGGTTAACAATGCAAACGTGTTCCTCACGGCAGTCATTCACCAAATTTCATGAGTCTGTCTCCATTTTTTATTTTGCTTTCCAAGTATTTCCTTGCTATGTCTCTACTGCTTATTCATTTTCAAAACTCTGAAGGACCTCTGATTATCCCTCTCTCACTGTTTTGAATGATTCCACTACTAGCATCATTATCAGATGATGATGCTGTCCTTACCCTCTGCTGCAGGCTCTTCTCTCTCTCTCAGTACTGACATCTTGTTAATGTCTTGTTCATGGATGTCCTGCAATGATTTCAGCCTAAAAGACCTACGAGCAACATTTGAATTTTCAATGCTTTTTGTTAAACCATCCCACTTTTGTGAAAAGTTCACTATATAGTATCCTTAAAAATCTCTCAGATTTGCAGGTGCTACAATTCCACAGGCACAGACTGGCAGTTAAGGGTTTGCATGCCATATTTACTACACATGGTGCTGACCACAGACATCTCACCTTACCTTGGTGCTCCCCTTCACTATTTTTTCATAATTTGTACCACAAATATCCTAGCTGTTGTCTTGGAACTAGTATGTGAATTCTTTTCAATAAGAACTAGTCTACATATTAGTTTCCCCTAGCCTAGAGGCCTCATCTTTCAAGACATATTTCAATGCAAATATGGGTTTTAATTCCTTTTTACATAGCACTTGTTAGTCTGTCTTAATAATGCATCCTTCATGCACAGAAAAATGTAACAAGATAATATGGATAATATGGAATGTCTTTGGAAAATTTCCAGAAACAAGAGAAGTAATAACAGAGCATCCTAAAAGCAATGTTCCCTAACTGCAGAACATGCAAGAAGTGAAAGAAGATAATAATACCCTCTCCTGTTATTTAGAAACATCCCTTGCTAATATAGCCTTTGAAAAACCTTGGGGCATTGTCTGCATAACATCAAAAATACCCGTAATATTGTGTAAAATAGAATTGCTTAATAATGACTTGCTGAATAGTGTGTTCTCAAGAGAAAAGGAATAAGCATTTTCCCAATAACTACCTTTTTAATTTCAATTAGCCAGCCTATACACTCACTCTATACGTTACAATGACTAGATCTGCGAAGAGTAAAGTCTCAGCCCTCAGAAGTGTGACAGTTACTTTGCTAATCTGAATCATATACAACTATATACAAATCACTACCAACTGTAGTTGCCACTACAATGTACAGAGGAATCTCCAGGCCATCTGGTATTACAAGCACTGACCACGTTTGTTGAATCACATGCACTTCTCTGAGAATTGCAAGGCACAGAACTTAGTTCCATGGACCTCTTGATCTCTAGAAAGAGAGATACTGAAAGCAGGGAGTGAGATGCTCAAATCTCTAATTTTTAATGACAAGCCATGTAAGTGAACAGTTACCAAAATTTCAGTTTATTATTCAAGTCAGGACCAAAACGAGACCTTTTATGATTTTTCTTTTGATTTTGATTATATGAATGCTATTATTGGAAAATTAAAGACTTGCCTCTCACCTCTCCAGTTCCAGTAAGGGATTGTCTCAAAGGAAATGCTGAATAGATATCTGGAAGGTATGATTTTCAATCAACTTAATTATATTTGTATAAAAAGCTGCATGGAATTCTAGTTTCAGCTCCCTCAAGTTATACTTTAGCTGGGGTTTTTTTTTAGTTCTTTTGCTTAGAGACACATTTAAGATGAATGGAGGAAGCTGCTTTCACATCACAAAATAGAGTCCATAAAGAGATTTGTAAAAGTTTACTTATACAAAGGGGCTCACGTCTTTTAATAAACTTTCTCATGGGAACAACAATATCAAACTGCCACTTCTCTTCAAACTCCCCAAACAAATTTAAAAGCAAGGTGCATTATTTCCTTGCCAGCACAATCAGAGACTCTACTGACTGACTGATGCCACTTGTAGACAATACCATTTTTATTCCTAGTATGCTCTTAAGGGATTCTCCAGGGAAAATTACTTATTTCTAGCAAACTACAGGAGCACAAAGCTGGAATTTTAGAAATATTTCTTAAGAACTCATCCAGAGAGAAAAGATTTGAAAACAGTACATATTGCATGATGACCCAGCAACACCACAGTAACTCACTTACCAAGAAGGCAAATACAAGTGTGTGCAATAGGTGCACCCTAAAGTAACTAAGCAGTAAAAATCCTTTTACATACAATCATGGTTGAAAACAGACGTGTATTTCATTATTCTAAAAGGATTTGATAAAATCATAGCTATAGAATAAAAAAAATTAGATTAGACAAGGCACTAGGGGGATTATCAAGTTTCCAACAAATGAAATAGGGCTTTGCAACTTCGTTAAATCCTATGGATCACTGGGAGGTAGAATAATGACCATTTTCATTGAATGATCTGCATTAGTTAAGTAACATGCGGACACATCAGCTAAGCAAGCACTGGAGTGGCAATGTCTACTTTCAAGTTCTTTGACTTTGTTTCCAAGAAAAATCAAATGCCATCTATCACAGAGGACAGAATTAGACAGAAAGGTGACATTAAGCAGGCTGTATGCTCACTGGACCCCATTCACAATCTCAAAAGAAGCTGGATGTATTTGGTAAAAAACAATTGACATTTATGTTTTTCTCAGTCAGCCTAATTAGGTCTGACATATATCCATCCACACTCAAATAGGCACAGAAATCTTCAAGGTTATTTTCTAATTACTTCCACCTACAGTGCCTCATTCTGAAAGGACTGTGAATCTGAACTTCAGAAGAGGCTACAGGTGCTGTTCCTGCATCTTCTCTCAGCAACTGAATGCTTAATAAGAAAAGTACTTATTATTTAAAACTCATGACTTTCAATAAAGGATTTATAATCTCAGCATCTTTGATCCCATTTTTACTTATGATTGACAGATTTTTTAATCACAAAAATGGTATAAGTACTGTTCTAATATTGTAAAAGCATTTTAAATGCCCAAAAAGTCAAGTTTGTTCATAACACTATTATTAATGTAGTAACATAAATATCCATTTGAACAGCATAAAAGGTGCTAAAGGATGGTAAATTTTTACATATGAAAGAATCATAAAACAGCTTCCCCAAAGAGGTTATGAAATATTAAAGTTAATATAAAGGTCACTTGAAAAGACACATCACATTTAGCACCGTTTCATGGGCTGGTGGTAGAATCCCCAAGCCAAATAAATCTCTTCTCTTTGCTTTTTTTAAAAAAGCATAGCTTGCTCTATATAAATGTATTCATGAAAGGCCAGAGGCCCATCAGTAATCAGCTATATCTCCACAATGGTCAGATTACCTCTGAAAGGATCAAATTCTTAATTTAGTTCCTAAATTCCATAATATTCTGAATGATATTTCCTAAAAATACTTTTTCCAGTGATTGTGTCACAGACTTTGTAATCTGCTGTATCATGAACTGAAAACAGCAGACAAATCAACAACGTGATAAAAAGATTATCTCAGAAAAACAAGAAAAAAAAACCTCTTGGTAGGACCTGTGTATTTTTTTATATCACATCTGTTCAACTGCATTTGCTTTGTTTCTGATGATGGCATTCAAAATGCCAGAAGAAGAAGCTATAATCTTCTATAACATATGTCATTGTTATCATTATTATCATAATTATCGTATATGAATGTCATATAGCAATGACATTCTTTCTGCAAGGATTCAAGGAATGTTCTTTAGGTTCTAAGCAAACAGTATTGTCTTGAAACCCACATTTGACATGAACATTAAAATAAGGAAAATAAAATGCCCTTACTATTGGCTAAACTTCAGAGTTTTTCAACATAGTATTTCAGAAAGTGTAATTACATCCAATTTGTTGATGAGGAAGTAAGGCAAAACAAGGTTAAAAGCTTTCCCAATATTATGTAGCATAGGACTCAGGAAAGAAACTTATGTACCTTCAGGTTCATGATAATTGGAAATTAAAAAACTGACAAAATGCACCTGTTTGTGCAGCACACAAAAGCCTTTTCCAGAGACAATTGCATAGAAGTGGAATAACCAGTGATGTTAATGTTTAAGGCAAAAAGTAAATTTTAGGCTATGAAGAAAAAAATTACAACTTTATACTTAATAGCTGAGAAACAGTGAACTCGAATGAACATCTGTAGTGTCAGAACAAACCCTCCCAAATTCATAGAAAACGTAAAACACTAGGCAGTCAAAAATTAAAATGAATTATCAGGTTTGTAGAACAACAGATAGTGTTGTAGCTATCTTTTGAATTTATATATATATGTAATGATCTGCAAAATTTCTCTTTGATACCTATGCTATTTTAGATGCTCTTTTTTTGGCTGTCAATGCCAAAATGTCAAAAAAAGCTGTGCTGCTGCACAGGCTCTGGGATCCTCCATAATGAGTAGACTCCATGAAGTTCCAGGCTCAGACAGGAAGCTGCTCTCTGCAAGATAAGACCTTAAGCATTCAAGGCAGGAATAGCATTTTTTCATCTACCTCCTCACAGATGTCCTACGAGGACTTGAGGGTGTAAAAAAATGGAGCAATAATACATCTAAAGTTCACCCTTCTAGTTAAACCTAAACTTCAGAAGTATTAGATGCATATGCATGCCTTCTTAACACAGAGTTTTCTGTATTACTTTCAGAGAAGCTCTCTGTGTCTGCCTCTGTAACATACCCTAGGTATCTCACACTGTCCCCATCATCTTATTCTGGAATTCCAACATCATCATTTTAGGATTTGGTTCTAATGCCAGCATATTTCAATCCTTAAACACATTCCATTCATGTTTCACTCTCACAACAAACTGGCTATTTGCTTCTAATCTCTAAGGAAGCCCAGAGCATGAACGACAAGATGACACGAATAACCAGGGAAACTAGTTTTAATGCCTCTAACGAACTAAACATCATCTTTGTCCTCTCAGGCAGGGTCTTTTCTTAACAAAAAGAATGGATTTTGGCATCTATCAAGTAAATCCAAACCATTTCATCATTTGAGATTACTCATATTTATTCCTGCCTCTTGCTTCATTTCTTCCTTCAGTTTTATGACAGTATCTTCTGTGCCATCTATGATCACAGCCTACCGTGAGAGAGTAGCAGAAAAACTAGCACAACTGCCACCCCTATTTCCTTCCCTAGGGAAATCAACTACAGCTTTTGCTACTCCAGACTATATAGCAGCTTAAGATAAAGCAGACCAGGAAACAGTCTTCCCCCGCCTCCTGCTCTCCCCTTGTGAACTCTAAGCATTTAATTTCTATGAAGTAGTTGTTATGAATTACTAAGCACTGTCGTTTCACACATCTATCCAGGGCTACCAAAACAAATTAAAGACAGAGGGTTAAGCATACATCACAATGTAAGTAAAGCATACATCTCTTGATGTGAGATATCAATGAAGAAATTTCAGTGTCATATCCTTCCCCTAATTGCTGCAGGTTAGTAGCTCAAACTTTATGTACATATCAACTCAAAACCACAACTAACAAAAAATCCCTCCAAATCCCACAGTTGTACAGTAAGAATATAGCTTGTTTCAAAGCCCCAGTTTGTGTGCTAAAAATGTGTTGTAGAGCCAGTGGTTTGTTGCACACCATCCCTCAAATGCTGACATGTTTTGACAATGCTACCACCAGTTCTGATTCCTAAAGCTAAAGAGAGAGTAGATGTTCACCTCAACCATCTGCCAATGCAGCAGATAAACACGATGCAGACATTCCATAGCTGATGTACCTCAACTCAAAAGAAATCCTGAGACTTGAAACATACTTTCTCACTGGAGATAATGACTATGGAAATTACAGTGACAGCAGAATTTTTCTCTAGAGTGATATGCATGAAGAGTAAATATATTAACTCTTTCACTACAAAGTGGATTAAACTATAGAAAAACTATGCATTCTCTTGCTGATTTTTACAGAAATGCATAATTGGAGATTTGAAAGAAAAAAAGGAGCTATTATCAAAAAGAAAGAAACTTTCTTTTTGAAAATGTATAGCCCCTTTTTGGACATCAAGAGAAAGTATATTCCTAGAAAATTCATCATAGTCTATAGAAGACACTTGTGTTTCTTATCAATATGAAAGATAATCTGTAAAAACTAATAGAACATGAGAATTCGTAAATGTTCGGGGTTTTTTCCAAGGTAATCCCTCTGAAATCTCCACAAATTCAAGCACCAATTATCAGCAGCGTGGAAAAAGATCAAATGAAATCACAGAGGCAGATTTCACCATCTGGAAAACTCATAGCGATCACTACACAAAGATTTCGCTCCTTATTTCAGAACTTATGGAGGTTCACTCATCATACCTCTTTTCATATATTTGTGAACTTTTGACATCATCTGTGATTTAGTTAAAAATAAATATTATTACTGCAGAATAAATATAAATTAAATAAATATAATATAAATTTATTTTAAATATAAAATAAATAAAATACTGCAGAAGAAAGCATCATTGATTTACAATATGAAAACTATAGACCACAAGAACAAATCCTGCTGGTCTGAGTAGCCCAGATGAAGCCACTCTGACTACCTGAGTGAGAATGTGTGCAGAAATGGCCTGTCCTCCCTCCAGAGACCAATATGCCCACAGGAAACTGCCTCTGACTCTACAGATATGATTCTTAAATTCCCAACTCAATCTTCTATAGTTTTGTACATTTGCTCTATTCTTGTGTCCCTAAGTAAAATAATTTTTCTGATCTGATCCTACTTCATTCTTCTTCATGTACCCTTGAAAAAGGAAAGGCTCCTAGCAACAGGGACTACATCTTCTCAAATAATGTGTTCCAGTGCTTTCTCCTGCTACTTACATGTTTTTCCCCAAATATCTCACTCAAGCCATCTTTGCTATAATTGAAATTCATTTCTTACCCAACTGCTATATAATTGGTGCATATTTCCAAGGTTTGTTACGTGTGCTCTTGGGGAAACTATGAATAGGACAATTTTCTACAGATACACTGTGAGCTGCAAACATTCTTCTGCTGAATAGAACAGCAGGATCTTCTCCCTAAATTCTCCTCTTTTCATGGCTCCTTCTCTCAAAAAAAAAGTAACAAAAGTCCTTTTACCTTGTATTTGTATCATAAGACATGCATTTTCCATATGTATTTTCTGCTTGGGGAAAAGAAGAAAAGCAAAGACTAAAAAGCAAAAGATAAGATTAGAAAACTCTCACAAAATATTACTCTCTCTTACTATGTATTAATTTTAGATTTCCTCTCTACTGTTCTAATTTACATTATATTGGCTGTATAACTACACTGATTTAGAGTTCAGCCCCTTTGTTAATACTCTGAAACCTTACATTTATTCTGTTCCAACTCTGTTCTCAAAGGAAACTGGCTATTTATTTCAGCAAATGTATTCAAGAAATGTAAATCTGGACAAGAAACATATTAGTTGTGCATAATGTTATAGAAGTTTAGCATAACTATTCATTTCACTATCTAAATCCAAACTTGTTTTGTTGGTTTTTTTTTCTTGTGGGATTCACAATTATAATATTTATAGATAAATAAGAATAAATTCTATGGAAATAATTCCAAAGCTTTTGATAGCTCACAGTAACGAACAGTAAATTCACCACAGTGTGTAGCAAAATCTTACTGCAGGAACCTCTTCTTGCTACCTACGAACAATAACAAAATACTAGAGGGTTTTTGGGTGTTTTGGTTTGGCTTTTTTTCAGTTTTAAAAACATAACTTACTCAAGACATAAGGAAGAAGTACCATCCCTAAATTTCTGAATCTCATCACAAGAGCTCTGAAATCTGTTCCTTATTCTCCAACACCTCCTTTGTTTCACTTGAGTAGACACTTAATATTCCATGCTGCATGATATACCCATCTCCAGATATTCCTTTCTTTCCTCACAAGTCTGTCTATTCTACTTAAAGAGAAAGGAAAAGAAGTCTCTCCTTTGGCAGGCCAAGCGTAGACTAAGGGGCCAGAAAGGATCGCTGTGACAATCTAGTTTTGCCTTATGTATAAAGGATAGCCTGAAAATCATTCTTGTTTCAAGCTGAGTTGCAACTGACTTAGGCAGATTCTACATCAGTGTTTCTCTAGGTACAGTATTCAAATGGTTGGTTATCCTTTCCCATGTTAAAGATCAGAACCTGATTCAAGTATGAATTTGTTTGGCTCCTATGTCCAACCTCTGCCCTTAAAAATACTTTTGCCTGCCTGGCAAAATACAGCTACTGCAATACCCGTGCAAATACCAGATTACACTAAAGAGCATTCCTCCTTAAAGTGCACCCCTGGGCCAGCTCTAACACCACCTTACTGAAGCTGGCTGACACAAAGCTTTCAGCAGCAAGTATACCATCAAACATCTGTTGTGACCCCCTGAAGTGCCCCCTCTCCCACACCATATGGCCATCATGCCACAAGGCCACAACCCAGCTCTCAAAACTGCCTATCCTCTCTGGGGATGCCAGACACTGACGGATAATTTCACATACACTTCACACTTCATCAGCAGGGAAGACAGCCCACTGCAGTGAAAGGAGACATGCCAAGCATGTCCATGTTACAACACACTCTGTCCGTATTGCTGTCAGAAAGCCGTACTCATGGAGTACATGTATATGCTAAAGGAAAGTACTTTTAGTTGGATTTTTGTTTGTTTGTTTGTTTGGTTTTGGTTTTTTTTCCTAGCACTGCAGTTGCTCCTCCCAAGTGGCAAAATTGCTTTCTGGGCTTACACTTGAGGCTTTGTCAACTCAACTATGGCAGCTGTGGGTGTGAGGAGAACAAATAAAAGACAAACATGGTCACAGAAACACAGCAAAAACATTACACAGCAGATCAAACTTCTTACTGACTTAAAGAGCTTTGCTGGTGCAAAAATTTAACTTATTATCTTCTGACAGGATAGCAGACTAAGAAGAAAATAAGAAATTCTTCCACAGGGTAAAGTGACAAAACCTGTTACTATGATTCAGGTAAATACAGCAGCAGCATTACTACTGACCGGTACACAAGAACAGTAGTGCAAACAGAGACACAGGGAACTAAGAGATTGTGTCTCCAAGCAAAAACCCTACCAACAAGTCAGTTCAAGGAAGAACATCTAGTATCAGTGATTTTATTTTCCACAGCTACAAAATGACCATTTAAATCCTCTGTTCATAGTTACCAAAGTCATTAGAAAGGCTAAAAGCCTCTGCATACAGTAATAAATGTCACTTCCACAGTGGATTCTCTGCAAAGAAAGCAGAGCTAATAGGAAGGCACTCCTGATAACAGCAGGAACACAGCAGTACCTCAAGAGGACAGAACTGAAGATAACATCAATCTACAGTGAAAGTTATATCATAGAATCATAGAACAGTTGAGGTTGGAAGGACCTTAAAGATCACTTAGTGCCAACCCCCTTGGAATGGGCAAGGACACATTCCACTAGACCAGATTACTCAGAGCCCCATCCAACCAGGCCTTGAACACTTCCAGGGATGGGTATCCACAACTTCTCTGGGAATCTTATTCCAGTGCCTCGTCACTGTCACAGTCAAGAGTTTCTTCCTTAAACCTAATCTAAACTTACCCTCTTTCACTTTAAATCCATTCCCTTGTCCTATTACATGTCCTTGGCAAAAGCTCCTCACCAGCTCTCTTGTAGGGCCCCCTTGAAGTACTGGAAGGCTTAGAGATTCCTCTAAGTTGTGCCCAGAGCCTTCTCTGCTCCGGGCTGAACAACCCCAGCTCCCTCAGCCTGTTTTCATACGGGTGGTATTCCAAGTCCTTGATCATCTTTGTGGCTCTCCAGAGGATCCATGTCCTTATTCTGGGGTCACCAGAGCTGGACATAGTACTCTAGAGGGGGTCTCATGACAGTAGAATCATTAGATCAGTTCGAGGCAAAGTCTTGTGGCCATACCTTTCAAGAACACTGCTGTGCAAAGACTAGAAAGCCAAACATTAACTTGGCCTTAACAAAAGTTCCCTCAGTATTATTTTCTTTTCTTCTTTCTTTGTGTTTTTTTAAGAATAAATCAAGATCTTTAGGAAACCTGAAATGCAAATGTTCCTCTTGTAGCAGGAAATGGCCATATGGAGACAGACACTTTCATATCAGAGCTTAATCACTTCCATTGTGCCCAGGTTGACTCATGAAATTAGGTGATCACATATTGCCTAAGAGCTATTTTTGTTGCATCCACAGCAGCTCAGACACTGCACCACTTCCGGCAGTCCAAGCGTCTAAGCAGTGGATCTTTAGATGCTTGACTCTCAAGTTGCCCTTTAACATGTTTTCTCTTTTGGATTCACAGTATTGGAAAACACTGCTTTGATGTTTATTAAACATATCTGTAAGCTGAACAATGAAACAGCTTCACAGGCAATACTCACAAGATTGTGCTTTACCCTCTGGAGCCTGCAGAACATTAATTTCCCAAAATGAAAATGTTGCCTCAAACTATCTTCACTGGAGGCTGTCAGTTACATTTAAAGCAGAGATCTTGATGCCTTATAAGTATTATTGAGACACAGGTTAAACTCCTTGATATAAACCTCACTTCAGCCTCCAGAATTTCCTCATACATAACTCTCATCAAGAGTGTAAAGTCTCAAAGTAGAGCACCTGGAGATTGATGCTATTTCCACAGCTGCTCTGTGACACATGTCAACCCCAGGAATGCTTTGAGTGATTTAAGTCACATCATCTGCTGAACAACTGCCCAGTGGCAGTTTCAAACCAATGGCCTTTTAACTCATCCTGAAAAACTAGACCTTTAGCCTCAGCTCTGGTCTATGGGTCAGTGCTTCACTTGCCACACTTACATTAGTTGTAAGTACAAAAGTATATAAATCTTACACACAGATTTCATTGATATACCAGCACCCTTCTGCTACGGAAGCTGAATCACAGAATTACAGAACTGTTAAGGTTGGAATGGACCTCTGAAGATCTTTAAGGCCAACCCTCCTGCCAAGAAAGGGTCACCTAGAGCAGGTTACACAGGAACTCATCCAGGTGTATTTTGAATGTCTCCAGAGGGAAGACTCCACAACCTCTCTAAGCAGCCTGTTCCAGTTTTCTGCCACTCTCAATATAAAGAAATTCTTTCTTATGTTGAGTTGGTACTACTTGTGCTTTAGTTTATGGCCATTGCTCTTTGTTCTGTCACTGGGGGCCACTGAAAAGAATCTGGCATCATTCTCTTGGGACCTGCCTTTGAGATATTTATATGCGCTATGAAGATCCCCTTAGTTTCTTCTCCAGATGAAACAGGCCCAGCTCTCACAATCTCTCCTTCTAAGAGACATTCCAGAACCCTGATCGTCTCTGGACAGCTAGTTCCATGTTTTTCTAGTTCTGTGGATCCCAGAACTGGACACAGCACTCCAGATGTGGCATAACTGGGACTGAGTAGAAGGGCAGGATCAGCTCCCTTGACCTGCTGGGCACGTTCTTCCTGATACATCCCACAACACTTTTGGCTCTCCTGGCCACAAGGGCACTGCCAAGTCAACCTGTCATCCACCAAGACTCCCAGGTCCTTCTCAACAGAGCTGCTCTCTAGTAGGTCAGCCCTCAATCTGTACTGGTGATTGAATTCTCTTCTTTCATACATACTTATACAGAACACATAATTGTGAATTGTGTCTGTGGGCTAAAAGAGAAAAAAGAAAAAGAAGAAAGAATGACTTTCCTGATACACTTCGCTGTGTCTGCACCAAGCAAGCCCACAGATATTTCTATTGACACTGTCATAGGAGTCAAAGCTTTTCTACCTGAGTCCCCAGTGCTTTGTTACATCAACATATTTCCCCTCCGCAGTAAAGCTAACATCCTTCTGTCAGACACACAGACAGTTTTTACCACCAAAGACACTGAACAATTTGGTCAAAAACTGTACATATAAATACTTCTTAACTATTCATTTATTGCTGTGCTGCCCAGATAATTTGGAATAAAAGATAGACCAGAAAAAAGAGCTACAGTAAGAGAAAACAAGAAATAAAACCAAACAGAACCCACACGACCAGTCACAACTATAGAATGAATAAATAAATAAATAAATAGTGAGGGTACAGGTTCTGCTTCCACTGAATTCATTGGCCAACTTCCCATTTATTTCAATTGGCCTGATAAACACATGCATCCTTCCAGCTTCTGTCCTGCCAGAGAGGAAGCCTGGTAGACAATCCATCAACATAAGCTACAAAGAATCAGCACTAGCACTGTGAAAATTCAACTGCCATTCAAAATAAAATTCAAAGCTAGCAAATTACAGGAAAAGCCCTCCAGCAGCTTCAACTGCTATTGAATACGCAGCAATAGATTTAATTTAAAGCAATCCAAAAGCTACTGTGTGTGTTCTATGCAGAATTTAACAAACAGAACATTCAAGAAAAACTTTAAATTCTCAATTCTCTTTTTAATTTTGCAAAGGCAGTACTACACAAACACCAGTAATCATATTACTCATGTTTAAGGTCAGAGCTGAATGGAATGGAGAACCTCTTTCCATAAACTCACATCTAATTCACCACAGCTATATTTTACAGAAAAATGTAAGGCAAATATCTGAAGAACTGGTTTTATTTCAGTGTGGTCAGCTATACTCTGGTGGAAGGGACAACAGATAGTCAATTCTTTTCCATCTTGAAATTATTTAGATCAGATCAATTAACCTTGCTGGACACACTACACAAATTCCCCTCTCTGTGTAGAAATCAGAGACAGGAAATGTTCTGTGCTGTACCAAAAAGCAGTTGTATTCATCTGAGTTCTCTCCTGTTGATTTACTACATTTTGTACTGCAAAGATCTACTACTGGGTTGTTGAGATTTTTATTTGTTTGTGGGCTGGTTCTGCAGTTTTTTGGTTTATTTGCTAATCTGGGGTTTTGTTTTGTTTTGTTGGAGGGCAAAGGGAGAGAAGTGTCACCCCAACTTTTACCCACACTTTTCAACAATGGTACTTTGAGACTGGCATGGTTATTATTATGTCACCAAAAAAAAAAAAATTGTTACATTTCTAACTAGTAATTTCCCTGGACAAAGTTCACAGCATTGTTCTTAAAGGTCCTAAACCCTGAGCTTACATCCAAACCTAAAACTCATTAGAAGTGAAAGCTGATGACTATTGAATAATTGAGTAAAAGAAGCTGCTAACCCTTTAACTTGTTTTCAGGTGGCTTCTTTACTTGGGGATTTTTTAATTTGCTTTTTTTAAGATTTTGATTTTACATTTCACTCTTGAGGCTGCTATTTTCTACAAAGATTAAGCTTTGATTAATATCCAAATTAGGATGTCCAAACCTAAAGTAAATCCACAAGGATGCCTGTGATTTGTTATTTTGGATCTCAAAAAGTCTGAAATCTACCTGTGTTATGTTTTCTCCTATGTACATAAAATGCTTCATTTCTATGCTTCATATTCAATTTCTTCATAAATCAGACTTAGATGAGCTTTGTAAACAGGAAAAAACCCAAACAAAGCCTCTTCTGTTTTCCACTTCCAGAAAGTAACACTAGCTTTTATATACATGTATACACATAGATTTGAGATACAGCATAATGCTAAAGGTGCTGTGAAACTGCTATAATGTTTTAAGGGCTGATCAGAGACATACAAGTGAATACAGCAGAGGAGAAACAAAAGTTGAAAGTCCACTATACTCCTTGACTTCATGTATCTTTTTAAGATTAATATTTTGCTCTTTAAACACTATAAAGTTTAAATGGTTTTCAGTAGTCCTGCACACATATAATTGGATACAAGCAACATGAACATTTGATGACTGGAACAAATGTATTTCCCATCTCCCTATATCACAGAAAAGAAAAAAAAAAAAGAAAGATGGAAAAAAAAAAGGAATACAGGAGATCAGCTAGTGTATTTCCTGGATTTAAGCCTCAGCCAACAGAAAATAAGAAGACCTTCCAAAAGGAATTTAATTTATTCAGATGCTTTACTATCTGGACAAGCAGTAATCAATGTGAGTTTTTGTCTCAGAAATTCCAGTAACATCCTTACTGCTCTTATACTCAATGGGGTCTTCAAGATTTTTTTGTTAGTTTGGGGTTCTTTTTGTTAGGCTGCTTATTTGTGGGGTTTTTGGAGGTGGATTTTAGTTTAATTTTTGTTTTTTTTTTTCTTTTTGTGTTTTTTGAGATGACCTCAGACCCTTACACTATCATATTCCTACTCAAAAGAGAGCTGTGCCCTATTTGTGACTGCAAGATATGGAACTATCAGTGCACTGACACTGCACAACATGAGAATCCAACATCCACATAAACAGCAACTGAAGTCAATGTGTTTCAAAAGGTGGCCTTGGGTGTGTGCATACAAAAAACAAGAAAAATAAGTAAATGTCTATTCATTTTCCTATTAGCGCCAACAATTAAAAGTGCCTTGTTAAAATGGTTAAAGATGCCTTGTTACTTCATTCCAACTCACACATCTGCATAGAAAGCATTAAAA
>VZTB01001002.1:115165-164287 GCA_013397245.1 Thryothorus ludovicianus
AAAAAATTATAGATATGTATATATATATATATATAAAAAACTCAAAAAGCTTTCCATGAGTGAAAGGAAAGATCTAAAAGAAAGTGGTGAGGTTAACAATGAACATGTCTTTTAAATCCCATTCTACCTGTAATACTTCACTCATAAGTGCACCTATAAGTAATCTATACAATAATACTTACAAAACAAATGCTGACACAGCATAGCAGATTAGCAAGCAGAAGGGTCTGAGTAGCTGAATATTAACTAATAAGCTACTTCACAAACAAACTAATGAGTTTCAGGTAACTAGACTAGATGAATGGTGTTGCTACTTAAATGAAATGAAGAATAGGAGCAGGTCAGCAACATTCACAGAAAAAAAAAAAAAAGAATTTTGAAAGTATTCCAGTTAAAAAGACAGAACGATGTAACAGCCATATGGAAGTGCTTCCTAATTTTATTAAGGAATGCCAGTAGCAGTCTTAAAAGAACTGACACCTCTACTATGACTTTTTCAGTTTAGGTGAATTCAGTAACAGTTTTTGAATGACCTGATTCACCTGAAAACTTCATTAGTCTTACCCAATAGCTGTGGCACAAATCCTGCAAAACTGCAGAGCTATCCAATAGATTATGACTTCACACCTTTAATATTCAGGAGCTAACAGAGACCATCAGGTTGATTTTCTAACCCCACAACTGTCTTGATTTCTATCACAGAGTTTTGTGAATTAAACTGCAAGATAATGCATCATAGATAACATGCAGAGCTCTAGGGACTTTAAAACAATCATTGGCACATGTACCAGGCCAGAGGTCATTCACTGAATGGCAAACATCACTATTTCACAAAACAACTTTGAATCCTTAGTGTCAGATAAAAGGAAACATTAAGAAGTTCAAGCCCCAGGTATTTAAAAGGAATATGGTGATACAATCCTCTCAGAGGTAACATGTTTACAGCCAGTAACATTTCTAGCAGAGGTACAGAGTAGAGCATGAGACTCAAGCTTGCAGAATGATGGAAGAGCACTCAGAACACATTGTTGCTTCCTCTTGTTCTCTTTGCTTTAAATTCAATGCAGAATTTTATAGTCCCTTTGTGCAAAGAGATAACTATATATTTTCTCCATAATTCTGAAGCAGTCTTTGTCTTACATGTTGTGGATCTGTCTCTCATGGCATGTAGATGACCTTGCTTCAGTGAGATAAAGACAGCATACACACTTCTGAGCAAACCAAGTCTTAACCACCAGTTCTGAAGACAGTGTATTTCAGGAGTGAATTTGACTGGGGGCATGGACAAGTGGGGACAGGAAAATCAACTCTCACTGGTAGCACAGGTTCCCTGTCACTCAGAGCAAGCTCAGCTCCAACATACTCTCTGAAAGGCACAGAAGAGAGCAGAGGGATAAATAAGATTTGCTGCTTCTTTGCAGCCCTTCCATCTCTACAAGGCAAGACACTCACATTGGGAGCTGTTGGATTATAAACTGAGGAAGATATCCTCCTTCTGCATCACTCCACTTGATAAAATAATACTGAGCTGCACTTTAAGGACTGTGCAAGGCGAGGAATCATTAATCACATCTGGAGATGAGCAACAATCCAGGCCATGCTATGGTGGGCAATGTAAAATGTTCCCTGTGAGAAAACACAGCCTAGAAAACTGGCACTCTGCCCTTCTCAAAATTTCAAGTGGTATTCAGGGGCAACCTTATTAGAGGATGCTACAGTACTTGTTAAGCAGTCACAATCACAGCACACTCAGCTCCCAAGGTTCATGGTATTCAAATAATAAATTAGAAACACTTGTCTCTCTGCAGAAGTGCCTGCAGCACAGTCTGGGAGAAGCAGAAGGAGGCAATGACTGTGCAAGAAAAGCGTACAAACAGCAGGAGGGAAATGTCAAGTCTATCGAAAGATGCTCCAGAATAAACAAAGCTACTCTTGTCATGAATTCACAGACTGTAGTATGACACCATTATGAGCCTTCTACAAGAGCATTGCCTGTGAAGCTTCTGCCTGACCATTTCACACAGTGTACGGGTCTCTGTGGTGGAGCCTTCTGTGTGCCTTTTTAAAGATTTCATTCCATGACTGTCATGGGTTGCAGTGTAAAATATAATCAGGGATGTGTTATTCTATTACCATCCATTGGAACTGGGATGGGGGGTAGTGATGTAATCTTCTGTTGATGAGCCAGCTGATAAGAAATCATCAAGAGGAGTTTCCTTATCTCTTCCACAACTCATCCTCCCTCCAGGGATAAGTCTTCTGCTAATGGGCCATTGAGTCCACTGATAAACTTACATCATCCCATTGCCATTGGGAANCAACAGGGTGTCAGGTTGTAATCTGACTCTGTCAGTGGTTTTCTTTTTCCTTATTGCATGTATTTTGTTTCCTTTTTGTTTTATTTTCCCTTTTCCTAATAAATTGTATTTCTAACTTGGAGTATCTCACTGGTTTTGCTTTTCAAAACCAGAACACTATCTTAATACAAATAAAATTGTCACTACTTCCACAGGGATAAATTTATAGAATCATAAAAGTTAAGGGGTTGGAATGGACCTTAAAGATCATCTAGCTCCAATCTTCCCTGCCATGGATAGGGACACAACCCACTAAGTCAGGTTGCTCAAGGTCTTATCCAACCTGGCCTTGAACAGTGTCACGGTTGGGAAATCCACAGCCTCTCTTGGCAAACCTCTCTGTTCCAGTGTCTCAATACCCTCACAGTTAAGAATTTCTTTCTAATATCAATAACCTAAATTTCACCTCTTTGAATTTGTGCCCATGATTCCTTGTCCTATCACTATAATTCTGGATGGAGAGTCCCTCTCTAGCTTTCACATGGGCCTCCTTAAGATACTGGACACTTGCTGAGAGGTCTCTGCAAAACCTCAAAGCAACATCTCCTCTAGCCTGAACAGCCCTATTTTCTCAGCCTGTCCTCCTGGGCAGACGCTCCAGTCTGCTTATCAACTTCTTAGGGTAGCTTTTTGTTTGGCCTTATTACATACTTAGTAATCATTTATTGTATACAAGAGGACATTAGGTCACAATGTATCAAAGTTCATTCATTAAAATCTCACCTACATGCTCATTCCCTCTTCCACCCAAAGCAACAGTGTGTTTTCAAGTCCACATACACACAGTGTCAAACACATTTCTGGCAAGAATACCTAGAGTGTAGCTTTACTTGTTACTAGTTTTGACCGTACCCTGAAGAGGATTTTAAGAATCAGAGCAAAGCATGACTTAAAAAATGTATCATAGTGGAATGAATTTAAACATGCTCTTAAACTGCTATGTGTAAAAATGTACCGAATTGTTGAAAGTGTGCATTCTGTTAAACTCTGCCCTTCCTACAGATCTTACTAGTAAATAAATAACAACGTCTACCTCAATGCAGCAGCTGGTGTCTGTGCCAGAACAGAGTAGGAAAGAGCAGTGTCAGTTAGAATTCAGCTGCTATGCCAAAATTATTTTTATGCAGCTTTAAAGTCACGTTATAGAAAGATAAAAATATTTACTGTTTATAATGGTATCAATGAACAACAAATTAGACCCTACTGAATTAAACACAGAGTGAAGAAGAGGTGCCTATTCCAAACTGTGTATAAGCCACTTGGATGAGTCTGTGCTTATTACAGGTGCTCCATCCTTAGATACACAATAAGGTTAATGATGTATCTTAATAGAGCTCATCTCTTAGGTCTCAAAAATAGTATCAAAACCACAATACTGTTGGATAGCTTGGGAAAACTAAAGAAAACCCTGAATACAACCCTCAAAGCTTTGCTGTGTAGAATTGAAGGGCAAGGCAAGGTGCAAGGCAGGCTCTAAGGCAAAGCACATGGGCAGGAGGGGGAGAGCCAAAGCCACACGGGGGATAGATACCAAGCCCTGGGACTCCTTGTCCCAGGGGACAGCCAGGCGATACAGGACAGACAAGAGCCACGGGAGCGCTCTGCCTGGCCAAACCGAGAAAACGGCGGCAACAAACGGAAAGTACCGACTGACCCAAAGAGACCTGGGTTTAGATGCCAATTTTGAACTCCAGAGGGGTTAACACAGTACCAAACCGCTGAATTGAGCCCAAAACTCAGCCTCCGCGGGGCAGACCTGCGGCAGGGCTCACCCATGTTGGTGTTACCGCAGCGGGGCTCGGCAGGCCGGGGCGGGAGGCGCGGCCGCCCCTCTCCCCTCCCCGCGCCGCCCGGAGTGGCTGGGGTGGCAGGTACCGTACCGGAGGGCAGGAGGCATTCCAGCGGCGTGAACGCGCACTCCATGGCCCCGCGGGAAGGGCAGGCACACGCTAAAGGCACGAAGAGCCGGGCGGGGCCGGTGGCGGGGGAGCAGGCGGCGATCAGCCTTGCCCCTTCCCGATCTCTCCGAGGAACGCCAGCAGCCACACGGCCGCGGCTGCGCCCGTCCCTGCAGGCGATAGGCGGCAGGGCTGGGAGACGTGGCGGCGGCGCTGCCCGAGTACCTTCGGCCGCACGTCTTCCTACATGCCCCGGCCAGGCACAGGGATGGGGGTGGCAGGACCAGCCGAGGCAATCGATGGCCGGTACAATCCGCTGCTCGGCGGTTGATTCAGCAGCAGGGGGGGAAGCGGGACCTATGGGACCAGCGGGGAGGGGCGGGGCTAAAGGACGGCCCCGCCCCCGGCAGCGCCGGTGCGCACCCCGGGCGGGAGAGGGAGTGAGGAGGAGAAAGGGACAAGGACATAGGCAGGAACACAAAGGAGGGGACAGGGAGCGAGCGGAGCCGTACCCGGCCTCTCGGGACTCCTGAGCAGTGCCCATCTCGGCACAGCGACGCTCGGGGAGGTCGAGAAGGGCTGCCTCGCGGCGGGCACTTGCGGCACTGTACCGAGCACTTTGTTCGGAGTGAAAGTCCAAACCGCTTTCAGCCCATCGAAACTGGACACATAAAAACTGTGCCACGAATACTCGTGCCCTCGCATGCCGCCTGTGTGCCGGCGCCCTCGGGATGCAGCGAAAGACGTGCAGGAGGGCTGGCAGCATCCCGGCTCTGCTGCCCCCGCCGGTTCCACCTGTGCCCTTCCAGCTCGCCCAGAATGATGTGGCATTCATAGGTGCAGCTTAAGTTTCAATTAATATAATTCCAATAACATCACAAAACTTGTTAAATACATAGTTTCTCCTCGCTCACAACTCTTAACTGGGGCGTTAATCATCCTCAGGCATAAAATGGACAACACTGCTAAAATTACGTTTGCTCTGGGAGCACAGGGGTACAAGTTTTGACCCCTTAAATGTGACAATAATATGTTTTCACCTCCTGGAGCGGCCTTTGTACCCATCGCTAGCCGCTCCATCAGGGACCGGGCGGGCATTGCCTCGCACCAGGCGTTCCCAGGACCGTTCCCGTCTCCTTGCTGCACGGAGCAGTCCTGGCACGGCGGCTCTCCCGGGAGCTCGGGGAGCGCAGCGGCGCGAAGCCCCGCAGCAGAGGGCAGCAGAGGAGCGCTGATCCCTCTCTCCCTCTGTCTTCCCTTCTTCCTTCCTTCCCGTCCGACGCGTCCATCCGCCCGGCAGCGCGGCTCCGACCAGCCAGGAGGGTCCGCAGATCGCCGCACGGAGCCTCTGCGCCGCTGTTCAGGAGGGCCCTGTAGCGCGGGGTGGGACGAGACGGGAACACAAGGTCTCCTTCTAGAGGCGTTTGGAGAAAGCGTGAGGGAGGTCCATGGGCTAGTTGCCCACAGGAGTATTTTACAACCTAGTAATTATATGATTGTCGGTCAATAAGTTTTTCCAGTCAAATCGGAGGTAAATGGGACCAACATGTCAGCCCACTCCTCAGTCTACCCTGTTAGTCTGAGATTCACACTCAGATCAAAATGATTTAAGTGGCAGGTTAGTCTGGGCCACATTTTTAGTACAAGAGGGAGTAGCTCCAAAATGAAAGAGGGTGTATTTAGATTGGATATTAAGAAGAAATCCTTTACAGTCAGGCACTAGAACAGGTTGCTTAGAGAAGTTGTGGATGCCCCAGCCCTGTGAATGTTCAAGGCCAGGCCGGAAGGGGCTCTGAGCAACCTGGTCTAGTAGAAGGTACCCTGCTCATGAAAGGGGGATTGAAGTGATCCTGATGACCTTGAAGGTATATTTCAACTCATCGTACCATTCCAAGATTCTGTGGTTACCACATTGACTGTAGGTGCACCTTTGGTTTTAATGCTGCACCAAACCTTTGCTTTGTACCTTTCAGAAAAACTGCCCTGCCACCTGTAAGAGGCTACAATGTATAAGCAATTTTAGTCCACAAAGACTGATAGAAATTTAGAGGTATTGGAAGCATTCATGTCTTGGCAATGAGAGAAATGAGAGATTATTGGGAAACAAGGAAAATATATTAAGGACATCAAAAGATTACTGTTGTCTACATTATAGAAACAGAAAAGTGTAACAGTTTGTTACACTTTTGTGTCATTTAAAATTTTATTTCCTCTCCATTGAGAACTTGAATTTCAAAGGCTCTTCAGACATTGGTATCATCTCAGTGTCCTTCAAGCAGGTCAAAAATAGCCATCATTAGGAAGAAGCAGCTTGCTGCCTTTTCCAAGAATGGAGACCATATGTGGACTACCATGCAGTTGGCCAATGCTCTCCTCCTCTTAATTATATTCTCTTCCACTCTGTCTCCCCACCCTGCTTCCTTTCAGTTTTGACAGGCACTTTCCAATTGCCAGGTAATATTATTAAACCTTCTCCAGGATAGCTTATTTTTCTTCTACAGTATCTTTCAGTGTCTCTGTCATTATTTTTTTTTTTTTAAATTCGCTCTTTAGGGAGTACCATCTGCTACAAATAGTTGCTGATAAGTAGGTTCTTACGCATGAGAAGTCACTTGCTCGGAGGGAAGGTCCAGTTCAGTCAGGGCCCTGCTCCTGGTTTTGTTAATTTCCAAGTATTTCTCCTCCTTTTCCCCTCTTTTTTTTTTTTTTTTTTTTTTTCTGTAAATGCAATAATTTCCATCTCTCAATTCCCTTCATGTCTCAGAAGGAGCTTTTTCCACCTTTGTCACATCTGGGCTTCCAGGCAATCCTTTATCAGACACGGCTGTGAAAAAGTATATGCATCTCTCTCTGCTAATCATAGTAACGTATGATTCATCACAATATCATTGCAAAGAGAAGTCATTCTTGAGAAACCAGGCCGGTACTGGTATGCTTTAAATCCTTTCAAGATGAGCAAGGTCTGCAAGGTAAGGCAAACTGCCAGCCTACTACACAATTAGGCAAAGGGCAAACAAGACAGACACTCTTTTTCTCCCTGAACTTAGTCATTCTTTCACTGCTCTTTCCTTTAGATACAAACCTCTTATCCACAGTATAAAGCTCTTTCAGGAATAGCTTTTGTAGATGCCATAATGCACTGATTTTGAAGGCAGGACCTGACAGCTATTTAATACTGTTTATTAGAGCCTAACAAAGGTATCTAGTAGAGGAAGTGTAGAGAGCAAAATTAATAGCTCCATGCAGACTGGCATGTTGTCTTATGGATAGTCCCTTAAGAACACTGAGCAGTCAGAAGGCTGATATGCTTTTTTGAAAAATAGGCACTTTCAACTCCTTTTTGCACTTTATATCTGTGCTAGGACATCCATTGAATTTTCCCGTGAAAGGCTACCATTAAATAAACTTAGTGATTTTTTTTCTTGTCACGCATGAGAAATTCCTCAGTAAATATTACAGTTGTTTTTCCAGGTAGCATATAGATCCAGCAATACTTTTTTCCTCTAGCTGGATCTCAAACTAAACCTTTTCCCAAATTCTTTTTCTTCTGGTTGTACATGTCTACATTACTTTGCAAGATTTGCAGAACAGCGTACAGAGAGGCTATTCAAAAAAGACATCTCTGGAGCACTGATATTGTGCTTTGATTGCTACTCTCTCCTCTGATTAGCTAGAAGGAGGGCAAGTGACCTCAACCCCAAGTGAGGAAATAAAAAGGCAAGCAGATGTAGTTCCTGAGTGAAAGATGGGGCTGTCTGATAGAGAAAGTTTCAGAATGACAGGTAGGAAAGGTTGAGGGAATGTTCAGACCTTTTAAACTTCCTCTGATAACTAAGCAGCCAGTCATGCCTCTCACCTGAGATACTATCCATTAAGGCTGTACATCAAGCTTAAGGCTTGATGACTGGACTGTGCAGGGAGAAAATGCAATTTATATATATTACTATATACATTTATATATATAAAAGCTTATTGCTAGCAGACTCCAGATAGCTTCCTCTTCTTTAGGAAAACTGAGAAACAGTCGGGTAGCTTCTGTGGATCATGGTTATGACATTACTGGCACTGCTCTTCAGCACCACTAAAACTGATCAGGTGGAAAGGGTTTGAGGGATGATTAGGAGGGCAGCAGCTTTTATTTACTCATAACATCTCCTGGGACTTAGAAAGGAAAAAAAAGGGAAATTAAATTGCTAGGGGCTTTACACAACAGGGTTAAAGCCTGCAGTATTTGCTGTTCTTCCTTAGGATGATCAATCTCTGTGTATCCTGGTACAGATGCACTGCTGAGGCTAACTTGTAGTAGCATTAGTTGCTTTCAGAATTTCGTTTCCTTCTTTCCTTCTAATCTAATTGAGACTGAAAGATTTAGAGGTATTTGGGAACTTTATCCAAAAAAATTATAGGATACGTCTCTAGTATTCACAGCATAATGCCTCCTTTCCAGATGAAAGTCAAATAGGTCTGGTAATGCCAGACATGATCATTTAATGCTTTATTTTTTGCCTCCTCCCTTCTTCCATTTTTCACCAAAATGAAAATCCCATCTCTGTGCTTGACTGAAAGTGCCTTAGGTTCTGTTCAAGGGCTATGGCAGATTTCACTAATTGGCATTTTGAAGCCTTTTGATTGGAAAGTATGTAGAATCAAAACTACCCAGGTACCTCCAGAGGTCCCTCTTGGTGATGTCTAAAACAAGCTGTTTGTAAAGCAGGGGTCATTTGTTTCTCCAGCTACTCTAATTTTATTGCTAAATCAGAACAGTCTGTGCGAGGCTGGAAATCGGGATTCATGTAAATGTTAATACTTTCTCCCCACAGCTTAGCTTTATACTAAAGTGAATCCAGAGTTAAGACCAGCAAGCTGGGATGGTCCATTCTGGTACCTATTCCAGCATTTATGCAGAATGATAAGGCTGAGAATGTTTAGCTAACTCAGCTGTCTGATTATCTGTATATCCCTAAGCATTTGGTAATTCAAAAAAGGTGGGCATCAGCAGATAAATGGGATGCTTTATTATAGACATTATATCCTTACAGTTCTCCTGTGCTAACAATTTAAGTCCTCACAACCTTCTCAAAACTCAAACACCAATTTGAAAGGTACAGTCATTGAGGGGAAAAAAACTCAACAAAAGACTGCAAGCACAGGCAGAACAGAATCTAACATATATACTTGTTAAGTCCAGGTCCTGTAACAGTTAATAGAGCCAACTTCACATTTGTTTCAAATTCTGAAGAGATTGTGAAACTGTAAAAATATAATGTTAAGTGCAATCTGTTTCTGAAATTATATAGAGCATGCTGGAGATGAAACATATGAATTCTTTTAGTCCACAGAGTAAAGCAGAAGAAATTAGTGAAATAATCCTGTGGCTCACTAGGCAGGACACTGCATTTAGAAGACTTGGGTTTTAATCTGCTCTCTACTACTGGCATGTGTAGACAGAACCAAACCCCGTGGATCCATAGGCTCTAGTGTATATAAAGGCTTAGGAATTAACTTACCTGTGAAGAGATCTAGCTGATAGCATTCTATGCCTTTGTTGCCTCATCTATAGAATGGCATCAATAAGGTATACCCATACTTTTAAATCAACCTTAATCAACAGCCAAATACAACTGAATTTGTATTACTAATGAATAGACATGTTTAATGTTTAAGAATCAATGCTACACAAATTGAGAAGATTTATTATGATCATCAACAATATTCTGTCATGAAGATGGTTGAAAGATAAACTTTGGAAAGAGGATTGTGTCTTTAAATGATAACTTTTAGAAATAACATTTGCATTAAATCAGGTGCTGTCATGACTCTATGGACACAGTAAGAAGAGATTGTGCAGGCTAATACCTATGATTATATTCTTGACTTCATGTGGTCAGGAGACTGTGAATTCTTGAGATGATAGACAAGCTGTTTGATTAACCTAGCAAGGAATTCCTGGGAGGCCTTGGCAGTGGTGACCTGGCAGCACAAGAAGAGTTAAGTAGAAAGAATCTGATTATTTGCTACACTCTAATCTGCCTGGAAGAATTGTCTTATTTTTACTGACATGTACATGTACAGGAACTCTCATTGTCTCTCAGTGACAACCAGTGTGGAGAACCATTCCATAGTTTCCTCTCAGGATCTTGTCTTCAGCACAGCCTAATTTCTCTTGTAGGTGCATTCCACCACACTAAAAAAGGCTGTATTTTTAGTTCTTGATGTCTCTGCCCTGAGTCTTGTTAAATCTTCTTCTACAAACAGCTCTCTTAGTAGGAGACCCAAGGAGGCAGCCTTTGGGCAATTAATATTGTGTGTTTAGACTGGGTGTGAGGTGTGATGAATACTGTCCTGGGTCACTGGCCATGTCCAGTGCATTCAGAGTGATAGAAAGCAAGTTGCAGTAGCTCTGCTCAGTGTTCTATCAGGTTCTCATTCCTGTCCCATAGGAATGAAGCAGTCTTGTAAAACTGCAAAGGGCAACATTTACCATTAGTCATTTGAGCATGCAGAAAGTTGAAGTGACCCTAAGGCTGTGGAGATCAGATGGTGAATAGTGACTGTTGGGAAGGATGAAACAGGAAAGCCTTGCAAATATGATTGCTTCACGGAAGACTTTAAAATTGTAGAAACTTTAAGTGAGATTGAAATGAAGGCAACCTTCGACATACCGAACCTTAGTTGCTAAGCAGCTGGAAGGCTGGTATGTCTGGCTGAGAGTAACCCCCTCTTGTTTAGATAAGCAAGACCCTCTGCTAGCTGATAAGCATGGTAATGTAAGGATTCTTATAGGCTATATGTAAATGCCATAGAATTTGTATGTTGTAATAGATTGGTTAGTGGAAATTAGAATATTCAACATAGAAGCACATATATCACATTGTAACGGGAAGCTGCCTCTCTTGCTCTCTTTCTCTTTCTCTTGCTCTCTTTTCCTGCCTCTTGCTCTATTTTCTCTCTTTTCTCTCTCTCTCTTCTCCTGGCTTTTCTCTCTCCCCCTTGCTCTCTTATCTGCTCTTATCTCTGGCTCCTCAATCCTTTGTTCTCTCCCCCTCCTGGGCCTGCTCTGAGCTGTGGCTGGCAGCTCTAAGCAGGGTCCTAGCTTGCACCCCATACCTTTTGTAATAAAACTTAAGTTCTAGGATTCAGCTTATAGAGATCTCTCGTCTCCGTCCGCCGTCCCATACACCGGGCACACAACAGTCCACAGCAACAGTATCTTACAGTATCCTACAAGTGACTCAGGGTAAGAACAAGGCAAGGTCCTGCACACTAACCATTGTTGCCACTTCTGCCTTGGCTGGGCTGAGTTTGGCCAAGGACTGTATGGGATTCTCCGTGGTGGTGATTTGCCAGGGTGATGGAAACTGGCATTTATAGCTGTATTAACCTCTCCAAGTTACTGTTCTTAGTTATCAAAGTAAGGGAAGAAATTGTGAGTCCTGAAATGACCTAAATCTGTCAGGGCTAGTTTTGTTGTGAGAGGGAGCCACTTAGAGGGATCTCTGGAATGGAAATGATGGGAGGCACTCAGCTGCTTCAGTATCTTTGTTAGGTTCCATAAAAGTGGCAGTACTCTCTGATCAGCTATTTAAAAGGCAGCAATAGAGAAAAGATAATGGCTGTAATTCTGTTCTGCTAGTCTGAACAAAGATGCCTGAGCATGCCCTTTCCTCAAAGGCTAAATCTGTTACTACTGGCTTGCTAACTCTGTCCTTGGGTCCCAGGTGGAGAGAAAAGGATGTCCTGCTGGGACAGAGGACAGCTCTCAGATATACCTACTGGAGTTGTTATGTGAGGAAAACAAGCTCTTCTCTCATTTGCACAGCCCTTCTCAACTAGTGCATGCCTAGCTGGAGATGCCTGCTATTAACTCTTCTTTAATTGAGAGAAAAAAAAAAAAATCCTGAGACACCCTATGGAACAATGAAAAACCTACAGCAAAAGTGCATTATGCAAGGCACAGTATGTCATTTATTCATGTTTTAGATGCTGCTGCTTGTGTACTTGCATACAAGTATGCACATAGATAAATAGGGTGCATCTTCTTTTAGTTTTGTTGCTTAAATTAGTTGTAGGTTGATATATGATAGAGTTCAGGTTTAAATCTTCCAAGTAAAACACTTTGAAAGCAAACCTATTAAGGCTAATAGAATGAATTTACAATGCCAGTGGTTAAGAAGGAGGGGGGAGTGAGAGACTCAGTAAATTGTTCACCAAATAGCCTGTCACCTCTTAGTCTGTACCTGAAGGCCTGCCAATGGATCATTGTATTATCTTTAATAAGCTTAATTTTAAAGTGGTATGTGCATCAAATGTAAAATATCTATGTCAGTTTTGTTATCTGTGATCCTGGATCTATCTTAAATATGTTAATAAAGAATAGATACAGTCTAAGAAGGTGCAAAAGCATTATACAGATAATGCGCTTGTAAAAATGCTTAAAATAAATAAAGAAAAGGTATTTCTCTTCCTTAAGCTACTCCATGCATAAAAAACAGTACAGTATGTACAAATGTATAAAGTAATTTCTAGAAGATGTGTTTAGATTAGAAGAAACTTACCAAGTCAGTTGTTTGGGAGCTTTATACCACTCCACGATAGCTATTTACTTAAGGCTTAAACTCAGATTTTCCAAGCTCCTAATACAAATTACAATCCTATGACATTTCTGCTGTACTTAATTACATTCTTCCCTTGGGCACTTTGTCACCTTAGAAAATTCATCCAAGTATTTTAAGACATTTTAAGACAAACTACCACTTGCAGCTGGGCTGCTCATGCATTTGACAAAACATGCAGCACATTTTTACTCCTGCCCAACCCCTGCTTTTCCTAACCTCTCCTTTAAGATATTGTGCTCAGCATGCCACAATATCAATCACATTTGCTTGACACCATTTCATAGAATCATAGAATGTTTTGTGTTGGAAGGGACTCCAAAGGTCATCTAGTTCCAAGCTCCCTGCCATTTCAGATTCTTTAATTTCAATGTCTGTTGCTGAAGTAGCTCCTGCCCCAACAGTTCCAGGCCATGTCCTCGCTTCTACTGGAATATTCTGAGTCTTATCAGGGACATTGCTAAGATGTTTTTCACCATGAAATCCAAGTATCAATGAGGAAGATGTTTCAAACTGAGATTCAATATGTATCAGCCCAGTCATGGGGATACAATCACTAGAGATCACTAAAGCATCATTATTCACATACCAAGGCTCTGCCTATGAACTGTAAAGGACAGACACAAGGTTGACAACACAGCTGGGGAAAGGAAGAAATGGGTAAAGTTACTAGCACAGAGCTCAAGGGTGTTCTCTCCCTCTATAAAGTAGAAGTCAGAAGTCAGGAGGGAAGACCAAGCCTAACAGCAAGCATTGTGTCACGTTACCTGACAAGTTTTTATTTAAACTAGTGCATGTTTGTATTCAGGCAATTCTTTTAGCTCCATGCTTCAAAGTATTTAAGCTTTTAAAGGCTTAAATTAATACTTTATCTGAACATAACTGTGGATTAGGATCTCTATAGTTTGTGCGTTTCCTTTATTATAGTTTTCTCTCACTTCAATATTTGTTTTCTCATGCCTTTCTTTTTCTCCTGGCTGCTCCCTAAGTTTTCCTTCCCTTCTGTTGAGTTCTAACCTTGTCTTCCCATGGGCCTTCCTACCTGAAATAATGGAGCAGAGTAAATTTAGCAAAGCTGATTAATATTATTTCCAGCATTGGCCAGAAGTGGAGAAGGGAATACTCTTGCAAATATCACCCACTTAAGATGCTAATCCTAAGAAATCTGTGTTACTCTTGAGGCTATACACTGCAAATCATGTATCTCAGGAAAAGCTAAAGTTCTTTGTGGGGAGGAGGAAATTGCTAACTCTCAACAAAATTATTTCCTAAAGATATTTAATCTGGGATATGGCTCCTGGCTCAGCTCAAAATCATTTTAATGCCAGCTACAATTATAA
The DNA here is from genome assembly GCA_013397245.1 of Thryothorus ludovicianus. Lineage (NCBI taxonomy): Eukaryota > Metazoa > Chordata > Aves > Passeriformes > Certhiidae > Thryothorus > Thryothorus ludovicianus. The sequence goes on from VZTB01001002.1 coordinate 129,373, forward strand.
AAGGTGCAGTTCTTTGATTTCTGTTTCCTTGCACCTCATTTCTCTCATGTAGGTATACTCAGTTTTTTATTTTTGGGTGAATCTTTCAAGAGAGGAATGACCTTTGAACTTCTTTAAGGAGTAAATTCAAGGGCTGTTAAATCATTCACAAATTGTTGCAGTGAATTATGTTTTTGTTTTTGCCAGATGAAAGAAACTTAAAGAAACTGATTTCATTAAAGAAACTGATTTCAAAATGTAGTAGATTTGCATGCCCTAAGTATAGGAATTGGTTACACATGAATATTTAATAAGGAAAGAGAGAAGCCTGGTAGGCCAGTTTTAATTAGAGGTGAATTTTACTTCAACAGTCATGCTCTGAGATTTAGGACCAAAACAAAACGAAAAAGCCCTCAGTTCAGTAGAAACTAGAGAGTAAAGATCTAATATTGTGTTATTTACTTAATTCTCACTATGGAATATATTTTACTACAGTACTGTAATGTAAAATATTTACTTTGACCATGGCATGGCCGATGTGAAGAAGAAGTTAATATAGCAAGTACTGTAAATAACAGAAAGCAGAAAACAGACCATAATAATTCATATATCCTGCAGTGCCTATGGTAATTTAAAAGCATCCTATATACTGGACTATAAGCTTGCCATCAGAGCATAATATGTTGCCTCAATAGCAAATCAAATTAAGAGAATGATGTGGAAACTTTTAAAAAGGTCTCTGTTATTCAGAAACTCTGTTCATAGAATACAAGACCAAGAAACAACCTCAGTGCTATTTTTTGGATAGGTTAAAATGACGTTTTAGTCTTTTTTGCGAAGAAAAAGATGCTTTTCAAAATTTCAGAAAGTAAATAAAGAGGATCTGTACACATAAAATCATGGGAAAAGGTAAGAAAAAGAGAATCTGGTCATCTCTAGGAATTTCTGGATTTATAGATGAGTTTTCATCAATGTTGAGAGAGAAACAGATTTCTTCCAGTTTTATGATAAAAAACATGATTAAGAAAACAAAATGGAGGCTCAGATATTAAACACACCAGAGAATCCTCCTGGACCAACTCACTTTCTGTGCTTTGCAGTAGGGAAGAATAGATTTATTAAGTATTTACAATCATTACAATGAGTATTTTAGCATTTCAGCCAAGTAAGGGGGAATGGAGTTTGGGGTTGAAGGGTAGAGACCTAGTAAATGAAAGCTTTGACAAGGAATGTGGAAGAAAGACCAATTTATCCTTGAGTAATGACATGGGTAATGTCTCACTTCCACTAATCAGGGACTAATCTTTGTTTTGCTTCAGCTTGTTAGAATGAGAGCAAAAGGCAAGTCCAACTATGTTAGTTCAGCAAAATATTGTGCATCAAATTTACTTTCCTTGGGTTATTTTTTAGTATCAAAATCTTATGAGCAAAAGTTTACACATTGTCTATTGAGCTAAGAATTAATTTTTACTCCAGTTACTGTTTTAGCAGTCCAGTAGTCCACAATGGTCATTAATACAGAAACACTTAATTGATGGTGCAGTTACATTTTTTGTGTGAAATGGACAATCCACAATACCAATCCTGTTTACTGTTTAGCTGTACCTCTGAGTCCTAGGCTTGACTGCTTCTGTCTCCCTCATCTCTGTGATGGTGGGGAGTCACATAAGTAGTATTCTGAAGTCCTTGCTGGGAAGACCTTAGTAGTGGAATTTTATTCCTATTCAGCCTCAGGTCTTCTTAGGACTAATTTTGTTCATTTTCTCATCCCAATCTCATTTTCATCAGCTCCCAGCCAAAGTTTGAAAGCTGCACAAAAGGCTTATTTAAGCAAAGGGCTGCTGTTGTGTACACAGAGATAAGGGGGTCTGTCAGTCCTTTGCCTTCCACGAGGTTCACAGCAGAAGCCCATCACTTTAGGTGGCTGCTGGCAAGCATTAAGCTAGCATCAACAAGCCTAGGCCAATGCAAACCTAGTTAATTTCTGAGACCCTGTGCTGTCAAGTCAACATAAAGCTGTAGCCTTTTACTAGTGATAGCAAAAAAATCATATTCCCTGTCCTAAAAGAGTCCAAATAATTCTTAATAGGCTACAATTTATGCCATCTATAATTGATTAATGTATAAATCAACCAGTATGAAGATAAGACAGCCATTAAAGACTGTCTATTTGGAGCTGTTCCCCAAGGTGGTATCACAATAGCTGTCATTTACATTATCTCTGCAGTGCAGTGGGTGGAATGCTCAGGAAATCTGTTTCTTGTCTGTGTACAACTGACTTTGATTTTAAAAACAAAGAAAGTAGCTCATAAGTTTCCTTTTTATTTTCCTTTTCTTTTCAGTTGCAAACATAACTCCTCTTCAGTAGCTTCATCTGCAACTCCTGTAGAAGGGTGGACATAACAAATACAATAATCTAACTTGAAAAATGAACAATAGTAATGAGAAGAAAAGTGTAAGCTTAATGAAGTAGGAAATCTGGCTTCATTAGTTCCAGGGTTCACAAGACTGTTTAATGTGTAGCGCCTCAGGCTGGATAAAAGTTGGCCAGAGCCTTTCCTAGAATAGTTACAAAAATTAAGATCCTCAGTATGATTGAAAATCCCCTTCCTCTGATGATGGATCTCAGAGGGCTGCAGTGTGCAAAATTCAGTAAGTAAAGAACTTTGTCATAATAGGGCACCAATAACTCTTGTCCTGGATTATTATATAATAAATGTGATGCTTGTTTCACTAAACTCTTTTGGTAGTTAAAAAGAAATCAAACCTCCAAATTAGTCCACCTCAACCAACAAAAATGGATACAATAGCTGCCAATCCAATGGAACTGTAGTCTTTCACAAATAGCTCAAATTCCATTGTGCTCATTTCCTGCCTTCCAGCTGACAGCACATTATTACTTTTCCTTTTGGATTCCTGGTCCATTATTACTTTTCCTTTTGGATTCCTGATTGGGAAGAAAATTCAGGACGTATGCAGAGCAGGGGCACTAACCTTACCATCTAGCAGAAATTCCACCAGTACTGCAGGATCATGAAACATTTCTTTGCCTACCTAGTGGGAGTTTCAAGACCACTTCCAAGTATTACTCTCTTTAGATTAAGTGAATGGGCAGGTTAGAAAGAGAAAGAGGCAACTAACCACAAAACAAAATGAAATTAATTGAAGCAGTTCATATCCTTATCTAATCTTTCATGCTTTAAACACTGCCTTTGAAATGAGATGACCAGGACATGATCAGTGGACACATCTCTCACATAGTCCAGGAACTGAGGTGTTTAAATAATATGGAGAAAAGGCTGGAAAGTACTGTTTAATCCTCCTGAACACAAAAAAATGTGAAGTCAAGAGACAGAAGACTGTTGTTTGTGTTTAAAGATGTATACACCAGGAAGTCTGATCTCTTGATTATTTGTCTTCTGAAATGATAGTATTATAACATATTTCCCGCCTCGACTCTCCATCCCATCCATTCACTTCAAATCTTTTTGGAGTCAGAAGCTGTACTACTGAGATCTGCAAAACACCATGTGTTGCTCTTTCCTTCTTCTTGGCTTGTAGCTAACACTCTGATTATTTTGGACAAAGTTCTTCATATCACCAGTGCTCCTGAGAGAATAAGTGATAATCACTTTTCATTTTTCTCCTACTATTGAAACTGTGTAAATTGGACCACTGCACCATTCAAATTAAGACAAATTTTGCCAGTTCCCATTTATTCATTTACACAGCAACTTCTCATCAGAAAGTAATATCCACATGGTTATGAAAAGTGGGCCTAAATTTGGAATTTTATTAGTGTTTACTTAAAAATGCTAATGCCACTGCCAAAGACTATTGGAAAGGACTTAATTCTCCTCCCAATATCTTTTAAAACTTGTTTCTATAGTAAACAGATCATAAACCATAATCTAAGCTCAGTGACTATTTAAATCAAGCTCAATTTAGTAAAAATTTTTAATTTAGTTTAAATTTCAAAATTCAATTTTGTCTAAATTTCCAGCAGCAACAGAACAGAATTTGACCCCTTAATTAAGCCTGAACTCAAAGTTTGATTCAGAAGAGGATCTGAGTAATGCAATAACACTGAAGCTGCCTATGAGGGTACTCATCTGGAGACTCAGCTTCTTGTCTGTACTCCAATGAATTTGTCAGTTGTTAAGTGATTTTGACAAGATTCTCATGGCTTAGGAAAAAAAAGAAAAGAAGGAAGCATCTGTTAAAGTTTCTACATAGAATAGCTTTTGGTATAACAGTCTATATGGTATAAGTAAAGAACTTGTCAGTTCTTTGTTTTGATTCTGTTAGTCTTTTTTGTCTAGTCTTCATTCTTAATATTAAACCACCTCTTTTATCAGCAATCACCAAAGTTTTCTTCTGCTCACCAAGGAGGAAGACAATCAAATAACCAGTTTCAACAAGAGCTTTCTATATGTGTTTCCATGATTCAATTCCTTTTTTTTTCCCCCTCATAAAAACTTAGAACTGACTTATCCAGTGTTTTCATGACCTAGGGAAATTCTGATGCAATAAAAGGTGGGGCAACTGGCATGTCTGGAAAAGTTAATCCTTTTGAAAGAAATTCAGACAAGTGCTTGAAGGGGAAGGAAGACAAGAAAGTGCTATGCAAAACTGCAACACTCACAGGAAAAGGAGAAAAGTCAGAATGCAGTAGTAGAAATCAGTAGATTTAAAATAACTAGAAGGCCCTCAGCATTAGGAGTCAGAGTTCTTGGTTACCATGAGAATAGTCGTAGTGAGAAAATATTAGGCAATTTGGTATTTGTTTAAAACTGTCAAATCTCCTCATCCAAATCAATCTAAATAGATTCCAAGTCCCCAGTCAACTACCTCTCTTCAAAATGCATCTTCCTTGTCTAGAACAGTGAACACTGAAACTTGTGCTAAGCACCAACTGATCTTGAACGAATAATGATTTTTCAAACTAGTGATTGCTGTAGATGAAAAACATTCTAATACCTTGTAAAAACCAATAAATCACCTATACACTATTGTGTTTACTTTGCTATTTGATAATAGTTTGAAAAAGAAAAAAAATCCAAAGTAATAAATGTACAAATTAAATCTAAAATATGTAAAAGTTAGTTTAAATGCATGCAGAATAGTTATTAGATCTGAAAGTCTCTGTTTTTGAGGAATAATAATCTTATGTTTTACAAAAGGGATGGTAGAACCGCCAAAGAGCAGTAAGAATTCCTCACGTGTATGTTATCAAAGAGCTGGTGCCTCAACATGTATTTTCAATATGATTTTCTGTAGTTCTCATCCTTGATTTAGAATAAGGAGCTCCTTTGTAGACCTGAAACACTGTCAGCACCTCAATCTCAAGTATGCATGAAGGCAGAGCATTCGTACTGCTGCAGATTGTAAATGGAGATAGGTGCAAATGGTAAATTATGGTCTGCTAAATAAACAATGCCTAAATGCTCTCAAAAATCAAGATCTTCCCATTCTTAAAAAAATAATCTACTTTAACTACTTCTATTACTACAGCAAACTGAAAACCAAATAAAATGCTACCACTTCAGAAGATGCAAATGCTCTGATAGATTTAGCTGGATATTAATAATCACAACACCAGACCTCTTTTATTCATGTATCTCACTTAAAGAGACAATTCTCATCTAAAGTCACATAAGAATTCCGGGCAAAGCTTCCTACCCCTGTTTGAAAACAATTAAGATCAAACTGCAAAAAATTAAGATCAACCACAGCAAAACAACAGACATCCCCCTCCCATTCCAAAAAAACCCCAAATACAAAAAAAAGGCAAAAACCAACCAAAACCAAACCAAAGGACATCCTAAGACTTTAAGAGAGCTTAATTAACACTTTTAAGGAACAAATTTGAAGGTATTATATTCTGTAAAGATTTGCTATGTTCTGACTAGTCTATGGAGAAATAAGGCCTCAATTATATTAGTGATGATGTCCTATCCTACATATATGTGAACATTATTTCCTTAAACTTTACCCTTCAAACCTACATGAGATTTTAAATCCAGGCAACTTGAATAACAGATTTTTGTTATAAGGTGCAATCAAAAGATTTATTTAATATGCTTCCAGGCATTTTTCTTGTAAACTGTTCTCAATAACATTTTTGCAGTATATTTCCTGAGACAATTTATTTTATTCCAAGGTAGAAGCAAATACAATATGCCAGTTGTTGTGAGGTGGCGTTGTTCAATTCAACCAATGAGGCTGCTGCATTTTTTTTGTAAAGACACATTCTTGAAACTAATTAAAAAAGAAAAATGGGGGAGGGGGCACTTCACTTCTGGCCTCTGAAGGAGGTGGTGGGGCCCGGGCCCAGCGGGGTCCGGGTCGGCCCTGCTCGGCCTGGGGTGGCCGGCCTGGGCTGATTTGATCTCTCTGACCTGGCTGAAATTTTCTTTCCCAGAGGGGTGATGAGGAAATTACTGATTACTAAAGAACTCACCGGGCTTCCCAAGGCCAGAAAGGACTCTGAAACTAAAAGCAACTTTGAAACAAAAAGTCACCACATGGCTGGAGGATCAGAGCAGCCACGTGGCTGAAGATAGCCTCCAGGATAGTGCAGGCAGCCACAGCCTCTCTCTTTCATATGGCTCATGGCGAACTCTGTCTTCTCAACTACTTTGAACTAACTTTACTGCAGGTGAGAAAGAAACAAAAACACCGGTTGCAGGTTTTTTTTCTCCAGTTTCAGTGTTTCAGCAAGATGAAATCAACATGATGCTGGCAAGATCCATGAGGCAGCAGGGAAGCACAACAAGCTCTTCTCAGTGCAAAATCTGGATTGAGTTAACCTTTCAACATTGTGGGAATCTATAAAAACTGCTTCAATCGATGATAAAACTTAACCTTTGAGGTCAGTAAGGAAGAAGTTTGATTTTGGATGGAGGGATTGAAGAGGATATTTTGAACTTAAATTTAAATTCTTTTGTAAAGCTATGGTAAAGATATTTGACTTTGTTTATTTTCTCTGTGACGTATGAAATATGTTGGGGGAAGGTAGCAATTTTGGGTACAACTCTGAATTGAAATACTATTGGTTGAAACAAAGGGATATTATTGTGATTTAAGGAGAAACTTGGAGAAATGAGAGAAATTAAGTAGATAGTAAAGAGACCTTTGTTCCTAGAGATAAATAAGAAACCTGTTGTATACTAAAGTAGCTCTTTCTTAAAAATAACACCCCAATAAGTAATGTAGTCTATGAAAGCAGTTGTATAAGAGCTGCATAACAAGAGAAATGTTTTTTTGTCACTGCAGAAGATAATTTTTTCTTCCTGGGCAGTTGTTTTCATTTGTGACAAAGCTACAGGAAAACCTGTTTTCCTTGTGAGAAAAGTCTCCATAGCATAACAAGAGAAACTCTTCTCCCCAGGTGAATTGAAGTTAAGACTGTTTTTTTAAAGGTAGTAAACTGACTAAAAGTTGTGAGTTTTATCATTGCATTGTCAGTGGAAAAAAGAAAGGTTATCTGGAATTTGGTTCTGATTATCTGATTATTTTCATTTTCCTCTTTTAGCTTTGTTAATAAAGCTTTTTTCTTGTATGTTTTCAAGTTTAAACTTGCTTTGTTTTCTTTCCTTTTTAATCCTATCTCACAATAAAAATAAACCCCCAACATTAATTGGTGCGTTGGTCAGGAAACGAAATTAATCCCATGACACCAGTTAACATCACAAGTAGAAAAGTTTGCTGCAGCTACCCATCTGAAATGAGGCACTCTAAAGGTACATGGTGTTTGCACAGGCAAGAGTATGAAGTTGCCTTATGAGAGCTCTTTACTACTTTTTCATACAAATAGAGATGACTGTGTAGAAAATCATGTGCTGGAAAAGCCAGTTTTGCTTCATGACACGCATCAGTAAAGAGATTTTTAGAAACCAAATAAACCATAGACCTCAGAGCATATTATGAGAGACACCTTTATAGCGAGTGAGACGCAGCTATATTCATTAGTGTTGTCTTCCTACCTTTGAAATTTTTTCTTTATTCCTCACAGCACAGGCAACAGAGTTCATGAAATCTTTGCTGGTCTACAAATGCTTGCCAGTTAAAGCCAACAGAAGCCTAGGAAATATATCTGGACAATAGGAGGTTGTAAAGACAAAAGAATTAGTGTCATAGAGTTAACACCATAACTGTTCCAATATGTAGCAGGCTGTAGAATAGGGCAGAAGCATGTCCTGTTTCTCCTTCTCCACAATGAATAGGACATGAATGAAGTTAAACTACAGAAAGTAAGATTTATAGTAGATTTCTGTTGGGAGAACAAAGAGTGATGGTTAAACAGCATAATAACGTGCAGGTCAGGCTGGGGGTCCTTCATCGGTGGGAGTTTTTAAGAACAGGCTATATCACTGAGAATGGTTTATGTACAACTAATACAGCCTTGGGAGATGACGGTTTTTATTTTCCTTGATTCTATCCACTTTATGTGCACGCATATACCATGCATCCTCTGCATATTCATGTTTGAAAAACTAATTACCTTCATCAAATTTGATCAAATTAATTTGATGAACATTCTTCTCTGTTCTTTCAAATCTCTCTGTACTGCTGCTGACTTCCCATATCTCTTGGAACCTGTCATGTCATTAACTTCATCTTCTTCATTTGCTACTCTACTTTTCCTTCCTTAAAAGCTGTCATTTTTCTCTGAAAATGTCAGCTACCAAGGAAATTGCACAAAAATTAGTGACTGATAATTTTTGACCTGGAGAATGAAGAGTAGGAACATAGGATGCATTTGTCCAATTTGTCCTATCCTTCAAGTCACATTTTTTAATGTTGAGTAATGTTTTTAAAAGTAATTTCCAACTGTGTATTCCTCTCCTTTCCGTTCTTTAACAGTCAGAACAACTTCACTGCCCATCACTTCATGACAAATCTGATTAGAGGCTGCAGCCTCCCCACCCGGCAGCTCTCCTGCCAAATGAAACGCCTTTGGTTTCTCCACTTCTCTGTGCCTTTGCTGTAGCTTTTGTCATCTTAGGCTCCTACTACAGTCAGGAGAAACATAAAGGCATTTCCAGAGGACAGGATAGCCTAGCTGTGGCTCAGATCTGCCCTCCAGAAATACCTTTCTCCCTCCACTACAGAGGGCTTAAATTGTGAACTTGCCTCTGGGAAGTACCATACCCTGAAGAAAAATACACTGAATTGCCCTCAGAAACCCTCTTTCTTTCAAGACAGAAAGTTTTCCCCTGAAGCAGGGACACCCTTATGATGCCAGTTAGTTGGCACATGCTAGATGCAATAGAGAGAAAGGGAACATTTAGATTTCTAAAAAATATCTAGCCTTACAGAGTTCCTACAAAAAACATATGCACTGAAAAGAGTATAGCCCCCTAATGAAGGCCTTCTAATCAGAAATTTGTCCTCACAGGTGAAAAGGCCCTGATGTGGGAACTTGAGAGCTGCTGACAGAGAGCACTGCCTGGAAAATAGCAGAAACTAAATGAGGCTACTAGGCTTTGGAGCATGGAGCCCTGGAAAAAGCCCGTAGTGATGCAAAATATTAAGTACCTTCTCAGTAGAGAGCAAGCACTTAATGAAATCGGAATATTTGATAGCCCAACAAATGGATAAATAAGACAGGCAGCTACAGGTTACACGTTTCTGGTGACACAATTAATCATGGGAGCACAGCTCATCTGGATAAGGACATTACTAGAATCTCTTTGATTATGTTTTTGTAATTTATAGCATCTGCATTATAAAACAAGATTCTCAACAATGCATACTTCCAGAATTTTTTTCCTTCCTTCTTTCCCTTTTTTTCTTTCTTTTTTTTTTTTTGACTGGCAGAGTTGTATCAAAAAAAAATTGCAACTGTCAATTTTTCCCCTTCAAGATGATCCTTTAGTTATTCAAATTCTTTTCCTTGATGACTGAGTTGAAAAGTTTAGCTTTTTGGATGAAAAACATGTCTGTAATGTTAGAATTTCTCATTGTTGCCATGTTTCTGAATGACACTTTTCATACCCAATAAATAATTCTTGGGGCTTTTTTTTCTCTCTATTTGAAGGAAAATTGAAAGCACATTCAGGAAGATATTTCCATTCCTCAGGAAGCACCACATGGTCAATCTACACTGGTATGAAAATTTTTTGAAAATTTCTGATCTGCTGTTGCACTACTATTTGTGATGACTGCAAAATAAGCGCGGTAGTAGGTTTTTATGACTATGACCTTTACTACTCTTAAGAGTAATTGTGGCAATAGGCTAATTTCAAATAACAGTAGCCCAAATTATCTGATTGTGTTAAAACTGGTTGCAATGTCTATGCAAATATATGACTATAAGCAGTAAAGTTGAGGCAGGAATTATTCATTTAAACAGGAGCTTTGAAGTTTTATTTAAAAATTCTCTTTGAAATCACCTATAAAAATGAATTCTGACTTTTGAGTCAAAGCTTTCATCAATGAAAATTAGGATGGCACAAAAAGATGTACAAATACTATCAATAATTTTGACAACTAGAAAAATATGAGCTGCTCTTTCTTAAAAAGAAATCTAAACCACTCTAATCTCCTCATCTTGTTTCAGCTATTGTTTCTGATCTAATAATATTTTCTTTTGAAGATGTTTGCCTCAATTTGTGATTTTTTCATGACAAATAACATAAATAAATAAATTTAAGAGCCAAGTCCAAGTTCCAACCTCTGACAATGATTCCTTTTTATGTCCAGAAAAGAAAGATCTCATGCCATCAAGCATGACAGATGACACATTGTCTTTTCAAATATAACTGGTCTGCTAGAAGAGGAGACTCTGCCGTGCTTTCCTACATAGTTATGTGCTTGCTAGGCATAACTGGATCTATGAACTGACAGTCTAGTGACAGACTAAATTATTTTATTTTGTGTGTTTTTCTTGTCATTTAAAGCAGCTTTGTTCTATCTCTAAATGCTCACAGAAATGGGCTTTCATCTGAAGACACCCCAGCATCCTAAATTTTTGTAACTAAAAAAAAACCCAAACAAACAAAAAAAACCTCACCAAAAAAAAAAAAAAAAAAAAAAAAATCTGTTGCAACCCAAATTACTATCCCCAAAAGATATCAAGAACCACTATACATCTAAGACTCAGACTTACAAAGTGGTAGTTGATGCTTACTGGTCATCATATCAGATTGCTTCACTTTACGTCTAGTGGAGAACTCCTACTGCCCAAAATCTGCCACGAGTTCTTAGGAAGTTTTGCATTGGCATTTTGATATACTGTACTTTGGAAACTGAGTCTATTAAAGACAGAGAGAGATAATTGATTATTTTATGCACATGGCACAAATATATAAACACACGATCTTATGTACCAAGATCCAAAAAAAGAAAGGTGGTCTGCTGATTTCATTTGAACAGAGATGGTTTAGTGCTCTCTGATGACTCAAGACCTAAAAATACAATGTTTACACACTGTTTTCAACACTCAAGTTCATGGATAATTTTTTCTTGTTTTGTGACATGCATTCATTCATGTATTTTGCCGCAGTTTTAATGCCAGTAACTACCTGAATCTTTGCATTTTGTAGCTGTCTTGTTCTTCCAGGGACCTGAAAAGACCATGGATATGATTAGAAATACTCATCTCTTACATTTTCTGTAGATCCTCTTCATCTGTAGCATTTTACAAATGAGCAAACACAGAATTCATAAATTGTGTATTGATATAAATTATTAAAATTACAAATTATTACAGTTGTACCATCCACTGCTGCAATATAAATAAATGGCATAGCAAGTGCAATGAGGATGTGCCTTTCTCCAGGAAGTTCTCTGCTAAGGCAAGACAAATAAACTGTTATTCCCTTTCCTATCCGCATTTTTGTTGGTACTCTTTCCAAATTCTAATTAAAATGCATCATACCTGAACAGAACAGCTTTAAAGTAAAATGCACAGTTTGAAAACACTCACTTCAGGTCACTCCTGCTTGAAGTGCTACCCAGGTTGTGCTTCATTGTCTTTCAGATACTCTTGATGGTCACCAATCCCTGCCTGCTCTTTGCATTAAAAAACACATGGACATGAACCTCACCACTCTTTGGAGAATTTTGGGAGACAGGCAAATTCCTGAATGGAATTTGCTGATGATTATTCCCCCAGGGCTGGATTTCCTAGGGATAGCAAGAGTAAGCCAGCAAGAGAATAATACTGTTGGAATTGTGACACAGATAAGATTGGCAGGTCCTTAATTACCTACACTTGAAAACCTGGCCAAGTTCTTGTGGAGTTGGTGGCATTTGTTGTGCTTTTATGTTATACTGTCAGGACCATAAGATAAGAATTTACTTTTTGCTGTGCCAAAAGTTAAAGGGAAGCTTAAAGCACATAAGTGCCATGAGATGCTCATGCTGTATGTACAGGATCAGAGGGAGTGCATACTACAATCATTTTAGCTTCACAGTGTTTCTTTCACAATTCATTCTTCCTGGAGACACTGAACATGTCAAGATGCAATTATTCAGTTGGCCAGTGGGTAATGTCCATATGGCCACATGAGTTTTTCTCTGAAGTCCTACTAACTTCCAAAGAATGATAAAAATAATGATGAAATAATAATGATGAAAGTGAGAAAGAATAAATGAGACATGTAAAAAAATTAAAGGCAAAAAAGGCGAAAGGGATGAAAATGGACTATAAAAATAATAATTTCTCTACTGCTGTGTGCAGCTTGCATGTTGTATGCATCCATTCAAGGTAACTGATGCACTGAAGCTAGTGCAAAGAACAACCCCCCTCGCCCCCACAAACTCACACTGTGAACCAGGTACAATGGGTTCAAGATGCTCAACATCAACTCTTCTATCCCACACATCTACTTGCTTCACATTGCATTACTTTTTGAGGTAGACATAACTTTTGTTGAACTGACATTTTCTTGAAAACACCATTCTGTGGTGGTGTGTACAATACAAATAAAGTGAAGAGTGGCCTTTCCAGATTGTGTTTTGGATATAAAATACTTGTCCAGAGTGTGATATATGTTTTTTTACCCCATGTGGCCAGTCAAGATCAATCCTGTACTCTGGTTATAGCCCTGTGATCACATCATGTTAATAAGTCCATAACCAGTCGGTTAATAGAGATTCAGGTTCTGGATTCCATGTCTTTTACATGCATTTGATCTAGAATTTAAGCCCTTAAAATCTGGCACCTGAAATGCATTCCCTTGTGTGTATCTGAGTGCTGACAGATCTCCAGAATAAACATCACATGGTCCAGCTACTCAGGACGTTTAAAGTCAGAGCAGAACCACTGAGGAAAAGAGAAAGTAATCACACCATTTATCTTTAAACCCAGATTTAGATGCCCTCCATACATAATGGAGTAAAGTAGATATTCTCTAAGGATCAATTCTGCTCAACTAATTTAGGCTCCTTTTCTGAAAAATATTTCTCTCCAGAGAAGTATTTGCTTTCCACTGACAACAGAGGGAATCCAGGGAAAGCAGCTGGCAATGTAAAGTCACCAGTCATGTTGTGTGAATATCCCTCAGTGTCATGGTTAAAGGCAGAACCACATGCAGGACCACTAGAAAGTGATACACACACACATGCCATCCTCTCCCTTTATTGCCCTGTCTCTATCATAAAGTGTCTTTCTTTCCCAAAGCATCTCAAACAATCATACCTCTCCTCATTTCATTTGAGAATCCTCTCTTTTTCTCTCCTCCCCCCACCCTTTGTGTGATTGATGGTGGAGATTCACTGAAAATCACTGTCTGACCACGTATCTGTCCTAGGTTGATGCTAAATTGTATCCCCATTCATCTGTTTAACTCAGAAATAAGTGTTGTACCTTTAAAAACTGGATCTGAGAGTGAAAGAGACGCGGTGGAATGTCTGAGGTGGTTGTTTTCTAAACATAAAAATAAGAGTTTTCAGCTTTCCTACACATGGCCTGTGTTGTCTGCAGTGTGTGGACAGCAGAAGAGAGCTCTCCTTTGCTTTTTGTTAGTTTTTTTTGGCTAGCTGAGGCAGAGAAGTTCTCTGGACTGTGTTTTCCTTTCCCTTTTTCTTGGAACTGTTTGAACCTGCTCTGGACTAAAAACCCAAAAGGGCACCAGGAGCTCACATCTGTGGCCCACTGGGTCTGGCCTGGGCCTGGCCTTTCCCAGCACCAGAGGAACCAACAGCAACTGAGCTGAGCTACAGCTCACTAGAGAGACTTTCTGAATTTGGCATCTCTGTGGAGTGGCGAGAGGTTTTGTTGTTCAGTGTTGTTCCTTTGTTAGTTGTGCTGGGGAGTGCTTTGACTGTTAAATAAACAACTTTTTTCCACTTTCCTCCAATAAATTTTTTCTGTCCTGAACCAGCTGGGGGGAAGGGGTGTTCGGATTAGTTTTCTAGAGGGACTCCATCCAGAGGTCTTTTTTTTCCCAAATTTGCCCTAAACCTGGACAGTATCTCACCTTGCTCAAATTTGCTCAGCATGAAATTCTCAAGCACTAGCTCTTTCACCAAACATAAGGATGCAGCACATGGTTCTACTTCCAGCTGGAAAAAAAGACTTCAAGTGTATTTTTTACTCTGAAAAATACCCACTGTGAACTAAATTCACCAGCAAATCTGTAGTAAATGTTCTCAGTTGTTTTCATTGAAAAATCAGAGGGCAAGACCAAAAGCCTCTGCAGATTTTTCCACTAAAATGAACCTCTGATAATTTATTTAATGTATGGCTTTGTTTTGCTTTGCTGGAAAACCTGAAAGTTTGGCTTTGTAGCCAGCCTGAAACAATTTGCACTGATGTGGTTCAAGGTCTAGCAAGCCATCAGTAAAAGACATTAATCAATTTTACATTCAAAACTGAGGCAGATATATAATAGATATATATATTTTTTAAAATCTGATTTGTAAAACAGTAAAATATAGACAAAATATCATAAGCACCCACTTGCAGGAATAACAATCAGAGAGAAAAAGGCTTATGTCTTGATGTTTTAGAACCATGATCTATTAGATTGTAGTCTCAATACAAAAAAACAACATTGCAGAGAAGGCAAAACTCAAGTTTAATAACCATATCACATGAAAATGAAGTCAAGGATAATTTTGAAATCATTTCACTGTTTCTTATCCTTTGCCATTAGTAGAAAGGAGTGTCAAATATTGCGCAACATAGAGAAGTGACACAAATCCTATGAGTTTAAGGGCAAACTATTTCAGTATTTGGACTGTGTGCTTTGAAGTGAGGACTTTAAGCCCCTCTAAGAAACTGGCAAGACTGGTTCAGCTTTTTTTTTTCATCTCTAAAAATAAGTAAATAGCATAAATTGACCTATGTCAAAGTTCATTTAATTGTACATACAGCATTTGAGCATCCCCATGTGAAACCTACTGTAAAATTTAAAGATAACTGTTGACCCGTTTACCCAGTGGTCTAGATGTGCCCACATTTCCTTGTGGTTCTACAGGGACAAATTGCATGGTAAAATCAGTACAAAGACCCCAATGTAAGCACAGAAGTCTTACAGAAATCAGTGTCCAAGAAAAACTACTTTCTTTTTGAGTTCTTCTGGATATAGATTATTACACAACTCATTAAAATCTGTTTCTATTAAAAAGTTACAACGGTAAATTCCGAACATGAAATTTAGGTAAAATCTGCATATCATTCTAGTTTCCTTGTGAAGTTTTTCAGAGTTGGTTCAATACCAGAGCTGGCAAATTTCTTGTGATATTCAATAAACTCCTTTAATTTTATCCTTCCTTCCACCAAGTAAAATTTAGAACTAAATTCATTCTACATTTCTGCAGGGTTATAGCAGAGATAAATTTGGCCAATATGTATTCATTGCTCTGCTAAACATATTACAGTAGTTTTCTTGTGATATTGCAGGGAGGAGCCAAAAATAACTTGTTTTTCCAGTGTCCTCATCTACTTTTACAACATATATAGCTGGTGAATGTAAATTAATGGTTATTACAGCATATGCTCTGCATTTCACTTATTTTTATAGTGAAAGGCTGACTAGACTTTTTATTTTGATATTGCAATAGTAACCCACCTGCTGAAGCCTGCTATATTGCTACTCTAGGGAAAGATGCTTAATTGCATTTTCCGCCTATTAAAAATACAGAGATTTAGGTTTAGTATTGTTTTCCATAAGGTTTTTTAAACATCTTATCAAAAACTTTCCAAAAAGTAAACAACTTAGTTCTCCTTACTGCCCACTAAGACAAGCTCTGCAAAACAAGCGTATTGGAGAATGACTCCTGTCTAATGAGTATATTTTCTATGTAGAATAATAAATATTCCAACAATTAGAGTTAAAACAATAGCATTAGTTATGACTTTCTTATATGTACTAAAATGACACTTCAGAGAAGGATTAGAGCAGTGGCCAATGCAGTGTGAGCTGTAAGACTTAAATCTAGTTCACCAACTAGAATGCAATTTTACAGAGGTAAAACTGCAGGCTGCAACTACTGGCAAAATCAGAGGAAGGGTCCATTTCTCTTAATTTCAGCAAAGAATAAAAAAATATTAGAGGCCTAAAAGTTAAACTTACAGTTGTTTTATGAGCAGAATTTTTTGCATATACTCTCTATAAAAGCAGGTACTAAGAATGCTACTGACTTGCTAGTATGTGAGTGGCTAGTGGGTTGGCAAGGGAGGACACTATTAGTGAGAATTGACTAGGTGACCTAAATTGACAGGTGATCTAAAAGAAAAGGACCAAGTATTTTACCCTCCTATGATGGAAGAGGCTGGGGAAAAAAAAGCAAACTCAAAAAACAGAAGAAAGGCAAAAAGAAGGATAATAAAGTTGGAGTCTTAGTCTTTGTTTACCTTAACAATAGGTAATTTCTGTGGATGACACTGAAGGATGTGCAATCACCCAAAAGAATAAGAAACAGTTGTTGATGACATGAGAGTCCGGGAGGGACTATGGCAAATGCAAAGCAGGAGTGATCAGTTGCCCACACTAGGAACAGCTGCTTGATAAAGACCATTAAAAAAAAAAGCAAACCAAAAAAACCTACCAAAAAAACCAAACAACCTGAAGTAGAGGGAAGAATAATAAAAGAAAAATAGCAAAATAAAGTAAAAATCTGGAAATAAGGAAACAAAACCAAAGTCAGCTTTAATTGGCCAATATTACAATTATCAGTGGGGCCATTACAAAACTCACAGTACTAACTGTAACTGCTTTGCACCATTTTCCCAAGTTCTTGGGACTCCCTCCTCTTGCACAGACTGCACCAGTGGGTACTTACGCCAGCACGACTCCTACTACCCAGTATGAATTAGGAGCCTCATTTTACTGCCTCCACCTAGACAAGAGGGAGAGTGTATATGTTCTGCACGTAGGAGACTGTTTTGAAATACAAATTGAACTGCATAAAATTGACTTCTGTACAGTTTGAGGCAAGTGTTTCCTTCTACTAAAGTAATTGCATCATGTAATCTATCTCAGGGTAACAGACCCACCAAGCATCTTGGGTACTTTGGACTAAATCAAGTGGAATAAAAATAACCAAACACAAGCACTTTACAATCTTTTTCTGCATTTGAAGCATACAATTTTCATTACAGTATTTCCTCTAATGGCTGTGTCCTGTAGTGATTACCTGTATAATGTGTAGTTTGCATTTATTCCTCTTATTGTTAATGCTAGCATGAGACATAATTAATTTTGTCAAAGTGTATTAAATTACAAGGCTATAAAGAGAAAGTAAATAGAGATGTAGGATTGAGTAAGAAAGTTTTCACTGTGAAACTAATATAAAACTAGCCTAGCTCCATTCATATTCATATTCAGACACAATTCCCACTTTAAATAAACCCACCCCAGAAGCAAGCCTATATCTTAAACTGTAAGTATTTCAGGTTGGCACTGCGGTATTTGTACAGTGTCAGAATAATATAACTGCTCTTTTCAAACAATTCTGTGGTAGGGATGAATCCTATGAGTAAAAATAGTGAAATAGAAAGAAGAATAAACTGCATATGGATGAAAGAAGAAAAAGTAATGAGCATACAATACAGGCAACTAACAAGAAGGTTGAGGGCTCTTCAGGGATAGGAATGGTAAATGGCATCTTATTCTTTGTCTATAATATCTTAGAATAATACAAAGAAAGCTAAGTGCAAGATCTCTTAAGATACCTGAGGGTGTTACAGTAATGCAACTAAGAACAGCTTCTCATTCAAGGCTCTAACCATTAATGAAAATTATTTTTGGTAAACCTCTAAAAATAGGTGTTATATTAAAATAGCTCTTCCACAAAATCACAAAAAACAAACCAAAAAAAACCATAAAAGCCCCATAGGGCAAATAAATATGAAAGGATTCAGGTTGATTCTTCTTGAAAGGCAGTCTGCTGCCTTTAGATATTATAAATATCTGAGCCATGACCAAAAATAAAACACAACAAATGTTAGGTGACAAGGCATTTTGCATAATAGAACAGTTAGTTGCCACCAGGAATTATTTTGCAAAGGAATCTTCTTCACCAGTCTTGAGCAGCCAAATTGTTTTATCAATGCAACAATTCTGAATGCTTCAGGTTCCCTTTCAGGACCACCAGCATGTTCCTGAGGTTACTGTCAACAGCAAAAAAAGCAATTTCAGAGAAACAGTCTCCAAGGACAATGACCATTTGCTTTTTGAGGTGATGAGGATGAATTAAAACATCTTCTCAAGTGCCGTAGTTCAAATAAAGTTGATCTACTGAGAAATAACTGAAAATTGCAGTTGGAAGAGAATATGTGACATTATGAAAGAGGCTAAGACACAGGAGTTGGAAATGAATTCATTGTTCTGTCTCTCCAGGGGACTTCCAGCTACTGCTTTGTTTTGTTTCCATTCAGACATCTGTTAAATGGGTATAATTTTTCTTACATACTTCACAGCCATGTTTAATTACTTGCTTAAAAAGTGACCATGGATTGTAAGGTACATTGTGTTAGAAAAGCACATTCTGTAACTGAAAACTTAGTCTATGGCTCTCCTGAGTTATCTTCTATCCAGGAATTGCATTTCATTTTCAAAAAGCTATATTTTTATGAGCAGCACCTGGAAGATCAAAAACATTTGGGTGTTTTGTGTTTCAAGAAAATGAAGCTTTCTGCTCTGTTAAGCTACCTGGGAGTTGTAGCTTACCAATAATATTTCATACATGAAGAATTGCACTGAATCACCAAGAGGTGACACCTCATAGGAGATCCAGTTTGGACTGTGTCTTAGCTTGAAAGACAGGCGTCTGCTAGGGAAGGCAGGAGCCTCCCTTGGAATGGAGAATGTAAAACCCTCCCTTCGAATTGTTACAAATTTGAAATTAAGGGGCTCTCAGGCAAAGATATGAAGATAGGAATAACAGTTTTTTACTAGCATGTATAAGAAGGTGTGATACATGTAAAATATATATATATATATATAGGCAATTGTGACAAAAAACCATAAACAATTCAGACAGTTCCTTACATTAAATACAGCAAAGTTTAATACATCATGTAAGGAATAATTATATCAGCATATTTCTGCTGCTGAACTTCAGACTGGCAGCCTTGTACCTTAGAGTGGTATCTTTGAATTAGCTACCTCTGCAAGTTCCAGCAGGAGTCATCCTTCTAGAGACATAATCCTTATCTTAGGAAGTAAGAGATTGCTTTATCAGTTACATAAGAGAAGTATAATCAGTCCAACTGGGAAAACAATTAACACCTTTTTTCTTCTCTGGTACACCAGGAACACAGTAATAACTGAAATTTTGGTAATAACTGAAATTTTGCTAAAGTCAAGTTCTACTTGGTGTTCTGAAGTAGCTGAGCTGTGGTAACCCTTTCTCTATCTACCTTGACTGAGTGTGGTGTAACATATGGTAAACAAACAGGAATGGGTTTACCCTGATTTTAGCTTCATTCAGCTTCTCTTTTTCCACTGCTCCTGCTTGGACATGCAGTTGAGGAGATTACTTTTCCTAAATCCCACTGTCTGACAATACCAACACTTCAGTCTTATACTTTATTCATATGCTGCAAAAGTGATGTGATGTTCATACTTTTCAAGCACTCAGGAATTCTACTGATTTTAAACAAACTGAGGGAAAAAAAAAATCGAATAAAAGTCAGTTTACTTGTTTAGTGCTTGGTGAATGCTTTAAATATCTAACTGAGGACCAGCAGATTGGGTTGTTTGGCCTACATAGCCTAAGACATGCTAAGATGAGCAGTTAAACTGCCAAGGAGGCAGCTAAACTGCAGCAAACACTAGCAAAAAATCCCTAACCATATGCTCAAGGTGCTTTGATGGAGGAAGAGAGGAGCTCTATTGTGCAGGCTGGGGTTGTGATCAAACACAGCATATCTGAAAGTGTTTCACCATACCAAAGCTTAATCAAGAGATCCCAGTACAGCCTGAGTCCATTAACTCCAGACAAGCAAGAAGTGTGAAGCTACTGCTACAAAAAGAGGTGATTGCTGTTTTGAAATGCATGAACAGTAGCATTACCCAGTGAGGAAACAAGGGAGCAATAGAAGCATTATTTTACATCAATTCTGCAAAGTCAGGTCTGCATTTGTACACACCACTCTGGTGCTGCCATTACCTTCTTTTCTGTTATGCCAAGGTTTATTTTGTAAGTCAAGTTGGTGCTGGTGAAAAAAGCACTGACTTTGACCCAAAATATGAAATAAATCAGAAAGAAACCAATGAGGACAACTAAAGCGATAAAAGACTGAAGAAATATGTTCAGTGTAGACTGCTACAAGAACCTCGTGTACATTGTGTAGAGAAAATAATTTGATAACATGCATGTAACTGAGAAAGATTAATTGTGAGTGCATTTTATTCTCAGTCACAAACATGGACACGAGAGAAAAAAATGAACTAATTTCTCAATATCAGAATAAACCCCTGTTTCCTATGGATTCATGGATAGCCGTTTATGTGGGCTCACTGTTACTACAAAATCACACAATTATCTCATTTCTCCTCCTCAGTCTCCTCTCATCACAAACTTTGAAGGGACTTCATATTTATAAGAGGTCTACCCATCCAAAAAAGTGCATCTGAAATTTGCAAATATTTAAAAAACTCTAGGGGTAAAGTGGAAAATGAAAGAGAACCAGCTTACTAAAGAGCTTACAGTTTACAAGATTAAAAATAAAATCATATGAATAAATAACAGATTTTTTTCAATGATAAATCAGGCCTCTATTAACTAGATAAATTATGTCAGGGGAGAGAATGGATAATGGATTCTCTCATCTCCTTATGCCATCCTTGTACTATTATAGGAGGAATACCTAAGAATGAAAGTTAAATGGGCCTGTCAACTCTGTTTACTTCTAACTCTAGATCTCTGACACTTGGCAAGACACTTTTTGAGGAGGGTAAATTTTAAGGGCTGCAACCTTGAAATTGCAAGACCTGAGCTGTTCACAGCATCTAACGTGAAAGGAAAGTACAAAACATAAAGGCATACTGACTGAATTTTGAAAATACATTGGTGTACAGGGTCTTAATGTGACCATGTATCAAAAACCACCAGGCAGGGCTTAAGAAAGTCAAAGGACAACAGTTCTTTTTCTCTTTGACAAAACAGTTTTGTAACACCAGGCACTTTATAGAAGTACATTGAAGGGATACATCTGTTGTCAGTGACATTTTCCGTGGGAAATAGTAATAAATAGAGAGCTTCGACTTCAATAGGGAAGGCCTTTTTTTGGACAGTTTAACATTATTAGATTAGGTCCAGAATAACAGATCCACCCATTTTCAAAATCAAGGAAGTAATCAATGCTGTGGTTTAAGCAATAGCTTAAAATGCAGGGTCTTCATAGCATAATTGAAATGCATACCAGCCTCCATGTAGATAAACCATTGCATTCAGGAAGTTACTCCTGATATCTATGTATTTATTGCCTAGCCATACATACAGACAACACCAAGTTGATTTGTTGGAGGGCAGGAAGGCTCTACAGAAGACTCTGGACAGTCTGGATCAATGGGCTGAAGCTAATGTTATAAGGTTCAATAAGGTGAACTGCCAGGTCCTGCACTTGGATCACAACTACCCCAGGCAGTACAACAAGCTGGGGGAAGAGTGTTTGTTGGGAAGCTGCCCAGTGGGAAGGGACCTACTCTGGACAGTCTGGATCAATGGGCTGAAGCTAATGTTATAAGGTTCAATAAGGTGAACTGCCAGGTCCTGCACTTGGATCACAACTACCCCAGGCAGTACAACAAGCTGGGGGAAGAGTGTTTGTTGGGAAGCTGCCCAGTGGGAAGGGACCTGGGGCTGCTGGCTCAACATGAGCCAGTGTGCACCCAGGTGGCCAAGAAGGCCAACGGCATCCTGGCCTCTATCAGCAATAGTGTGGCCAGCACGACCAGGGAAGTGATTGTTCCCCTGTACCTGGCATTGGTGAGGCCACACCTTGAGTATCTCAGGTTCTGGGCCTCTCACTACAGGAAAGACATTAAGGCGCTGGAGTGCCTCCAGAGAAGGGCAACAGAACTGGTGATGGGTTTGGAACATAACCCCTCAGACAAGAGGCTGAAGAAACTGGGGATGTTTAGCCTGGACAGAAGGAGGTTCATGGGAGATCTTATCTCTCTTTATAACTGCCTGAAAGGAGATTAGAGGAAGCTGGGGCTTGGTCTCTCTTCACAGGCAACCAGTGACAGAAAAAGGGAGAATGTCCTTAAGTTGCACCAAGGGAGGTTCAGGTTGGATATTTTGAAAAATTTCTTCAGTGAAAGAGTGGTCAAGCCTCAGAAGTGGTGGAATCACCATACCTGGAAGTGTTCAAAGATGAGTAAATGTGTCACGTATTGATATGGCTTAGTGGGCATAGTGGTATTTGGTCAAAGATTGGATTCAATGATCTTGTAAATATTTTCCAACCTTAATTACCCTATAATGCACTTCTATGATTCTCTGATGAGTTCTGGCTCGTATCAGTTTCCCAGGGTACTATCCCTGTCTCAGTCCATGTTAGCCAGACAGCAACTCAGCCTGGGGAATCTTCTCATTTTCTTGTTCCTTGTGCTCTGTGTATGTTTCTTTAG
The DNA here is from genome assembly GCA_013397245.1 of Thryothorus ludovicianus. NCBI lineage: Eukaryota > Metazoa > Chordata > Aves > Passeriformes > Certhiidae > Thryothorus > Thryothorus ludovicianus. The sequence goes on from VZTB01001002.1 coordinate 152,394, forward strand.
TGTAGAAGGGTTAATGGGTTTCCACTTTGTGCCAGGCTCCATGTATAAGCAGAGAATGAAAAAGAAGTCAAGTCACATAAACATAAAGCTGAACATAGTATAGAGCACTATCCAATTGTGCTCTGGGTTAAATGGCTGTAGCAGTGTTTCAGGAGAATGTTATTTTCCAATTACTTTTCATCTCTTGTGAGTTTATTTTGAATATCTCCTTTCCCTTGTAAAAAGGAATGGAGGAAGGCACTCACCTGGAACTTCACAGGCAGTCATTCATAAGGTAGACCCTGAATGAAAGCAATGCTGATGAACTGCAAGCTGGCCAGCACTTTGAATGCAGAGAGATGAACATCAGGTGTTGTTATCTGCCAAATGAAAGTCAAATTTGACCCACTTTATCAATTTTCTTTTTGGTCAGTTTCTGGCACATTGTCTGGTTTTAGGAGCATGTGTCCCATCAGATTAACTTGGTGGGTTTGCTGGATCTAAGCAAAGTGTTAGAGAGCTGGTGGTCATGTACTGTTCATTGGCACATACTGATTTAACAGCTCTGTGTTTACTATAAATACAGTCCTTCAAATCACCCTTTGTTATGCTTCCTGGATTGAGTCTTTTAAATTCTACTGCTAGTCTCCCTGGTGTAAAACCAGTCCTTCACAAATGTGATGACATATTTAAAAAGTTTGGAAGCAGAGTCTGGCTCCTTTCCTGCCTAGATTTTGCAGGCTCAAAGGACTTAAACCTGACATTCGAAATACCTGTAATATATGTCCTTTGTATGTGTCTGTATATATTCCTTTAGTTTACAGGAAAAGTATAGCAATGCTTTTTTTGTTAGGAGGAAGGACAGATACTGGACAAAGAGGATTTTTTTTTTTTTAATAAACATAAGCATATTCTGAAAGAAATTTTGTAACTGATGACTGTTTTCAAACATTGTGAACATTTGCCAGAACCAACATGGCATTATAACAAAAATGCTGCAGTTTAGCTGCGATCAAGCTCAGGGATTTGCAAGCCTTTACAAGGCAGAACTATTACCCTAAAACATTTATTGTGGGCTCCTATGCATTTCTTTTATTATGCTTTTCATAAAAAGTGCAACAAATCCTATGCAAATGATAGACTACTATTTAATAACCACTGACTTTATTGCTTGTGCTAAAAGAATTTCACTTGGTTGCATTCACCTCACATTTGAGAATAAGGAGGAAGGGAAAAAGCAGAGCTTCATAACTAGCATAAATGATCAACAAAAGGTTTTTGTTTGAATACAAAATATACAAAGCATTAAACTTAGCTGGATACTAAAGAGCAATTAGGGAATGTTTGATAAACTGAGAGGAATTTTAAAATGAAAGCCCCAGGGAAAGAAATTGCAAAATCATAGAGGCCTTGATTTAGCTGGTAGTTGTGGCCTTGTTTTATCTGCCCAAGAAACTGCTTTCTTAACATTATAGAAAGTCTTTGGAGACTACAAGGATATCAGAAGGAAAAACATATAGCCAGGAGTGAATTAGATAAAACAAAAAACCTGATGGTTTTATCCAAAGGAATGACAAACCATCCAAATCTAGGGCCCTCCCTGCAAGGTACCTTTATTTTTTCAAATCAGTCTTCAGTTATTGTCTTCTTTTGATAGCAATAGTATTGCAGTAGCTGTGATATGCTAATATATAATGCAGTCAAGGCTGAATGGAAAAGATTGACAAATAATGGGAAGACAAACTTTCAGGCACAAATATTATTTCTCTGAGTCTGAAACAGAAGTAGCAAACTTCAAAGTCAAATTCAAACTAAAAAACAGCTCCTCTTAATTTTACTCAGATTAAATCTTTCAGATTAGAACACCACCTATAGAGCAGAGAGAGACAGGCATATGATTGTCTGCAGGACAGAAAACAGGAAGATATTTTTTGTTGAACACAGGCAAGGCCTCAGAAATAGAGAAAGTTATGCCATAAAACTAGTATCACTAATGAATAGATGTTTTCAATGTCTAATAGAGCAAGGAGTTTTTGATTTGTGTGTATCATTGGGAGATATTTTGCGTGGTGTATTTTTGAACAAGTATTTTAGCGAATGATAAAATGATATGCAGTAAAAGAACAGGAAAAAACCCCTTATCTTCATCTCTGTAATATTTTTTCCACCCCTTATAGAGCAAAGAAAAGATACAATCCAAGTAGCAGAACAATTGTGTTACCAGTAAATATATGCATATTACAGACAGAATACAGACAAGTATTACCAAATTTAAGAAGTAACTCCAGCTATAGTTGTTGAGGCAGCTACTTTTCCCACATTGCCAAGCAGCTAGAGAACAAGGAGTGAAGAAGAATGCTTGGCGCTGAGTTTCAGACCCTACATTTAAATTCGTAGCTGGTGCCACCTCTTTTTGTGGCTGTAAGAAGTTAATTTCACTCAATGCAAACATTTTCAGGGAGATTATAATGGGCTTTATTATAAACAGTCAAAAAAAACATAGATTAGAGTTTACTAAACGAGTTTTTAAAGGCCTTTACAGGAAGACATTAAGCAGAGTCAGGTAATTATTTTACTCCCTCCATCCTCCTGAAATACCTGTCTGTGGCCATAAATTAAAAGAAGAGAAAAAGATTTAGTTAAATTCATTAAGTGAATAACTTGCACAGAATCACAGAATCACCAGGTTAGAAGAGACCTTCAACATTATCAAGTTCAACTCATTCCCCATCACCACCTCAACTAAACTCTGCCACTGAGTGCTAAATCCAATCTTTTTTTAAACACATCCAGGCATGGTGACTCCACCACCTCCCCAGGCAGATGATTCCAGTACTTTATCACTTTTTCAGTAAAAAACTTTTTTTTCCTAATATCCAACCTAAATTTCCCTTGGCACAGCTTGGGACTGTGTCCTCTTGTTCTGTCAGTTGTTGCCTGGAAATAGAGACCAACCCACATCTGACTGCAACCACCTTTCATGGAGTTGTAGAGAATAATAAGGTGTTTGGGGTTGGGTTGTTTTCTTGTAGAATTTTTCCCAAAAGCGTTGCTAGTAAGCCAATTGCTGGGTGCTTATGGGCACTTTAAAGTACTTGGAAGAGACAAAAGAGGTGACTGTCAAGAGGGGTTGGCACGGACTACACCTCTCTCGGGGGCTCGGAAAGAACTGAGGAGTTCAGTCTTTGACTCCGGGGAGATCTGGCCAGACCTCACCTGGAGCTGAGCTCAGGGTGACTTTTGTGGGTCCTCTGGGAATTCAGACCCTGGTCTCTGCCCTGGCGGGAGCTGCTGCCCCATCACTTTGCACCCACAGCTGCTTTGGTTTTGCTCTGGGTTTCTCCACACCATTTCTTCTGCCTGCCAGGACGTTTTCTACAGTTTCAACTACTGCTGCTGAGCTTTGGATCCATCTCGTTCCTTGGGGCTCTTGCTTGTCAGCTCCCCTGCCCTCCCCACCCCGGAAAGGTGCATTGGAGAAAAACTGTGACTGCTTCCTAACCCTGTTTGGTATTAATACTATAGTTACTGTTATTTTGTTCATCTTGTTAGACTCATTAGTAAAGAACTGTTATTCTTTTACCAATTTTTTTTGCCTGGGAGCCCCTTTAATTCCAAAGGTATAGCAGTTTTGGAGAGAGAAAGTTTACTTTCTCCATTGCAAGAGAAAGACTCCTGCTTTTCCTAGCAGGCATACCTGTCTTCAAACTAAGACATAATGTCTCATCTGAGTCTCTGTTTCTCCAGGCTAAACAACCCCTGCTTCCTCAGTCATTCCTCACAGGGCTTATGTTCCAAGCCTGTCATCAGCCTTGTTGCCCTCCCCTGGACACACTCCCACGTCTCAACGTCCTTCCCAAACTGAGGGCCCGGAACTGGACACCGCAGTCAAGGTACAGCCTCACCAGTGCCCAGTACAGGGGAAGAATGACCTCCCTGCTCCTGCTGCCACACTATTCCTGATACAGGCCAGGATGCCCTTGGTCTTCTTGGCCCCTAGGGCACACTGCTGGCACTACTTTCTTATAATGATAAATGCAAACTATATTTAATTGACAGTCACCTGAAGACAGTATGCATAAGACAGATGTTATGAAAGCACAGCAAAAGACTAAACATAAACTCAAGGCATTTCATTTAGTGTCTGAGGAAAGATGATTGAACACCTTCAAAGCTGCCACTGAGAGCTATAGATTTATGATCAAATGAAGATTCAAAGCCTTCCCAAATCTGCTGTATTTATGGAATTACTACACGAAAGGATTTACTGGTTTGGAGGCAGAGATCAATAACAGCTTGTGAAAAGCCCAAGTTAGAAACATCTTCAACTAAGACAAGCGTTCAATATAGAGCTCATTGCTATAGGCTTTAAATTGTCCAGTATAAAAAGATGGACTGATGTTTGACCTTCACCAGTTCCTCTGTGAGGAGGAAAAAAAAAAGATACATTTACAGGAAAAAAAGGATGAAAAAAGGCCCTAAAATTGAAGTGGGAGATTAGGCACAGCAGTTAAAGATGATTGATGGGCATTGCCAAGCAGATCTTGGCAAGACAACACAAGGCCTGATGCTCATTTATAAATAATTTCTTACTGTTCATCTGAATTAGCCTTTCTCCAGAGTCCAGGATTCTTTGTTAGACAGCAAAAAAACTGTTGCATGTTTTACTAGCTAAATTACTAATCTATCTATAGGTGCAAATTTTGAATGAAATTAAGAATTTAGGCCTTCTTTTGGCAGATGAAAAGTCTGCTAAGGGCTCTTGACCTTTGTCTATTCTTATGGGACAAGTTCTTAGCCTCTCCTATGGGAGTTTTATGCAATAATTTCTGTGAGGCCAGAATTTCACCCAGTCTTTGGTGAAAGTGATGAAAGCTTAACTGGGTACCACAGACTCGTACCTCAATGTTAAATTGATTTTAATGAAGAGCCTCTATGTCCAAAAGCAAAATAAAAATTTCAAAAAAACCTCTAGAAAGTGACAATTCAACATCAGGTGGATTAGAGTGGATAGCTTAAGAGCCTGTTAGAGGTGTGAGATTTAAGGACGGTGACTTACACCCAATGGCTGTCCACTGGCAAATCATGTTTTTCTAGGAGATGTCCCTCATAATTTTCCATATCCCATCTCTCTCCATCAAGAAGCAGGTTCATTACTGAGCATAGAGCAATATTCTGGAGTCACAGGTCACCAGTGTTTCCTCCTTCATTTTCTTTTTATAGGAGGAAAAGAGCAACACTCATAAAAGTGCAATGTGTTGCAGACAAAACCCCAATGAGGATAGAGGATCCCACAGACAAATCAAAAAGGTGAAGTCCACAGTTTTGAAGATGTAAAAGAGCTTGCTTTGGACACAGTGTTGGATGTTTCCTTAACACAGACAGTAAAGTCACTATGGAGATGAGGTGGGCCAGCTTGGGATTACATCAGCAGGGACTGTGGCAGCAAGAACTCAGACTGGTGCCTCTTGTCCAATTCAAGTGCAGGCATGGACAAACTGCAAAAACTTGGAATTAACAAAGAAGAATGGGAAAAGGTGTGTGTTAGCTTTACATGATACAGATAGAGGTGTGAAATTTTCTCCTCTAATATGTCTTTGACTTTTCCTCACCATGAAATCAAGCTCACATCAATTATTTCACAATCTTGTCTGATTTAAAACCATTAGCTTTTGGAGTTAGGGCTGTAACCTCTGAAGAGAATAAACTAAGGGAGAGGTTTAAGAACATCTAAATGATTCAGGAATCTCAGGCTTACTGGACTTGAATGAGATTTAAGAGACTCAAAAAGCAATTTAGTACTGTGGGAAAATGTTGTGTACAGTGCTTAATTCACTGAATTCTAATTCCTATAAAAACATAACAGCAGCATTCGGGTTATGACTCAGAAGAGCCAAAAATAAGATCAAAATTCTGTAAATAAAACCCCAGCATGCCTCAGAGTACTAGGTCTAGAGTGCCACACCCTCCTATGTCTGGGAGGGTGCTGGCTTCTGGGAATATGCTATACCAGCTGTTAGGTTGAATGTCTTAACACAGAGAAAGCAAGCACTTTACCTCTACCCTTTCTGCTTTATTTGCCTTTGTGTTTGTGATTCAGTAGTAGTGGTGAAATACCACAAGTACAGAGGGGGATGGCAAGGTGTAGGACAGCCAGGGTGGGCTGCCATGCAAATTTCTGTACCAGCATTAGACTGTCTCACCTAAAGTGCATCCTTTGGAACAAAATGAGAATAACTGCAGACTGCTAAAAAGAGACAGTGGGAGCCACGTAGCTTTTGGAGTAGGGAAAACACTCATTAGCAAGCTGGAGGCAGAAATCACTAAAAAGGCAGCACAGCCTGTCTTCTTCCCTTGTTAAGAAATGCCAGCCTGCAGAGGTTCCTTGGGCATGCAGGGGCACTGGCCCCTACACCACCCTGTGAAAGCTAATGGGAAGGCTTACAGGCCAGCCAGGAGCTCTACGGAAAGAGAATTATAGTCAGTGGGATGTGACTTCTTGGTGGTCACTGTTTCACTGTCTAAGTGATATTCTGTCTGTTTTTCCTTCTTTTTTTCATCTTTTAATTTGTCTCGCTAGTGGAAGACAACAAAACAGTTCATCCAGACCACTTCAGATTTCTGATAGGTGATAGAGATCCTGCTATCCTTCTTGAAAGATGAATCCAATCTACAATCTTATCATTCTACCCACAGGTCTACGTATGTTTTCACTCTGAAGGGTGTAAAATTTCTTGTTATCTCTGTCTGATAGAGCAGTACAAGCAAATAATAGCAGGTCACTCCTTTTATTTATTTGTATCGCACTGTTGGGTACAGATTATGACTTCCATTGTTAGATGTCATCCAAACATATAGTATGAGAAATAGCACCTCTCCTTGCTGTTCCTCAAAAATGTGTGATCAGGGAAGGAAGATTTAATAGAAAAAGGCTGAAGCATGGAGTAGGGATATTGACAAATACAGTGCAGCTCTGAGGATACTCAAGGAAGATACTCAGCTTGTCAGTTAGGGGGTTAAGTAGCCTAAATAGAGTGCTGTGTGAATATCAGCCCTCTTCTTGGTGCCTAACCAGCTTGGGAACATTTCCACAGCATTGCAAGCTATCTCCTAAGCACAGCTAAAGCTGGTTGAAAAAGCTTGTGAAGGGATTCTGTAGCATACCTGGGACTTGATCCTGAGCCTCATGTCTCTCAGCTTTGTGCAGACCAGTAGTTGTCTCATTTAGTTCTTCCCTCCCTCCCCCAGCTCACATTTAGAAAGTGGTGAAGAATAACAATTTGTGTCTAGCAGAGCCTGGACCCTCCCTCAGAGACACTTCTGGTGCAAAAGAGTTCTTGGCCTGTGCCTAGTGAAGACAAAGCAGCCAAGGGTGACTAGCAGAATGTAAAGTACCATTGTTAATATCATGTAAGCAACTGAGACAACCTAATGTGAATATTAAGACCTGATTCACATGTATAAAAAGTACCCAATAACATAAAGCAAAGCCTGATTTTAAGCTAAAATTGCATGAATTAATATTTAAAATGTATAGTACTTCAGATAAAAAGGTGACAGCCCTTATTATTAAACGGAACTCCAGTTTCAGAAGACAAAAAACAATACCTCCTGGCTAGATATGAAATTACTTGCCCATAATGTTTCATTTATATTGATAGTAAAGCCTTTGGTATGGAGAATGTTGCTTTATACACAGATGTAAATGGGATTGTAAAGCTACTAGATCAGATTCCCAGTTATTACACCAACAGAACATCCAACAGCAAATTTGCCACTAATGCAACCACTCAAAAGCAAACAGCTCCACTCCAAAATGCATACAACCTACCAAACCTAAGCCTGTGTACCTGCTTATCTCAGCTGGACAGTTTGTCCAGAAGGATACTGGGAGGGACCCTGTCACCTTTTGATCAAATTTGGTTTAATATACAGATATGTATAGGAATTATTGCCACCTTCCCTCTCTGTTCAGCTTGCTGACATCATAGTCTTGTCTCTGCATTTATTACTTCTCATCTACAGTCTGAAACCAATTGGCTGAGGTACAACTAATTACCACTGGGGATCAAGCACTAATCTCAAGATTCTCTAAATAATAACAGCCATAGAAAGGTTAATAATGATGTATTGTTACGAGGCAAAACATCATAATTTCCTCTCATGTTTGCAACATTTACTTGAGGACATAGGAGTCCTGGAGACTTCAGTATAACATATGTTCCAGCCACATTTCTGCATGCTCAAAGGCTGGTGAATACATAAAAATGATCTCTTGCACCAGAGACCAGTTGCAAAATCATTTAGGAGTTCAGAAGACTTCCTAATGATAAATCCATATAAATCACTGAAAGCAATATTTTTCATTATATCACATCAGAGCTGCAGTAGAGCCACATCATTTGATGGTAAGATGAGACACACAACACAGCAGCATACCTCAGGGGTACCAGGCAATAACCCATTTAAACAGGAAAAGCAGAAGGTGTCACCCACATTAAGAAAAGAAGGCCTTAATTTGTAAGTTAAATAATTTTACACATTCTAAAAAGAGAAAAAACAGTAGAAAAAAGCATGAGTAAAATAAAAAACTGCATTCTGCTGTGAATTCAACTTTGACATTTCACAGATTCATTATAAAACATTCAAGTCACACATTTCTAAGAGATAATAGCTTCTGGATTTGTTAACAAGTTCTTATTATGCCAGGTTTATAAGATTGAGACTAATAGAGCTAATTTGTCTTGGTCCTAAAATCTTCTAGCTGGTTTAATTCAATATATTCATCATTCATATAAAAGTCTCTGAACAAAAGTCTTTGCCAATAAATGGTTTTCAGAGATTTACAGCCTCAGCATTTAGGAAACTAGACATTACCAAAAGTTACCCAAATCTTTCCTCATGTATACTGTTGTGTAGGTGTTTTAAAACTTGCATAGATCTAAAACTGGTTCAAAAAGCTAAATATTCTGGATTTGGGTTACTTTTTAAACCAACTTCATATTTTTTCTTGTTTCAAGGAAATGCACACATGCTTTGTTTTGTATCACATAATTAATTCACTGTAGTTCTGTAAATAGAGCGGTGCATCTGGGTTGAATAAATTATTTGAGCATGAATCAAGAAACATATGTTATGTCCTCTTCATCTGGAAGCCTTTCAAGTAAGCTGTCATCCTATCATGTAATGAATGAAAAAATTCCTTGACATTTAACATTGTCCTGATAATAGTAGTTGCACAATGGAGGATTAAATAACACAACAGGGATTTATATGGCTCATCATCTAAATAGGTAGATAACCTTTTTTTCCACTGACAATGCAAAGATAAAACCCACAACTTTTAGTCAGTTTGCTACCTTTAAAAAAAACAGTTTTAACTTCAGTTCACCTGGGGGGAAGAGTTTCTCTTTTTGTGCTATGGAGACTTTTCCCACAAGAAAACAGGTTTTCCTGTAGCTTTGTCAAATGAAAACAACCATCCAGGAAAATTTATTTTGCAGTGACAAAACACATTTCTCTTGTTATAGACTACATTACTTATTGGGGTGTTATTTTTAAGAAAGAGCTACTTTAGTATACAACGGGTTTCTTATTTATCTCTAGGAACAAAGGTCTCTTTACTATCTACTTAATTTCTCTCATTCCTCTAAGTTTCTCCTTAAATCACAATAATATTCTTCTGTTTCAACTACCAATATTTCAATTCACAGTTGTACCCAAAATTGCTACCTTCCCCAACACACTTCATGTGTCACAGAGAAAATAAACAAAGTCAAATATCTTTACCATAGCTTTACAAAAGAATTTAAATTCAAAATATTCTCTTCAATCCCTCCATTCAAAATCAAACTTCTTTCTTACTGACCTCAAAGGTTAAGTTTTATCATTGATTGAAGCAGTTTTTATAGAGTTTCACAATGTTGAACGGTAAACTCAATCGAAATTTTGCACTGAGAAAAAAGAGCTTCTTGAGCTTTCCCGCTGCCACGTGATCCTTACCAGCATCATGTTGATTTCGTCTTGCTGAAACACTGAAACTGGAGAAAAAAACCTGCAACCGGTGTTTTTGTTTCTTTGTCAGCTGCAGTAAAGTTATTTCAAAGTAGCTGAGTAGACAGAGTTCGCTGGGAGACATACGAAAGAGAGAGAGGCTGTGGCTGCCGACACCATCTTGGCAGCTGCAATCTTTAGCCATGTGGCTGCTCTGATCCTCCAGCCATGTGGTGGCTTTTTTTTCAAAGTTGCTTTTAGTTTCAGAGTCCTTTCTGGCTTCGGGAAGCCTGGTGAGTTCCTGGGTAACTAGCAGTTCTCTCACTACCCCTCTGGGAAAGAAAATTTCAGCCAGGTCAGAGAAATCAAATCAGCCCTGGCCCGGCCACCCCAGGCTGAGCAGGGCCGACCCAGATCCCGCCGGGCCTGGGCCACTGCCTCCTTCTGAGGCCAGAAGTGAAGTGCCCCCTCCTCCGGTTTTTTTTCTTTGTTTCAAGAATGTGTCTTTACAAAAAAATGCAGCAGCCTCATTGGTTGAATTGAACAACGCCACCCCACGACAGTAAAGAAGCAGTAGAGACCTTGCAAGAACCAGATCAAACAATAACTTGACATGGTGTTATGGTTTAACCCCAGCCAGCAGCCAAGCCCCACATCTGCTTGCTCACTCCACCACCAGTGGGACTGGGAAGAGAACTAGAAGGGTAAAAGCTAGAAAATTTGTGGCTTGGGATAAAGACAGTTTAATAGGGAAAGCGAAAGCTAAATACAGAAGCAGAGCAAAACAAGGAATTAATTCACTGCTTCCCATCAGCCACAGGTGTTCAGCCATCTCCTGGAGACCAAGGTCCCATTAGATGTAATAGTTATTTGGAAAGACAAACATCATCAGTCCAAACATTATCCCTTCTTCCCCTCACTTTATTTACTGAGCATGTTGTCGTAGCAGTGTGGTCAGTTTGGGTCACCTGTCCTGGCTGTGTCTCTTCCCAATCTCCCATGCACCCTGAGCTTCCTTGCCAGTGTGGCTGTACAAAAAGCAGAAAACACCTTGGCTCTGTACTATTCCTGCACAGCAATAACAAAAAGATCTATGTATTATCAACTCTGTGTTCAGCATAAATCAGAAACACAGCCCCATATCAGCCACTGTGAAGAAAATTAACCCCACCTCAATCAAAACCAGCACACATGGTATTTTTTTCTCAATAGTACAAAACCCAGAGTGATGTAATTTCATCTATTTCAAGCAACTTTTTTTGAGGTGCCAGATGGAAAGAGTAATGAGAGATACTGAATGTTGTTTCAGAAGTAATAAAGATCATTGTGGTGACTGACACTGTTCCTTTGATCTTTATGTTAGAACACTCAGCTCATTCTGTCCAGCTGCAGTTTCTGCAAGGCAGAAAAACACAACTTTATCTTAACATCGCTCTTAAAATAGGAACTGGGAACTACATGCTTCTTCAGAATGTAGAAACTCTCAATATAAATTAATTTTATGGTTCTATCTGAGTTTCTGTGGAGAGGTTCAGTGCTTGCAGATGTAATTTTAGCCTGGGAAATAGGATGCCTGAGAAATAGGACACCTAGGAAATAGGATGCTTTTGTGCATGTAGCTTGTGTAGACTTGCCTACCTGTTTATCTTTTCTCTCTCACCCCCATGAGAGACTTTTGCCATTGGTGGGTTTCTAGATGATCTGACAATATAGCACAACCTCCAGCCTCCTGTAGCACATCCTCATCAGCTTTGGGGAAAATCAAAGGCTGGGTGGAGGAGACAGACTCAAATTAGAATCACTGATGAGCAGATTTTGTTACAAGCATGATACTGCCTCTGTCAGAGCAGTCTCCATCCTTGTTGGTTTTCCAACAGGAAAGAAGCACTCAATGAACTGGTCTTGTTGCAAATAAACTGGAA
>VZTB01001003.1:4037-17264 GCA_013397245.1 Thryothorus ludovicianus
TATTTCTATATGTCTCAGTTAGAACACGTTTGGGTATCTTCGCCTAGTGCCATATAACCAATCTCTTGTCTCCCGTCGGCGGAGGAACGTGTGCCTCAAAACCCGGGCTGCGTGAATTCGGTCACAGAAAGGAGACCCGTCTATTTCCGCACCCGGCCGTGGAGCAGCGCACGCCGCCCCCGGGCACCCCCCTAAAGCGCACAAACGAAAGGGCGAAGGGATGAGGCCCACAGGAGAAACCTTCTCCGGGGCTCCCCTCCCCGGGCAGCCCCCGGCGGCTCTCCGGCGGCTCGCTCCGAGCTGGGGGACGTAGCAGCCGGAGCCAGCTGTGCCCCGCCGTCGGGGCCGGGGCTGCCGGGCTCCCCAGGGCCGGGGCGAGCTTCTTTCTGCCGGCCACCCAAGCTGCTGCCGGCGCTCTCCCTCGCAGGCATTTCGGCGGCGAGGGCCAGCGCAGGTGTAGCAGGACTGCCGCATGTGTCATCACCTCCGCCAAATGGCGCATTCCTCCCTGCTCGCTCCTAAGCCGGGCGCGTAGCTCCTTGGCAGGGCTCGCTGGCTCGCGAAGGACATTTGACATCCGAGGGTCTTGTTTGGGTTTTTTTGACAGCCCCACCAAGGGAGATTTCGGATGAACACCAGGGCAGAAGCTCAGCCCAGCGCTGGGAGCGGCGGTCGGGCCGAGCAGCAAAGGTGAGCGCTCAGCCCCGTGTGCGGCTACTTGAACGTTTGACATAAGGGCAGACAGGGGCTGTCGGGCTCTCCCCTCTCTCATCCCATAATTAAGCCCTTTTTGGGACATGAAACAACTACCTGAAAAAGCAGGAACACGCCCCTGGCAGCTGTACGTTGTAGCTGCGGTTAAGCGGAGAGCTGAGGGCTTATCGGCACCCACAGAAATGCCGCAGCCAGGGGAGTGCGAGTAACGGGGACGGGCAGCGAGCAGAGGAGAGCGGAGAAGGAGCGGGGATCGTGGCATGGCCCCAGGGAGCGGCCCGATCCGTCGGTGCCGCCGGCGGAGCCCGTGCCCCGCCCGCCCCGCTCTCGAGGACGGGCAGCAGCCGGGCAAACTCGGACAAGGCGAGAGCAGGAGTCGGCGGAGCCGCTCCCGGCCCGATCCTGTAGCCGCTCGCCGGGGTAGGGGAATCAGGAGGGAAATTAGCAATGCAGGGGGCTCACGGCGCCGTGCCCGTGTCCCGGCCTGCTGCGGCGGGGAAAGGGCTCTCTCTGCACACGAGGGCAGAACAACCCCGGCCGCAGCCTGGCCCTGGTGCGGGGAAGCCGGGAGGGAGGCAGGCAGAGCGGGACTCAATCCCGCGAAACTCCAATAAGAGGGGCTACCCGAGAGGCGCTGCAAACTGGGGCTTCGCCGCTACCGAGCCGGACCGAACACGGGAGCTCCGGTCGCGGCCCCGGTGCGGAATTCCCGCTGCGCAGCGCTCAGCCCGTTCGCGGGTGGGAGCGCCGAGCGGAGCGGGCGCGGCGGGCGGCGGGGTCTCCGCCGCGGGGACACAGTGCCATCCCCACGTCTGGCCCCGGCAGCCTGGACGAGGATTCCCACGAAAGCCGTGCCTTCAGCTGAAGCGCTGATAGGACTCGAGTAGCCCGAGTGGTTTGGGTTTTATTTTCTACTCACCCTCTTCAGGCAGCAGAACCTGGAAGGTCTGGGGTTGGTTGGTTTGAAAATGCAGCAGCCTTCCTCTCCCGAAGGTTGTTTTTATTTTTCCTTTTCTCTTGGCGTGAAAACATGTCTCCGGCGGAGAGCGCCGGTCCGCCCCTGGCTCGGAGAGCCCCGCTCCGTTCGGCCAGGGCAGCCCGCCTGCAGGAACCGGGGCAGGGCTCTCGCCTCCCGCACCGGGACCCGGGCGGGGACAGGCAGCACAGCCCCGTTGTCCGTCCGGCGGCTCCTGCGCCGTTCCGCTGCCCTGCCGCGCTCCGGCTCCCGAGGGCGGACGCACGGCTGGTGCCTGGGCTGAAGGCACCTTTCGGGACCGTGGAGCCCCAGCACACTGGGGCCGTACCGACATTACCCGCACTCTTTCGGTTCACGTAGCAACGACCTGGACACGGATGTAAGAGCGGCCCCAGGCTCGCCTTGTTCCGAGTCCCGTTTCCCCGAGGAACGGGATCCGCGGCGGCGCGGGGCTCCGGGAGCCAGGGAGGGTCGGGCGCTCTCGATCCCCGTTCCGTCCCCCCGGCAGTTCTCATTCCCTCGGCACAGCCCGCCAAGCGGCCGGTACAAGGCAGTCACTATGCTACCGTTTCAAGTATTTCTAGTTTACTCCTTTTTTCTTTCTTTCTTTTTCTTTTTCCTTTTTTATTTTTTTTTTAATATGTTGTTTTCCCAGGTACTAGTGGTCTTTAAGATTGTGAAGTATTTTTCCACGTAACAAACCCAGAAAAAGTAGGGAGTAGGGTACGTGTTAAACGCGGCGTGCGCGGGTCTGTTTCTCACCACGGCGCTCATGAGAGTTAACGAAATGTACTGCGGGAAATAAAATATCCTGGCCTCAATGAAAATTCATCGGACTTTATCTATTAAAAGGCTGAGACGAGGGCGTTTTCCTTTGGTAGGGACGCGCGGTAGCTCCGTGTGCCCCCGGGCGGAGGGAGCGGAGGTGCCCCGGGACGCGGCTGCTCCGGCGCTCTCGAGCAGCTCGGACCGGGCCGGGCCGTGGCCGCGGCAGCCCCGCTTCCCTTCCAGAGCCCGTTTCGCTCCGTTTCGAAATCACAGCTAGAGGCAGGGCTCGAACCTGGAGGTGCTTTTGCCGGCAAAGCACCGACTACCAGGAATAAAACCTTTGCAACCTCAACGCAATCATTATGTGCGTGTCCCTGCCTGCAGACTCTAAATTCTGGCTTGGAAAAGGTTGCATTTTCAAAACCTCACCTCTCACTTGGCCTGCAAATCACCTCGCTCATCTGGGGACACACAATTCCACTTTCCCCTCTGTTCAAGATTCCCAGCAGCACAGTCCCGAACATTTCATAAATGCTCTTTAATTACATTAGTCAGCGTGTGACGCCAGAACAAGGAAATATTTACCTGGAAAGTGTCTTCTTCTGCATGAATGAGTCTCATTGTCAAAACCTTCAGCATATATAGGTGCATGTATAGGTTTTGCACTGGAGAATTTAGTTTCTCATTTATACTGTGCAGCTAAAAATTTGGGTAGCTTCAGGCTTGTTTTTACAAGCTCCCAGCTGTACAAGGATTTCTGTTTTTACAGGAAAAACTAAGCAATCTGTAGACCATGATGGCTGTACATCCATAATGTGAGCTTCATGAGGAACAGAGCAACTTTATTATGTTCTGGACTGAAATCATATTGAATAAAAGTCCGTCTAACAGAGCCTGAGGGGAAGAGTCACAAATAGGCTCAATTCCCTACCAAATCCAACAACAGTGAAAGGTTTTAGGATCCAGAGAGTAGATTTCCCTCTTCAGCTGACATTCTGAAGATATTTTTATGATCCTATTTAATTTTGATCCTGTTCCTGTTGCCTTGATATCAAATAAATCTATCTCATGAGGAAAGATAGTCCCAACCCTTTTCCCTCATCTGTTCATTCTTCCTATTTCTCCTCTTCTCAGCTTTTTTTTTCTGTAGCCTGAGCCTGAGTCTTCACTCCAGTATATTTGTTTATGCTTAGAGAACAGGCCTAGAGGAAAACAAACTCTGTATTTCACCCTACCATTTGGTAGTTCCTTTCTTTCATCTGCAAACACAGCCTGATCCAGGGAAGGTTCTTGAATTCACACAGCCGGTTACATGATGAAATGCAGTTTCTTGTGGTATTAAATGGCAGCCTGCAGCAGAGTTCAGGTTGCCTGTTATGGATTCACCAGTTAGGGCTCTGCAGGATAATCCTGTGCTGCTGCCATCCTGCAGTTCGTGGCCTACAGCAACGCTGCCAAATGCTGCAAATAAAAACAAACACGGCAGCCTCTGCTTTTTAGACAGAGTAGAAATTATGTCTTTTTAGGAAGCTCAGAGCAAGAATTGTTTGTATCAATCTGACAGCCTCAAAAGCAAGCTGCTCTTTCTAGCACTTCAAAATTGGTGCTTATTTTTCTACAAAGCATGGGGAGGGGGAAAGAAAAAGAGGGATAAAAAACCCAAACCATACAAGTCCACTCATGTCCAGATCACCCTGAAGTTGCAGATTAATTGCACTGTATAACAAAATTAGAGCCAAAGCAGGAGTCTCCTGTTGATGCTGCAGAGATGCATGGCTTAACAGATGATTTTTAGGTAAAAAAAAAATTCTGTATGTTTGTTTAGACCATTGGAAAACTGCTTAGTTAAGTATTGAAGCAAGGAAAATGATATGAATTTCAGATTTTTTGAAAAAAAGAGACCTCAAGAAAAATTCTTCTAACCAACCTAGAGACATCAACGAAAATTTGTTTCCTATTATTTCTCTGAGAATGTGGGTCCCAAACTATAGCTGTGATGAATTTATACAATCTCTCTGAATTTATTTAATCTACCCAAGTCTGTTTTCATAAAGAGTCTGTTACTGCATTGAAGCAACGACCTTTGAAAAAGTCACTCAGGTTAGAAACTGAAATGCCTAAATTTAGGAGACAAAGATCCAGCACCACAGTATAACAATATAACTGGATTGTTAGCAATGGGGAGAAGAGCAATTCCTCACCTGATACAATTTTGCTGGGAAAAGCCCTTTTGGGGAGGCAGTCGAACTGGCAGAGCTGTTTCAGCCTGGAGAGCCTGCCCCACAGGCTGGGGCTGAGGAAAGCTCTGGCATTGCACTGCTGCTTGCCTGGGTCTGTACTGGAAGCACTTTGCTGGGGGAGTTTCTGGGGATACTCCTGCTCAATTTGTGCTGGGGGCTCCCAGTCCCACAGCAGAGCTGGGGACAGCTTGCACCTTTGCAGCTCTGCTGGTCTCAGCTCGAGCAAACAGCTCACGCTGTCTCACTCAGACCATTGAATTTGGGCAGCATCTGCAGGCTGAGAATTCAAGTTTCATCTTTAGCAGCTCCTTGAGAGTTTGTGTGAGGCATGGTCAGTGCTCTCTGCCCATTCCCTGCAGGCTCCTCACAGGATGTGCTGCCCTGGGACAGCCACATGCTGTAAAATCCACGTGAATGTTCAGATTTTGCCATCTACATTATGACCATGTAAGTCACGCTCCTCTTCCATTTCTTAGCAATGCAGAAGCAGTTGAACTTTGTTACAGCTAAGCAGTCATGTCCCAGAGTGTTCCAGAACTTGCAGAAGGGGCTGTATCAGCCAGGAACAGGGTGCTTTTCTTCGTCTGTCCACATCTGGAATGTGTGTGTGCATTACTTACCCAAACAATTTGTGAATAACTCTCTGTACACACAAGCCTCTCCCCATCTGCTTGCTGAACAGAAGCCCTGGCTGCAGCACCCAGAGAACACCCTGACAGATCCAGAGAGCAGAGTTTTGGTGAGGGAGGGCTGCCAGGCCCTGCAAAGAGCACCTTCCTCTTCTTAAAGACCTGCAGGGTTCAGGTGCATGAACTGCACTTGTAAAGCTTTTCTTTCTCCCAAACTGCCCAGCCAGAGTGGTGCACTTGGCAAACCATCCCTCCTAACTTTAGCTGTGCTTCTCCCAAGTACACACTGCACTTTAAAACAATTAGAAGCATAAGTTTGTTTCCTTTTAAATGCAACTACTGTGCTTCCACAAAGATTATATGATTGCAAGACAAATACCTAGGTTTGATCTGAGAACAAATCTGTTTTGTAAGATCAAACCATATGCCATCTCTAGAGAACCAGGTTAAAAGTGAAGTGATGGAGGTAATTTTCTTCTTTCTGGAGGAGAAGAGCTAAGCTTTAACCAAAGTCAATTTCAGATCACATACAGTGTCCCCCCAAAAACCCAAATACATAACCTGAAAGCACACACTCACTGGAGATAGAGGTGCTAGTGCCAGTGGAAGGTGGATCTGATCCTCAGACACCTCTTAGGTCCCTGCTTTGTCCCAACCAACCAGTGGGCTTGGAAAGCACAATGCAAACCCAGAAGTCTAAATTTCCCTTCGTGGCAAGAACAGAAACGTTGATGAAACTGAATATTTCTGTTTAAGTTTGGCCACCTACATTCTCGCTGATTTTTGCCTGTACAATCACCTCGAGGTCTTTTTGTTTATCTCCATGTTGTCCCAACCTTCTGAGTATGCAAACCTGAACTGGGAATGTACCAAACATAGGAATTTGCATGGCATTTCCAGTTTGTCCTGCTTTTGACCTGGCCAGAAACAGCAGATCAGAGTTGCTCGCAGTTTTCCAGCATTTTTCCTCTTGGTCACAATGAGAGCAGGATATACAGAGCAGACCAAACAAAAAAAAAAAAANTAGATTCTCAGAAGGGACTTGGTTCAAATCCAGTTGAAATGTAGATGGAAGTTCAGCCTGCACATTTTATTACAGCTTGTTTTCTTACATATAATTTAATTTCAATTTGTTTTCCTTTTTTCATCCAGTTTGTAGCTATCCCTTGCAACAAATAAAAGAGAGACCCATTGTGAGAATAACTGCCAGGAGAAGTTAAGCTCTGTATCCATCTTCATCTGCCTGGTGCCATAGGTGCTTTATACAAAGTATGAAAGAACACTTTTTCTTTTTGCAGAAAAGCATATGCTGCATAGCTGAATATTGTATTGAGCCAGTTGTGTTCGATGGCTTCATGTGGGGCTGAACTCTGGCACTGCCCACTGAATATGGAAGTAGGTATTGCACTGAATGCAGATACTCCACCAGATACTTGGAATAGCAGTTCAAAAAATTAAAATTTATTATTCTCCTGTGGTTCATTTTTAATGAGCTGGGCACAACATTTGGATGTTTTAAAATTCTGATTTTAGCTGACTTCAATAAGTGGCAGAGGAAATGAAAGGGTTTGGCTCTTTTGTTTTCAAAAGGCTTTTGTCTTGAGTGATGTGCCAGCTTTGAATGCTTTGTGTGTCCCTGCACCCTTCCAGAGAGAACTCTGAGGATGAATCCATGGCTTACACTCCAATGAGGAGAGGTGAGCTCAGCTTTGCCTGATAAGTTAATTAATCAGCAGTTACAACTCTTCTTACAGGTGATGTTGTGACTGGAATATTAGACAGCAATTAAGCAGTGTGTCACCCACCTTTTGGGCAGTTCAAGTGTTTTACAAAGAGCATCATTGCTGGAAGGCATAAAACAAAGCTTTGCTTGCCACTGGATCCTCCATCAGTCATTTCATGTCACATTTTTGTACATGTGGTTTCTCAGAATTAGGTAATACACAGGATCTCTAAATACATCTGGGAACTTTTGCTCTAAATCCTGACTATGCTTGTGTCACACACCTCACTTTGAAAATGTGATGGGACTTGACAACAGGAAACATTAAAAACAATGAATGAAGGGCACTTCAGCACAGATTTTCAAGGGAGAATCAATGTTTGTCCCATTGAAGAAACAAATCCCTAAAAAGAAAGAGGCAGCAGTGATTGAATGTTACAAGCCCTGAAACGTCCCTGAGTGCCACCCCAGGAGCAGGCTCTGATACCAGGCTGCCAACAGCTGCATCCCTTTCCCTGACTGTGGGGTGACTGCAAAGGGATAGAAATACTGGGGCTTTAAACAGGCTCTGAGAATACAGAGCTGCATTTTGGTTCTTTTGAAGCTGAAAAGGAATTTCCCTCTTGATCTCGAGGGGAGCAGGATTTCCCCTACTGTTTAAAACTCCTCATAATGAAAAGGTACTTTTCTGTTTCGGTTCTTGCTGTTGGTGAGGCGTTAATCCAGCACTGTCATGGCCTTGCAGCTATTTTGCACATTTTCTGGGAATGATGAAAAGGAGAAACTACAGTTTATGACCTATTTCAAGCCTAGTTTTTCTAGTAAAATATACATTTACAAACTAAGATTTTACAGCCCCTTCTGGGATAGAAAATGGAAAAAAAAAGCCATTTCTCCTTTCTTGCTCCAGGGTCTATGCATAGAATCTTGCCTGCCTTAGAGATTTGTTACCTTAAAAATACCTATGTGGAAGGACTAATGTGGGGGATAACCCCATAAGTCATTGAGTCATGAAGCTGGTGTAAATATATATTTTGAAAAATGATTTTTTAGGTGGCTCTCCCCTTTTCAGAGAGACTGTTAGATTTTCCTGAAACCCGCAAATAATTTTTTGTTTTTTAAGGAAAAGAAAGTGTGGTTTTATAAACGATTATTTTCTGCTGAATAATGTATCAAAAATATCCTAGCCTGGTTTCAGTTTTTCATTAGAAAAACTGTCAATTTTGGGCAAAAATCAAAACTGCTTGATGATTCTTTTGGGCACAGCTCAATTTCTTGTTTAAAGCTGTTCTGATAAAAGATTTCTGATATAGTACTGCACTGGGTCTCTGAAATGTGCAGCTGGAATGTACCTGGGGCAGGAGCTGGGGCTGGCAGCTCAGTTTGGGCGAGGCAGAGGCAGGGCAGGTTTGCTTGTCCCACACTGCCAGGGAGCACCACTCCTGCCTCACACCCCTGCCAGAAACCAGCACTCGAAATGTTTCAGGGGAGCTCTCAATCAGCAGCAAACTTTGCTGCTATTCAGCTGAGAGAGTCTTTCCAGAGCTTGGTTTAGTGTTTTAAAAGTGATGCTGCTGTGCAGCAGCTCCTGCTGTTGTACCCACCATTATTTGCTGGAGGGGTGGAGGCTGCTCCTGCCTTACAGAATTTGGGAGTGTGAATCATCGGTGCAGGTAGTGGCCTTGTTCAGCTACACTGTTCCCTCTCAATCACAAACTGGCACAAAAGCCATTTATCAGGATCATATGCCCACCACATGGTGGCCACCACATCACCACCACCCTGATTAGTTAAAAAAGAAAGGAAAAATGGAGCTAATGTAGCTTTTTTCTAAATAATGATAACCATAGTCCCTCAATAAGTCTGCTGTTCATATGACTGAAATCAGCTTATTTTGTGCATCTCTTCCATGAAATAAGTATAATAGGAGATTCTTAAGAGCAGAGTGACTTGTTCCCTCTTGCCTAATCAAATCAATAATAAGCCATCACGATCTCCCACCCTCCTTCTCCTTTCAAATTTGATTTCCCAAGCTCTGTTCTACCCAGGCTGCAAGGCCTGTTTCAGCTCTTTAGTGGCTGTGTTAGTCAAACACACAGCAGATGTCAGTGCGTTACAAAACTTGGTCTGAGAATAAAAAGAGAAGTTACAAATGAGAAAGTCAAATGGGAGAGAAAAATGCAGGGGATTGCAAAGCTTTGAAGCCGTGGAGGAGGTCACTCCTCTGCACTGGACACATCTCGTTCACCACTAACACTGGCAGCATTACTGCAATTTCCCAGCCTCTCCTCCTGAACCCTTCTGAAGCTCTTAAAGCTCTCACCTGGCCAGGTTTCCTGGGAACTACAGCACAAGCTTCCCAGCAGGTTTGGGAAAGCCATGCCTGGGTATTCTTTCCCCTTTTGCACAATTCCGCCTGTGGAAGTGCAGCAGAGGGTGGAACAAACTGAAAGCACCTCTGTTGCTCGCTGCTTCTGTAACCAGAGATTCTCCCCCTGCTTTAGGAAAGCCATCCCTAAGCAAAATATTTCCAGAGCAGGGTGTCACGACTGAACCAAAGGTGGGTCATTGAGAGCTGAGCCACACATACCCTAAAGCAGCCCTCGGTCCTCCCAGCTTTGCTGGAGTCGCAGCAATGCAGGAACAAAAGAGAGATCCAATTAAAGGCCTCCCTTGTTTCCCCTGGAAAAATAAACAGCAGCTCCCCTGGCCCACAGAGAGAGCTGCAGGAGTGTGGGGGGACCCTTGGGCGATAAGGACACGCTCAGGAAGCCCAGCACACACACCTCAGCCCGAAGCTTCCTCACTTTGTGCCTGCAGCTTCCCCCAGGACACGGAGCATTGTGAGGCCACGCAGAGCCGCAGCTCCAGCGGGCAGCTCCCACCCAGCCCGCCGCAGGAAACTGCTCAGGGCTTTTTTTGTTCTGGGAGAAGTAAAGCAGAATGTTTATCTTTCTTATCTCACATAGGAAACCTATGGGAAATGCTATGCCATATTCTCCACTATTCTCCTGTCATATAATTATAATGCATTACATGAAGCAAAATCTTTTGGAAAATCAGCGGGGCTAATGAGAGGGCAATCCCTTTTTAGAAAGCACTTTTCTTTCCAAATCCTACGGCCCTCGTGTGAGTAGCCATTGGTATAAAAAACAAAAGATGAGCTAAATGTTTATGTAAGGAAAACACAACGCACCCGGAGTGTCTCATGGCATTAGGAGAGTAATTGTTACACAAGGCAAATCTCTTTTCCCCAAATAACAAACCTAGGCCAGATTTTTTTCAGGCTTAAAAGGAAGAACACAGTAGGGCCTTTCCACTGCCAAATGGCTAAGTGGAATAAAAAAAATTGTGATTTTGCCATTAAATACTTGGTATCAATTCAAGAGGACTTTTTTTTAAATAGTGATGCTATTACTTTCTATACTGGAAAAGGATAAATTAGAATTTCAAAGGCTGTAAGTGGACACTGGACAAGGAACCCTGCACACAAGGCTGCTGCACCACAATGCAGTTTGCAGCATTTACAATCCCAAACCCTGCTAGGATATATTCTACGAATTAGTAAGGTCAGCACAGATTATACAGAACCAGCATCTAATGCCTTCCATTCTGCCAACAGAATTTTCCCTTGAAGATTTACTACAAAGCTCACAGTATTCCTCTAAATTCCACTGCTTTAGATTTAAAAAAGGCTCTGAAATAGTTGGGACATGACATGAACAATATCTCTAAGAAACTTTCATTTTCTTAGGGAAATACTTAATGAAAATTTGATGAAGAGGATACTGAGACTACACAAGAGGTTGGTAACAAGCCCAGGTCTCCAGCAACACAGTCACTGCAAAAACTTTCGATTTGGAGAAATAGTTACCAGACCTAGATAGGAACCAAAGTCTGGAGGAGAGTGAAATCCTCACTGGTCTCCATTTCTGCAGCACGTATTCCTCAGAACTGCCTAAAGACACACACTCAGGAAATTATACTGAATTAGTGTTTAAAGTGGATTAATTAATTGGCCTCAGCCCCCAACTTATTCACAACCAAGAGCTTTTGAGTTAACTAAGTTAAAAGCTGTTTCGAGTACTCAAATTCTGAAAGGAATTTCTACACAGGATTTTAATCCTGCTAAAGTAATTTGTTTTAAATTCCCATCTTCACTTAATTTGCTGAGGTTTTTTAAGTCTTCCTATGTAAATGGGTGCTACAGCAACACAGAAGAAAGGAGTTTGGATAAGTAAATTTGTCATTTTTAAAGTACACAAAGAAAATGTTTAATCTCAGGAGATGTTTCAGGATCATTTCATGAGGGTTCTATGAGCAATCTCTCAGAGTATGCTGCTTTTTTGAAGCAAATGTCAAGGCAGCAGCAATAAACTTCTGACATCAGAGTGTTCTCTGCAGGTATTAAGCACTCAGTTTGCCACCTGAAACTGTTTGCAGGCATTTCAGGCTTTTCAGTAGTTAAAGTGAAACTGAATTATGTCACCCAAAGAATAAAAGTAATAATAAAATAATAAAACATAAAAATAATGAGGATAAAGTAAGTCAAGTCCTGCCCAGGCAGCCCATGGGGGGCTAGAGGAGCTGAGCACCTCAGCCCTGGTCTCTCTCCACAGGTCATTTCCCTCCTGGCTGTCTGCAACCAGTTTGAAAGGAAAATAGCCTTGTTGGTGTGGGTCCTTCAGCAGCTACTGAAGTGTACTAAATTCACTGTTATCAGCTAGTTTTGTTGTGGCCGGTATTTTTATTTTCTAAAAAAATACATCTCTCGTGGCTTCTTGATTGCTTTAAAAAAAAAGGATTAGTGTTGATTAAGGTCTGCTGCTTGTCAGCTGGCTTCAAGTTTAGGTGTTTTGAAACACCTCACCTCAACAGGAGCACCCTCAAGGTGTGATTTTAACTTTATTTTCCTTTCTGTGGAGCTGGTATCCATGTCTAGAGAAAAGAGCATGCAGTGCCCTTCATTTGCTGTCACTTTGGCCCGAGTGCTGTGGGACATCCTTCCTCTGGCACACCTGGCCAAACCTGATCAAAAATGGGATTTATCCCCCTGCTCTCACTGGAAAAAAAACCTCCTCGAAAAGATGCAGTGGTTTTCTGTGAATTTAAAACTTAATTGTTTATTATTTTCAACGGTTAAAGGAGGGGATAATCCAGATTTACGTTCTCTGGGAAAAGGCACAGAAAAAGGCAGCCAGCCCTTTGGTGATACCCTGCTGCCACTGTGCTCCCCTGCATTTCAGCACAATTCAGGGAGCTGAAAAAGAAGAACCTCCACACTATTATTAGATAATATTTTATTAGATAATTATAATTATTAGATTTCATCCCCATATAGGTTTCCTCTGCCTATTTCTCGTTTGAGACAGGGCTACACACAGACTCCCCAGCTCTGGAATAAATAATGGCAATAGAAAGGGTTTGTCCCAGAGCCTGCACTCACCACTTAGAGGAGTTGTAGTTACCACACAGTTTAGTACGTGAAGGAGGAACTTGACACAGAGAAAGGCACCTTTAACTGGCTCTGTTTTCCAGCTGGATCAGCTTTTTTAAAAAGAACGTAAGCAGAAGTAGAAGCCAGAAGAAAAGGTATGCCACATTTCCTGGATATTCAGTATAATAGAAAGATTTCACTGGAGCCTTTAAAGCAGTATTAGGACAATCAAAAAGGAACAAGTGTTTTTGTGGGTTAAACATCAATATAATATTCCTTTTATCTCAAAAAATATAACACGGTCAAAAAGCTCTTTAAAATGCGACAGAAATTATTATGGAAAAGATATTTGTTGTTTATGTTATAACAAAAAAAAATATTTGCTGCCTTTCATTGCTATGTATACAACCTGGGATGAGGAATATGGAAAACAGAAGCACTGAATTTCTTTGCTGTCAGCTGTACTCCTACTCAAACCAGGGATTTATTAGAAAGCTGTGTTCAGTGGGCGTTAAAATGTGAGTGAAAGCAAGCAAGAATATATTCCTGTTTGTGTGACAGAGTGCAGCCCAGAAGAGCACAGAGAGGGAGAGGGCTGGAGAGCCCCAAACCCTCAGCACAGTCTGAGATCTGAGTGCCCTCTGTGCAGTGGGTTTGGGGCTCTCTGTGCAGTGGGTTTGGGGCTCTCTGTGCAGTGGGTATGGGGCTCTGGGAAGAACACACCTCTCTCTGCAGTGGGT
>VZTB01001003.1:17284-39259 GCA_013397245.1 Thryothorus ludovicianus
GCTCTGGGAAGCACACAGCTCTCTGTGCAGTGGGTTTGGAGCTCTGGGAAGCACACAGCTCTCTGTGCAGTGGGTTTGGAGCACACAGCTCTCTGTGCAGTGGGTTTGGAGCTCTGGGAAGCACACAGCTCTCTGTGCAGTGGGTTTGGGACTCTCTGTGCAGTGGGTTTGGGGCTCTGGGAAGCACACAGCTCTTGGCCAGCCATACTGGGAGCAGGGCTGGGCAGCACTGAGCATTGACATGTCACTCATTGTGGGAACAGAAATTGCTAGACAAGGATTTGACACATCCCCCAGCCTGGGTTGCTCCTGGTGCCAGGGGTTTTCAGGTAAGGACAGAAGTTAAGAACAGGCTCCTTTCCTTCCAAACAGCTTCTCCAGTCCCTCCCATGGCTCCTAGTAAAGGTGGGACCACAACTCACTGCACTTGCATTAAACCCTGGTAGATCACTTGGCTCCCTCTGGCTTTTCACAAGGCTGCAGGAGAAACCTCAGTTTCACAAAAATGAGCAGAAATTTGCTGTTGGCTTTACAAGGTCTGGGTTTACACAGACCTTAGCAGCAACTAATATTAAAAGAAATTACTCTACCTACAAAAATCACTGCTCAGAATGACATTTTGAAGTGCAGCAGTTTCATGCATGCAAGAGTCCAGTTAGATACTTACAAGGATATATGACAGCTGCTGTGAAAAGCAGATGTTTAGTTTTTGTTTTGTTTTAATAACTATCAATATCACAAATCTGTTTCCTTCCTAAGAGGGTATTTAAAAAAAAAAGCCTAAGTAAAATTGGAGCAAAATACTATTTGTAGTAAATAAATACATGCATAATGTATCAATAAGACATTTAAAAGCCCAAATTATCAGATATTTCTTATTGAAAAATATAATGCATAACAGTAAATGAAGACATATCTGACATTCACGTGCATATAGAACAGAGGTATTCAGCATCAGTTTTTCTTGAGTATGTTATGGTCAGAGGGAGAAACAAATCACTTCATTCTCCACTTTTCTAGTGAAAAATTCACCCTCTTACAAGTTTTTAGAAAGCCACACAGAAGGGGCTGTCTGAGCAAATAGGGAGGAGCTGCTTGTGAGTAAAACAATTAATTGAAGTAAGACAGAGAATTGCTGCAGCTTCATAAAATCATGGTTTTGGGTTTCCCCATACACAGTCTCCAGCTGCCTTCTCCTGCTCTGGTGTTTCCTCAAACGACCCACTCATCATCACCCAATTAGTGGTGGAAGGAAAAAAGAGGACTGTCAAACAGAACTCCTTAAACAAATTAGCAAAGATTTTGAGCTGGGCTTTACAACCTATTGCAAAGATTAATGCATCAAATACATTCAAATTTGTGAGGTAACAGGGGTGGAAAATGAATTAAGTTTATTTACTCCTGAATATAGTGAGGTTTGTGAAAATATTGGCAGGAGAAGTGTATAGTAGAGATCCTTATCACAACAGTTCAATCACAGGTGTTTCCCCATATTACTGGATTATCCTTGTCCAGAATAAATATTTAATATTAGCATTAACAAAGAAAAGCTGTAGCTCTAACAATAAGCTCTGTGTATTTAAAGCTCAGTGATGGTTATCCTCTTTAAAGTCAATTGAATTGTGAGTATTAAACACTTTTACATGAGACGGGTTTTCAAACTGCAAAGAAAAAGCTTCCAGTCCCCAGAGGTGCCACTTCATGAGCCAAGGCTGCAGCCAGGTCTCCCTGCAGGGATCCAGAACATTCAGAACAAGGCTCTCGACTGGTTTTTCTTCCCCACAGATGTCTCAGACACCTCCCCACACACGAGGGACACGTTCCTGTCACACATCCACCTACTGCAGGAGAGGGCAGGGTGCTGACAGCAGCTTTTTGCTCGTGCCTCAGAGGAGGCTGCACTTCCCCTCTCAGCATTGTCTCTGCTGCAAAAGCCCTCTGTTGTGCCAAAATGCAGCTCTGGGTGAGTGGCAGAGCTGAACCACGATGGGATGTGTTGTGGTGTGTCTCATTACCCCAGCTCCCTCCCAGATGATTCCCTGCCAGCTTTGTCAATCATTCCTCCTTCCCACATCCTGACCCCTGATGAGTGCTGCCTGCCAACCCTGCCATTCCAGAAGGGCACAGAGTGCTTGGCACAATTCAAAAGATGCTTCCCAGCCCTGCAAAGACATTGGGCCATCCAAGTGTCCTCTGGCCCTTAGGACTTCCCCCCGGACCTGGTTGGTGTCCCCTGTGTTCCTTCCCTCCCCTCTGCCCTGGTTCCAAGGCCCAGCAGCCATGCTGTGGGAGTTCTGCTGGAGCTCTTGCTGCATTCACAGGCCTTTGGGCCAGGAATAAAACTCTGAGTCCAAAGGCTCCATCAGAAGCGGCTCCTTTCCTTCACCATGGCCTTGGAACCTCTCAGTCAAAGGTGACCCTGAGCTCCTGCAGGCCTGGCCTTGTCTCCAAGGCCTCAGCTGTGACATCCAGCGAGCCTGAGGGACCACTGGGGTGAAAACAGCACAGAGCTGCCAGCCAGGCAAACAGCAAGGGCCAGCCAGCTCAGGAACAGCCTCCTGGGGATACTGGACCAAACTCCAATAGGGATGGTTTCACAGCAATCCTCTGGCTCTTCTGGCAGTGATGAGTGCCTGAGGAGTTCAGAGTTAAGGTTTGATCTCAGCAGGAGCTGAGAAGGCTCAGGAGATCCCCAACCCAACACCCACAGAGCCTGGGGCACCCCTGCTGCCAGTGACAATTCTGGGTTTTTGGAGGGATTATCCAAGAATCCTTCTCATTATGTTATCAACTCCCCAAAGTCCACCTAAACACACATTCAGCTCCTGTACAAAGTTCCACATTTTTCCCTAAATCTCTGGAGAAAAGCGGCAAAAAACACAGGATAGCAGACACACAGGCTTCTGCAAAACAGCTTCACTTTTTTTGAAATTCTAACTTTTAAATCTCTTAATTGCCTTCTCATTTTCCTAACTTTGACATCTTTCTCATGAGTTTCTCCTGACAAGTTTTTAATTACCAGAATATTCAGGCTTGCCGTTCTACCTGTGCTTGGCCCCTTTGCATGTTCTGCTGATCTCCACCCTTTTAGTCACTCTTCTTTTTGCAGCATTCTTTTTCAAAATTTTGTGAGCAGTTTGGAGAGGATGAAAATTATCCCTCCCACTGGGACAACTTTGTTAGGGAACTTGGGGCAGTAGAAGGCAACAGAACTCAAGAGCCACATAAAGCAGCCTTGGGTCTCCTGGAGTGCCTCTATCCCACCCTAGCTATGCCTCTCACACTCTTCCAAAGTCCCTTTTCCTACTTTATTCTCTCACTGCTTCTTCTCTCCTAATAATTCCCATCCTTTTTTTTTTTCCCAACCGAGTGGCTATCCTCCCACCAAATAGTTTCTGGAAGAACCCATCACAAATGGCCTTTCCTTGTTCAAAGTTAAAGTACATTTGCCTGAATTTGGTTGTTTCTTAGAGTGTTCCATTCCTTTTTTTTCTTTTTTGAGACTAAAAAAGATGAAAATTTCTTGTACCTTTCACACCGTTTTGGCAAAAAGAAAATCCCAAAAATCAAGGCAAAAGTTAAAGACTCTGAAGAAAATAAAGTTTAATAAAACACCCTTTTTGACCTGAACAAAACTGCATCAGAATTTTCTTTGAAGTGTCCTGAGTTCATCTGCTGAGGGATAAAACAGAGGGGCCAAGTGTGTGACGAGGTGGTGTGGGAAGGATGCTGGGGATGGAGGTGAGGTGAGGGTACCTTTTGAGCAAACCCTGCATCGTTGTGTCCTCCCTCTGAGTGCAGCTCAAGAGACAGGGCCACTCTGGATGGGTAAAGCAGCAACTCAGGGTGAGAAACCAGAGCAGAATTCTGCACCAGTTCTCCTTCAGCAGTAAAGATTTCTTTTGAATGCAATCACTTTATCTTGTGGTTATAAATCCAGGCTTGCCTCCAAGCAGCAGAAACCTTTATCAGTGAGAACTCCCTGTGGCCAGAAGCAATCGGCAAAGATGACTGATAATGGCTGACAATTACTATTGAAATGATAATTTCTGTGAAACACAAACACACATCCCCAATATACAACTGTACCACTTCTCACCTGCACATCTGCTCAGTTTTGGGGCATCACTTTTCCCAATGCTCCCAGGGTGTAGAGGCTGTGCAGCTCATGGGATGCACCACAGCAGAGGCACAGCCTCGGCATGGCTGTCAGGGCCACTATGATGATGACTTAGGATTTTAGCTTTTGTAATTTTTCAAATCCTGTGCTGCATTAGTGCCTAGCTCCAAACTCCGTGTAAAGTGTTAACTACAGTCCTTGCATTTTGGTCAGACAAAACAATTCCTCTGGGCCTGAGACCCAAGGACACCCTACAGCCCCAGGCCTCGAAAAGTATGAACAAAAGTGAGCTGGGAGGGAGAAAACTGGGGGTAAATAACTCCATTACCTGAAGTTGTAATTGGAGGATTAACTCCTGATATGTAACTGGACCAAATTTATAATTGTCTGAAAAACTCGTGACCATTGTCCATCTTGGGTGTAGCCCTTGGAGAGGCTTTATCTGCCCTAAATGCACCTGAAGGCCCTTCATTAAATATATCCACTTTTATCTTTTTAGCTTTGTCTGGTCTGTGTTTCTAGGGGGGCTCGAATTGGGCATCCCTGGAGCAAACCAGGCTGGAACCCATCTGTGCCCATCCCCGTGCCCTGGAGGGGCTGCAGTCACTCCCAGGGCAGATGGAATAGTTATTCCTCCGTGTTCTCCATGCTGGGACCTGCAGCATTCTGGACCCTCCCTGGGGCTCTCCTCCCTCTCTCTGCCCCGCAGGGTCTGTGCTGGGCTGGGTCACACACAAGGGGCCGCCCCAGGCCAATCCCTTCCTTACTCAGCCCAGCCAGAGCTGCTATTCTTAATTGGGGTTATTTACAAATGCATTGAATTTCTTGTTCTCTTGTTTTAGTTAGTTCCAGGAGTTACAGACTAGGTTTAAAAAAAAAATAATAATAAAAGGCTGGGGGCTTTTCCATTGGTTGGATCTCTTTTTTGGGTAGGACAAACAGGGAGATTAAAAGCATCTGCAAGCTTTCTATATGCTCATGGGAAGAGTAATAACCCTTAACACAATCAGGAAAATTGCCTGATGGAATCAAAACTGTTTATACAAGGCACACTTAGAGGATGGACATAGGTGGAAATAAATGGTGCTAAATTCAGCCTTCTTAAGAGGATGCAGAGCACTGCATAATTTTCTGATGTTACTTAAGATCCAAAATCCACTTTGTCTTCATGTAAGGCATAACCCTATCATATTAAAAAAAAAAAAGTGTAAGGGAAACAGTACTTTTTCCTGCTGCCTCACTCTACCTACGCTGGAGGCTTCCACAAGAGTCTCCTTTCAAGCCTTGCAGAAGCCAGGCTGCAAAGCTGTGCTTTATTTGTGCTGAGGAATGCAGCATTAAAGCCAGCCTTCTCTGCGTGACACCTCTGGGGCACCCAGAGGAAGCCCTGTGCAAAGTGCTTCCTGCGTTCAGCTGCTCCTCCTGGGAGGGGATTAAGATTAGGGCCCTAATTCCAGCGAACATCCAGGGTTTTCTTAGCTGCCCACAGAACTGGCTCCCTGCAAAGAGCCTCATCCAGCTGCCGTCCCCTCTGGAGGGGCTGGTGCGTGCTGTGCTGTGAAATATCAATATGCTGTGCTGTTTTCATTCTGCATAGCTGAGCTGGCTCTCCCCACCTTGCCATCAGGATGGCACTGGGAGCAATATGTTTCATACAGGCACGCTGCCAGCAAATATAGATGTTTCCTGTCCTTTCAGGGGTGCCCCACACTGTCTTCTCTGAAAGACTGAACGTATTCTGCAGCTCTAATAACAAACACTGTAACCTTGCAAATAGCGATGCTTGGAGTTTTCTTTAATATTTATATTTTTTGACCCCAAAAGGGGAAAGAATTTACCATACTTAGGCTGGAAAAACAGCGTGCTAATTTCGCTTATCAAAGGCGTTCAGACCAAAGAGCCTGCCACTAATAACACTACGGGAAAAAAATATTCTGGAGCGCATCATGTGTTACTGGGTTTTAGCACATGCTGGTACCTAGCTCTAAATGTCAGTATTTTCACAGTGTAATTCATATCAGCTCCCAGCTCTTATGACATCAGAGGATGAGTTCAAAGGGACACAGTTTTTTGCTTTATAAAAATAGTTTAAAGATAAAAGCCAGTTTCAACTTAGGAAAAAAAAAAAAAGAAGAAAAAAGAAAAAAAGAAACCGAAAGTATTAAACAATGCATTAGACAAACAATTTCCTGAGAGGCAAATGCCAATCAGAAGAAGATGACAGTATCCTATAGTGAAACCATATTAGCAGAAGTGATCAACTGCTGTTGTTTAATGCCTTGCACAACGCTCAGTGTCTTTCCTTCTAAATCACACAGCTGAGGAATGGGTAAAAATCATATTAGCTATTGAGCAGAGAAGATGAAAAATAGAATATTCTCCCTTGCACCACCGGCAGTTTTTAATACTTGTAGTGCATCTACTATTCATAAACCAGCTTCTCTGTCAGTGTGAATGGGCAGACAGAGAAAGTGATGGAGTATTATTTTCTATATTCATCATTAAAACAAATAAATATCAATCACACGGCTTTAAGCATTTAGTTTTCTGCAGATCTTTCAAAACTTTTTTGACCCAGCACTCGGTGCTCTGGAGCTTATCAATGACACCAGGGGTCAAAAGTGTTAGTGCGACTAAAATTACTTGGACAAAGGCAGGACCAGGTCAGATCGCCATGGGATAGTCCCACAAGGCCTCCTGGAGGCTGCTGCCACCAAGGAGTTCTAAGGAAAAGAAAGGAAAGACCATGAATCAAACATCCCAGAAAATTCACAAGCAAATGTGTTATTAATCAAGGAAAATAAAAACAAAGTTTATTAAAATGCCTTGTAATAGTACATTTCAAAACAACACAAAGACATCTTATGTGATGACCATTTTATCACTGAGGCTAATTCCAATTGAGTTACATTCTTCAAACCCAAAGAGCCACAAGTGTGCCAGAAAAGAAAATAAACACTGGAACGATGTGTGCAGTCACACATCTAATTTGACGATTGATCTCACAATTTAAATAGACACTTTCCACCCCAAATAAATGCAGGAGTCTGTATCAATGGCACGTCTACAAACTGAAACTAATGGTAGGTCCGGCACAATTTACACATTTCTTTCCAAATTTAGCTGAGAATTCCAAACTAGGACCTGAATGAAGCCAGAGAATAAAAAACCAAAGCAGAAGGGGTCTACTATTTTCTGCATGATTTGGAACGCCACATTAAAATATTTTTAAATTACTATAATTCTCTTCTTTTTTTGCACAAGTATTTATGGAGAGGATGAATCCTCATACGGTGCAAACAGCCCCAAATTCATTGGTTTCAGTATAGCCAAGGAAGTTACAACAATCCACATCAACCATGAATTTGCCCCAGCGTGTTTATCCACGAATTTCAAATCGAATTCTCTGTTGCTCTGGCTCTGGGGAATGGATGGAACTGTTACAGCACAAGATTTAGTCTTCTATGCTCTAAGCCAACATCAAAAGATGGATCCTGTTTCTCCCCTCCCATAAGCTCTTGTTTACCCGAATATTGTCTGTGAAGTGGCTCCTGGGAGCAGGGGCTGAGCTGCTGGGCCTGCCTTTGTGCTAACAGGGATATTTGAACTGCATCGAGGTTTTGAGCTAAAAATGGAGGTCAAAGTTACAATTTTATCAGTTACATTTTGGAGCCCTTCACTTGATCACAACAATGCCATGTTCATAATACAATTATTGTAATCATATTTCCAGTGTTGCTTGCCTTCAGTGGAAACAGATTGTGCGAGACTGCGTCTGAAGTGGAATGCACATTTCAAAGTCACACAGAGGTTATGGAACAGGACCTCTCAATTCATCTGCAGACTATAATCAGATCTTGATCACCACAGATAGTTTTGAGGCTTTTGTGAACTTAGCAATTCGTGCAAAAAATAGGCAATATGTGAGGAGAGGCAGAGTGGTTATTAGGTAATGGCCAGCTCAGTGATTACCCAGATCTTAGCAAGGCTGTGGGCAGAGCTGAGGGCTCTACATGATGCTGGTGCTGTTGTTTATTTGTGCACACAATTTATTTACTTGAAATTTGTAAAGGTCTTAGAAATTAGTCCCTGCTGCTGCAGCAGAGATCTCCCCAGATCTCCCTGGCTGTGTAGTCAGGTGGTGTAGGTCAGTGCCCACTCCTGCCATGGCAGAGCTTATCCTGCAGCTCCTGACTGAATTTCGATTTTAGTAAAATTTATTAATGTAAGCACTTGAAAGAAAAAAAAAATCTTCTTTGTGTACTCCTTCTATCCTTGTTTTTTGAAGAAGTCTCCTTTTTTTGTGTGATTGTTCATGATCTCCAGTCGGTAACAAATAATTGCATTAGAATTAATTACCTCCAGTCTTATAAATCCTGAAATAGCATTATGTAAAAGTGGAGCTATCATATTACCAGGAAATGTAATACACAGAAAATATGTCTTAATTATTTGAACAGAAGCTGGACAAAGATTTATCTCCGCACTAACTCCAGAGATCAATGTCTAGAACAAAAGAAGTTTTGTTCACTGACTAAACCAAAAGTGTAAGAATGGGTTTTTCACTTTTTTTTTAAGGTCTTAGAAATTAATTTCTATTTTGAGAGGTCTTTTTAAAATTTTTTTTTCTGACTTAAAGAAATCCTTTTGGCTGACCCAAAATAAAATCTTGATTAAATTTTGTTGGTTTTCCCAGTCTACAGAATTATCTAATGTCTCATTTTGGCTTTCTGAAGAAAAATGTCATTTAAAATAAGAAATGTAAACTTTATTTAAATACAACAATCGTTGTCTCTATGTTTGCCTCTTTTTAAAAATAGATTCACTTATTCCTCAGAAGCTTTGAATTTAGTAAAGGATTTTAGAACTTGCATTTCTGGTGAGTAACAACAGAGAGCTGCAAAGCATCACCCAGCTCTAGTTATAGCACAGCCCAGGGAAGAAATATCAGACGTCTCTAGAAGTGCAGAAAAAGCACTAAGGATGAAGTGAGACCAAATACTGAGTTTGTGTGGGGGATAATTTGCTATATTAGAAGATTGGGGTTTGTTTTTTTTTTCCTGTTATTTTAATATATTAGGTTTTGCTCTTCTGAAGGAGAAATTAGTCAGCTGCAGGGAGAGCTCAGAAAGCACAGCTTTGGAAATGAAAGCAAAGTCCTCTTGTCCCTGGCTGTGAGGAGCTTCCTGAGGGTTTCCCTCACACTGTCCCCATGTCCCCTCCCTGCCCTGTGTCCCGCATTCTCCAGCGCTGGCACAAAATCTGGATTTTGATTTGACACTCGCAGCAGTCCCAGGGCTGCCATGCACAGGAATATTGCAGAGCCCTGAGCCTGCCAGGGGCACAGCACAGGGGACACTCGGGTACCAGGGAGGGTGCCAGCTCTCTGCCAGGGCTGTCACTCCTGCAGCCCCCCCAGCTGGGTAAGCAGCACCAGCCACAGCACCTTCACTTTCTGCAGGTTGTAATCGTGTAACGTGCAGCCTGACTTCCAAAATTACGTGGACCACAGGAACCTCACCCTCTCTTTTCCCTTCCATTAGTACAGACTGTCCTCACCTTGGAAAGCATCACCAACGTGAGGAATGAGCAGAATGCTGTTTCCAGCACGGGCCTTGGCCACAGTGTGCTGGCTCCTGCTGGAGCCAGTGCAGAGGGCAGATCCCAGCCCAGCTGCTGAAAGGCAGCCCTGCAGTGTCCTGTTACTCTGCAATCGAGGCTTTGGGGGTTATTTTCAGGCACTGACAGCTCGAGTCCAGAGCCGTGGAGTGTCCCCAGCCAGTGGCAGGGCAGCAGCAGCTCCCTTGAGCTGCAGCATCCTGCGGTCCCAGGCTCAGCAGTGAGAGTGCTCCAAGCACAGGAAGGGCACAGAGCCGTCGGAGGGCTCGTGGAGGCTCCAACAGCCTGATCACAGCACTGGAGCCTTGGATTGCAGCTGCTTCAGGGCAGGAATCACAGCTCTGTCGTTTGCTTGTGAGACACACAGCCCTGCAGCTCTCAGGCTGGCAGGATGAAAACACCAGCGAGTTTTCTGAAGGGACTCTAGCCAGGTTAAAAGGATTTCTGTACTCCTTTCATCTTTCTGACTTTGCCAGTTCACACCACCAAACCTTACTCCAGCAGGCAGAACTGATCTGAAAAATAAAATGCTGGGGAATCAAAGATCAACGTGCACCTTTCCAAAATCCTGGCTGCTGCAGCCTTTGTCCCAGGAAAGCCCTGGGAAGAGCTGCACCTCAGGGTCCCCTCCAAGGGAATGCCATGAGCTGTGTCACACAGCACTGGGTGGGTTTGCTGCCTGTGCCAGCCATGGTCACAGCCTGGGATCCAGGAACACACTGGGAATATTCCCAGCCCACAGCACCCAAGCTAACAAAACAGCAAGTGATGAGTTCCTCGGTATTTGGAATGGCTAATATTAACCCAGATTTGGTTTATATCAGATGTAAGCAGGACTTTAAATTTTTTTTTGTTGTTGTTGCTGATTTTAATTCAAGAGACTGGAAAGAAAGGGATTAAATACTGTCTGAACTTGGTGAATATTTCCCAAAAGTGCAAAGATTAAAGCAGAAATGAGTGGTGGTCTGTACTGCAACCTGAACCCCACTTAATAAACCAAAACATTCACTTACTTGAACATTTAATGAAGGTTAAATATAACCCTTAAAGCATGAAAACAATTTCAAACGTTTCCAAGAGCCTCTTAGCTGCATCCCCCAACCCCACTCTCCTTAGATTTTGGAGTAGTGATGAGTGATATTCCTTAGCTGCTTCAGCTATTCCTAAATCTCTTACTAGACTTGCAGGAAGGAATTTTTCTGCAGTTCTCCTGCTTCATTAATGACTCTCAAGCTGGAGTTTTTCTAGCATGACCTGAGATGAACATTCTCCCTGGAGCTTATACAGGTGTCATTTGTATGAGCCTTTAGTGGTTTTACACAAATTGCCCCAGGATTTTTAACAAAACCAGCCAAATGGCCTCCCTCCTTTAATATATTATTTAAGCAAAAACCTCACTCTAGCCTCAGGCTTCCAATGCAATAATTAGAACCAAACTAGCATTTACCTACAGACTTAGATACTGCTATTGTATTTAGATACAGCAAATGCTGTATTTAAATACAATAGCACTTAGTAATTCTAATTCAGAGAAGAAGTAACTGAAGTAGCTGAAGAAAGCATTAAGGAGATGTTAAGGACTTTTATCCCCATTAAAGTTAGCAGAAGGCTAGACTGGCATGTATTAGGGTTAATAACATAAACAGTATAATGGTGTACGGGCAACTGTTCACATCAGCAGTTGCAATGCTCACTACTGAAAGAGAATAGAAGAGAACCAAACTTTGAATGACACCTACTGAAATATGATCTGGACAAAGCTGCCCAGTCTGTAACAGAAAAAACTTCACTACTGTGGGCAAACATCATTTTATCACTCAGATTCATGGTGACTTTCGTCTCTTCCATCACATTTGACAATTTTCCCTCCTTATGCAAAATTTTAGAAGAACACTGTTTCCAGGGCTGGGGCTGTGTCAACTCTTGTGAAGGAATTTCCTCCCCATTGTGCACTCACAAGAGGTGAAGAGCAAGAAAGAGTTAGGTGCAGAGAAATAAGGAATCTGCTGACAGGTACAAGTCCTGTTTCACCCATTTGTTGTGTTTTATGCAACAAGGTCCCCTGCCAGGTGAGGCGGGCACCCCTGGGTGCTCACACCAAGCAGTTGTCCATGGGTGGAAAGGAAATCCTGGCTGGCCCCAGCAGCAGAAACAAGAGCTCACCTAAGCTGCATAGAGCCTGTCTGGCAGTTTCTGGCTGAGCCACACCATGGGTATTTCCTGATTTTAGCCTTTGCTTCAGCCTACCAAAGACAGCAGCTGTTTTAATGTATTTTAGCTATTCAAAGTTAACGACCTCGTTTTAAACAATGGCAACTGATTTGCATTAAGCTCAAATCTTTTGAATCCCTCTAGCGAGACATCCAAACCACCTTTTTCCTAATGAAGACAAGATCTGTGTATCTGGTTCCAAGAACAGCAATCTCTTGAGCTTGGCTTGGGACAGTAGGCACCAAACACAAATAACAGAGCACCAGAGGTGTTTCTCGTTAGGAAGAGACTCCTGCAGTCAGCTTCCTTGACTTGCTAATTGGAAGCAGGGTGCTGCCTTCCCCAGGCACAGGGAAGAAGGTGCTCGAGGATGGCTGGGATGAGCATTCACAAGCATCAAAGCCACAAGCAGCAGTGAGAAAAATATATGAAGTTACAGGGAAAATGGGCCCTCAAGAACTTTAGAAAGAGAGCAAAGCAGTGATCAGGCAGTAAAAGTAATGCTGGAAACAGAGGATGACTTTGTGGTGTCCCTCCCTGCTCTGCTCCTCGGTGCATTAGCAAGGACTTTGGTAGAAAGTGAATCCCAAATGCTTTTGGCCTGCCACATTAATTTTAATCAAACTTCCTTTTACTCTGCTGAAGCCTGGAAACCTTTCTGGTGCTGCCTTGTCTGGTCCTGCTACAGAGAGCACTGGATGGAAAATAAGTCCTGTAAGAGTTAAAGTGCTTCCATCTCGTGTCGGGATTCACTGGAGAGAGTTTCACAAGCAGGGGGCAGAGGCTTTAAGCAGGGATGGTCTCAGCAGCACAGAATTGTGAACTTTAAGTCAGTTCTTTAAGTTGTGCTTTAAGTCAGTTCTTCCAAGTTCTTGATGGGTATTTAACCTTATTTCTGCACGAACTGTACTCTCTGTCCTGACTACTGCTTAACATACACCTATTCTGAAATGATTCTTAAGAACAGGAGTTGATGGGAATATTACAGAAAAACACACAAATCAGTGCACCAATCTGTTTTATTTGCATGGATTGGTATTTTTTATTTTGTATTTTCCAGGTAACAGAGGTAATTGTGAAGCTTTTATTTTATTCCTGCCGCCTCTGATAAAAAAAAAAAAAGCCAGCCAATATGGATAATATGTGTGGGGTCTTCCTCCTATTTGTTTTTGGTGGCCAACCTTTTTACTTTAGGAGGGTTAGAGAAATAATTATTGAACCCTCTTTGGGTAACAGCCAGAGGTTGTTTTCCTTGAGCTGCTGCAGACTATTCCAAGGCAAGGCTGAAACTCTAGGCTTTCACATGGCATTTGGAATGTAGGTGGTGAGTCAGAGAGGCAGCAAGACACAGGAAGGCTGCTCCAGGTGGCAGAAGCAGCAGGGTCAGAGAGAAGGCCACGTGTGGCTGAGCAGAGGAGAGCAAAGAGGGGAGGATGTTTAGCAAGGCTGCAGCTCTCCCATGAAACCCCAGGGAGAGGCCTGAAAACAAGCAGGTTTTTACAGTAATTCATCATATTTTCAATAAACACTACAATAGTAATATTTTTAGACTACAGAAAATAGAGCAATTATAAAAATGGATTTAAAAGTACCTTGCTCCTAACACTATTTCATTGCAAAGCACCTACATTTTTTCAAGATTTTTTTTTCAATCCCTGTTCACTGCCTGTAAATTGTAACTCAGGTTACTGTCAAACTAACAGTTTCTTCAGGTCCCTAGGAAGCATATCTCTTTTTACGTTACAGAACATTCACACGGGGCCATGCCCAAAGCATGTTTTTAAAATTTGCTTAAAGCCAATAGGCTTAGAAGAAATACACAAGAACAGGGGAAGCATGTGGTGGTATTTACCCCATATGCAACCCAAGCATTTGGAATTGCACCAGGGGGTGATGGAGCTGTTTGAGGCTGGGGGCTATAATGCTGTGCATTTTATCCAGGAGGGAAAATCTCACTTGCACTGGGGCTGCAGAGAGAGCAGCAGTAGCAGCAGTGAACTGAAACACAGTGACAGCCACGAGGAAAGTGCTGGGCTGGGAGGGAGCAGCAGCTGATGCTCAGTGCCTTGGCTTTTGGCACACACAGCAAAAACCCCAAAAAGCCATGGAAAACCAGCAGGGCTTGGGATGGAGCGTGAAAACCTGCACTGGATTCAAGGAGAACAATGAGGGGGAACCACAGAGAAGGGAAAATGGGAATTGGAGCCCATCCCCATCCAGGGAAGGTGGCACTGATGTGGCCAGAGCAAAGCCCAGCTCTATGGACAATGTCCATATTCATGTTTTATATGCTCGGGTTTCTGAATGGGCACACCCGCAGACATTTCTGTAAATGATGCATTTTAAACATTGAGGTACTTGTGTGGCCCCCAAAGATCTGACAAATGTTCAATAAAAGCAATGAGAAGAGACCTAATGGCTTTGGGAATTTTTTTTCCATATATGACATTAAAAGCCATGAAATAATATCAAGGAACTCAAATGTTTTCTAGCATAGGAAAACCAAAAGCACTTTTCAGCTTGAAGGAACATTCTGAGAGTGTTTTATTGCACATCATCAGAAATATCATATGAAACAGAAGCAGATACCCCAGGATTTTCAGACATTCCACTAGACTACAAAACTGACTCTAGTGGAATTAATTTATGTCTTAGAGACATATAAAAAAATTCAATTTTCTAATTTTCTTCCCTTGAGTGACATTCAAGGTGCACTTTACTTGTGAGCATCTGCCTGAGTCTACAGTCAGGGAGGAAAATTCAGTATTTTTGTTATTCAACAGGATTAGCAGCCTAGATTCAGGTTAAAGTGATACAGAAGGGCCTTAACTAGTTCTAAATGGCTTAATTCCCTGAAAACACTATTTTTTAATGTGCTGCTAATTAAAATATTTAAGAGCTCACTGTAACAACATTTTGAAAACAAACCAGAAGAACCAATGTAAACAAAATATCATTTTACAAACCAAATGGAATCACTTAAAATCCAATGTAATTCTATGTTCCAATAAAAATAAATATATATATACAGGTGTCAAGTTAAGATTGTCAAGCACACTCCCCAGATACCATCTAAGAATGAACTAAGAAGTCAAAATTAACCCCTCCTGTACTTGTTCTTGCTTTTTGGGAGAGACAATAGAATTTCCTGTGGAGCACCCACCTCTGAAGTCCCTGGCAGTACCCAGCACACTCCAAATGGAGGAGCAGCAGTCACCGAGGAATGCTCTGGTAGAAGTTCACCTCAAAGCCTCTCTGCAGGACTGCAGTGCACTGTTACCCATAGCCTGTCCCTTCAGGCTTTTATTCAACATTCTTAAAAGCTGGAGATTTTCTTCATCGTATTTGTCTTATATTTTGATAGAAATCTGAGTATGGGAAATACGGATTTAAGGAATATGAGACATGGCAGTGCTCAGCAGCTTGGTTCTCTTAAAAATTAACTTTTTTGCAAAAGATAATTTTTTCTCTTCCCCACTTCATTGTACTGGCACGAAATTTCATGAAGATGAAATGCTTTACATGTTACAATTTTTTCTCTCATTAATTAAAATTTACTTTCCACATTCATTAGTTTCCTAGTCCTGAGAATATTTTAGGTGCTGCTTAACTGTGATGTGGGCAGCATGAGAGCAAAATATTGAGAAACAATCATTCAAGGCCAGCTGCAAGAAACAAACCTTGTGCCTCTGAACAGGCTGATCCCTCCACCTGGAAACTGTTCCTTTGCAGAACCTGGGATTTTCGATCTGTGTCTCTTCTTGCATTCAGCTCCTTCAACTGAGCTAACTAATTCAGGAGAAAGGGAAGGGATAACTTTTTCCCTTTTAATTTACTGGTGTTTCCATGTAATTTCTGAGTCTTCAGTTTCTGGGTTAGAAGATCCGTCCCTGGCCATGATCTAATGGAGTTCCATGCATCCATTGGAACATCACTCCTTGTGCTCTTTTCAGATTAACTTTTCCCTGCTATTCTCTGTACTGGATTTGCTGTTGTTATGGAAATACTTTAATCCATAAAACACTGATTACTTACCTGCACAGTGTTCTCTCCTAGGATAGCATCTTACCCTTTTCCAGTGCAAAAAAATGCTCCACATGTAGATGGCAGACAAGTGGGAACATCAGATTATAGCTGTAATGCTTCACTTTAGCCACCCTGTGCACAAGTCAGCATCAGGCTACTCACAGTGCAGCTAAGTAAGGATTTATTTTGGTTCCAAATTTAAAAAAAATCTACATGGGATATGTGCTATTTCACAGCTGAAAAGATAATATTGCATCAGAAGTCTATTTTGGCCATTAATAGGATACAGCTGGTGGCCTCAGGACAGGGAAAAAAGTTGTCTTTTCCAAATAATCAAGTCAGCAGGTTCCCCACCATTCAGGATGCTGGCAGGGACCAGTGCTAGTAGAAAAGACAGGAATATTTCCTAGGTGATCTAATAAAACCAGAAAAACCTCCTATCAATAAGCCATATGGGGATACTGCTGATAAGTTGTTGCCATAAGCTGAGGACTCCCTCAAATGTCTCATCTTCCAGAGAACAGGTTCTCATCAGTCAGTTCTCAGAAGCCAAAATACCTCGGGCATGTAGTCCTTAATACAGTTAAATTCAGCACTGTATTA
Organism: Thryothorus ludovicianus; assembly: GCA_013397245.1. Lineage (NCBI taxonomy): Eukaryota > Metazoa > Chordata > Aves > Passeriformes > Certhiidae > Thryothorus > Thryothorus ludovicianus. The sequence goes on from VZTB01001003.1 coordinate 33,864, forward strand.
TGAAGCTCATTAAATGTGAGAAATTTAAGGTGACAAAGGAGAAGATTCTGCAATTTCAGTTACTTGCCCCTTCTCCAGTTCTCAGCTGTTATCTTTGTGGATGAAAGGCCCCAGACAGGCACTTCCTGTTCTCCTGAAGGCTGGAGGCATCTCTCAGGGCACTGGGAGGGAGGACTCACCATGAACCACTCCTCTGGGCTTTCAGAGAGGCATCGAGGTGAAAGAACAAGAGAGAAGGCACAGCCTGAATTCCTCCATGCATTTTTCTCCCCTCTCCTGCGCAGTGTCTGCAGAAAGCAGAGAGCAGCAGGATGCTGCCAGGGCAAGGCTGTGCAGTCATCTTGTCTTGCTGAAAAGACCAAAGTGCCAATTCCAACCCCTTCCCCAACCAAACCAGCTCCTCAAGGTTTTTTGCGGCAGGAAATTGGCCCTAAGTTTCCCTGCAGACCTTACAGGCACTGGCAATTCTCACATGGGTACAAGATCCTCCACAGATCAAAGGGTCAGCATGGAAAAATAATAGATTACCTTCATGAAAGGGTCTTGAAGAGTTTCTCAAAAGAAAATGAAACCCAAATATTATTTCATGTTCCTACTGCAGAAACAAGCGCTGCAGTCAACTGGATGCCAGCTCTTAACCAGCTGGGCAGAAAGCCAGAGGGCCAAGAGGGTGTCAGATAGAATTCAGGCCAGGCAGGCAGGAAGCACCAAGAGGAAACACCAGCAGCAGCTGTGGAAGCAAAAGAATGGGCAGAGGCTCTAAGACAAATAATAACAGGCAGAGCAGCAGCAGTAGCAGATGTCAGACTGTGGCTTTCTGGAGGGGGATGGGATGGCACTGGTGAAGAAAAAGGATTTCTTTTTTAAACTACTTTGCATTAATAATATCTGAAAAGGATTATTCTCCAAAATCTTTTGAAATGTTGTTATTTTGGTTTAGTTTGTGAGGAGAGACTCAACTGAATCCTCACCCAAGTTGTGCAGTGCCCAGGACTGGTACTGCTGCTGATCATGGTTCCATTCATGGGTTTGAATTCTCCCATTCTCCTGTGACTAAAAAGAATTCCAGAAATAATTTTGATAAAGGAATTCCTTACTTCTAGAGTAGTTTTACTGTAAGGTTTTCTGGACATTTTTAAGCTTATATAAAATGGAACTATAAGGGAGAAGGATGAATTTCTGCTCTTTCAGAAGATGCTACAATGCTACTTTTGTCAGGACTGTGATTTGTAGGCAAGCTGATACATTTAAAATCTTTTGATCACATCCATCACTTGATTGATTCACTAGGAAGTGAGAAGCAGCTCTGGCATCATGACAAACTGTGGTGGTGATGTCTGTCACAGAGTTCTGTCACTTCTGAGGAACGTGTCCCCTTCCACACAGCGTCAGGCACTTTGCAGAGAGGATTTTACACTGAGGATTTTACACTTTTCTCTCAGACTTCATTCAAAAGGTTAGAGATGAGAGAAGAACTAATCAATATTTCTCCTCAAACACCATCAAAAGGAGAGGAGCCACCTGCCCAACCTCAAACCAGCAGAGCACCATTCAGCCAAGAGCTGGGGAATGTGACTACAGAGCCTTAGGAAATAAATGTGAAGAGAAAAGGCGAAACCCAAGTGAGACACATGAATTTTATTATCTCTGTCTCACTCAGGAAAAGTATCTTTGTGCAAATCAAGGCTGCACAGGCTCAAACAGAGCAATGAATTTAACAAAGGGGAAGTGGTTTTGGGAAGCAAAGCACCCCGAATGGGATGAACCCAAGGCACACGGGAACCCAGGGGCTGCTCAGTGACACTGCTGAGACACAGGCAGACAAAGCCAGCAGCCAGCACGTGGGGAGGCTCAGCTGATCCTCTCTCAGGCAAATACATCCTTAACAAAGTATTACATCTCACGAAATTTTAATAAAAGTTTTGTGTTCGAATTGGCTGTTCATACCAAGATCACCTTCAATTTTATCTTCAAGAAGCAACTTCTTGACATGAAAGTTAATAATTTTATTTCACATAGGATCATTGTGTTGCACTTTTTAGAAATCTATGTCAAGATTTTATTTTCCAAAATAAAAATCAAATTTTAAAAAAATCGAGGTTTAACCAAGATGACTTTCTCACTCAGTTTTTCAGGACCCATGTTGAATATCATCTTAAAAGTCTATTTACATTTCCAAGCTTTCCTGTAATTAATACTGTAATAAAAACCACAAACATCCCTTCCCCAAAAAATTCACAAAGTAGTTGGTCAGAAAATACAGAAGAGCAGAGACAATTCTTTAGTTGTTCATGAGCACCTGGATCAAAATCTTCCTTACAGGAACACTAATACCCAAACCATGTTGCTGCTTGTAGGAGGAGAACATCCATCAAAGCAGTGCTTGAACTACAGAGTGAATTCTTGTTAAAAGAAAACTAAAATCAAAAAGTAAGACAGAAATTCTTGTATGTGAAGACTACAGGAATGTCTAAATACATCATGTCAAGGGGACAGAACTTGCACATTTATCAAAATAACTTTGAGCAAGACCAAGGAGATTGGAATGGCTAATGGGCTTCCAGAATGCTAGAAATACAGATTTTCTCTGAAAAGATAAACAAACACAGATAAAGGCATCTTACTCATATGCCTTACTTACAGTCCCAAAGAGCTCATGAGAAATTTTTCTCTCTCTGAGCTTTAAGTTCAACTAGGATAAAAAACATAGCAGGTGTCAACATCCATAAATAATTTCCTAATAAACAGGGTAGGGGTCCTTTGCCACAGGAAACTGTGGAGTTTGACAGGAATCTGCCCTAGAGCTTGTGGTGTTCAATGTGTTCATGAGTGTCTTAAAGAAGTGGACAGTGAGATGAGGTTTCCTCATGACATGCAGTTTTCAGTGAAGCAAAAACTGAAGCCAGCCGTGGAGAATTACATGACTATTGGAGTCAGATCCAATATCCCCAGGAGGCTGTTCCTGAGCTGGCTGGCCCTTGCTGTTTGCCTGGCTGGCAGCTCTGTGCTGTTTTCACCCCAGTGGTCCCTCAGGCTCGCTGGATGTCACAGCTGAGGGCTTGGAGACAAGGCCAGGCCTGCAGGAGCTCAGGGTCACCTTTGACTGAGAGGTTCCAAGGCCATGGTGAAGGAAAGGAGCCGCTTCTGATGGAGCCTTTGGACTCAGAGTTTTATTCCTGGCCCAAAGGCCTGTGAATGCAGCAAGAGCTCCAGCAGAACTCCCACAGCATGGCTGCTGGGCCTTGGAACCAGGGCAGAGGGGAGGGAAGGAACACAGGGGACACCAACCAGGTCCGGGGGGAAGTCCTAAGGGCCAGAGGACACTTGGATGGCCCAATGTCTTTGCAGGGCTGGGAAGCATCTTTTGAATTGTGCCAAGCACTCTGTGCCCTTCTGGAATGGCAGGGTTGGCAGGCAGCACTCATCAGGGGTCAGGATGTGGGAAGGAGGAATGATTGACAAAGCTGGCAGGGAATCATCTGGGAGGGGCCTGGGGGATCTGAGACACACCACAACACATGACAATATTACAATCTGTCATAAAATGGCATATGAAACTCAAGTATGCAAAAGTATTTAAAAGTGTGAAGTGACCTGCAAAGCAGGGGGGGACTCTGGCTATCACTAGCAATAGCAGTACTTTGAAATAAAGGGTTCCATAAAAGCTACCAGCTCAGGGAGCAGCAATGGACACAGTAGCAGGTGGAATTTTAAGAGGAGTAAGAAACTTAGCTGAAAACCTTCCTATGTCCCTATGTACACCCATGGTTCATTCATGGCTAAATATAAAGTGTTGCTTGGGCCCATCTCAGACAAGACAGCCTGGAGCAGGAACAGTCAGGGCAGAGAGAACAATTCAAGGCATGGAGCATCTTTCACAAACGAAATCACAAGAGACCAAGACTTTTAGGTGGAACAAAGAACTTCATTGAATAGAACACAACACGGAGCAAATAAAACTGAGCAGCACAGAGATGATGAAAAAGGTCTGAATCAAGATCTTCGTGCTAATGCCTGTCTTCCTCCAACTCCTGTCAGTCTCTTTGTCCAGCTGCTCCTGGTTTTGGACTAGGATGGCTAAGAATTCTAAATTCAGTTTTCTTCTTCCTTATTCCCCTTGAACATCCCTGCCCATACCACGGCTTGCAGCACACCTTGCTTTGCACACCCAGCCTAAGCTGCCATCTCATTAGTCTCATTATTATTTCTGATCTCCTTGTCCATCAAAATGTTTGTCCTTCCTTGGAATCTGTGTACTAATCTCTGCCTTGTCTTCCAGCCCAGCTCAACCTTTCTGAATTCAACACTAGTTAACTTCTCTGTGCTGCCTGGGTGTAGAAAAGTCTTTCTCTGCTCCTAAAGCTCTCATGATGGAAAGGATGTCTCTGAGGGTGAAAGGGACCTGAAGCTGGATGGAACCCTGCACCCACACCTGCAGTCAGTCTGTGCAGGGTAACCAGCCCTCCCTGAGGAATCCACACAAACTCTGAGAGGTGAGGACACTCTGGAATGTGATGGCATCCACTGTGCCTGGCAGACACCACCACAACCATGTGCAGTGACAGCTCTGCATGCCTTGGCTGGTGGAGGGGGCATTCCCTGACCCTTCCGTGCAGCGCTGAGCTCTTCCTTCCTGGCAGGGAACTCCATCACTGTTCTCCCTGCCTGCAACCCTCCCTCCCTGTAAATCATCTGTCAGCAGGAGCATCCTGCATGGGGGGACAGGGGATAGCCAAGGCCCATGGGTTCGGATTCATGGTCTGCATGGGCTGTAATCTTCTGCTGGCTCAGGAGGAAGAGAAGGACAACTGCTCCTCACACAGCTTGGGTTGGATCCAGACCCCGCTCTCAGGACAAATCATCAGCTCCACCAGCTTTTCTGAAAGGATGAGCAGCCTCAGATGGGACAGATAGTGAGCAGTCCTCTACAGGCAAGGTTTTCACTGATGTCAACCATTTCCTCTCCTCCACACATGCCAGACTGATACACTCAGCTGAGACAGACAGGGCCAGCAAACATCTGGCTGACACAAGAACCAGCAGGTCCCAGCCCACAGTTGTGTTTTTACTTTTGTTACATGATTTTAAATACATGAAACATATCAGTGCAGCCAATGATTTTGATGCATTCAGCCCATTTCTCTCCATCAGCTGTGGCTCACTGTATGGAGGCAGCATTTGTCAGATATGTGACCGTGGCCTGTCCTTGCAGTGTTCTGAGAGTTCTTTTCAGCTTAATGGGCTCTTAGCCTTTGTAGCACTCCAAGACGACACAAGAGCCAGGGAATTTGGTTGTTGGCTGCATGTCAAAGAAGTATAAAAACTCCAAGTTCTTAAAAGAGCCAGTTGATACTTAATGACAGAAAGCCTTCGCTGAAACAGTGATATAAACTTAA
>VZTB01001003.1:39596-122243 GCA_013397245.1 Thryothorus ludovicianus
GTGTTGCTTGGGCCCATCTCAGACAAGACAGCCTGGAGCAGGAACAGTCAGGGCAGAGAGAACAATTCAAGGCATGGAGCATCTTTCACAAACGAAATCACAAGAGACCAAGACTTTTAGGTGGAACAAAGAACTTCATTGAATAGAACACAACACGGAGCAAATAAAACTGAGCAGCACAGAGATGATGAAAAAAGTCTGAATCAAGATCTTCGTGCTAATGCCTGTCTTCCTCCAGCTCCTGTCAGTCTCTTTGTCCAGCTGCTCCTGGTTTTGGACTAGGATGGCTAAGAATTCTAAATTCAGTTTTCTCCTTCCTTATTCCCCTTGAACATCCCTGCCCATACCACTGCTTGCAGCACACCTTGCTTTGCACACCCAGCCTAAGCTGCCATCTCATTAGTCTCATTATTATTTCTGATCTCCTTGTCCATCAAAATGTTTGTCCTTCCTTGGAATCTGTGTACTAATCTCTGCTGTGTCTTCCAGCCCAGCTCAACCTTTCTGAATTCAACACTAGTTAACTTCTCTGTGCTGCCTGGGTGTAGAAAAGTCTTTCTCTGCTCCTAAAGCTCTCATGATGGAAAGGATGTCTCTGAGGGTGAAAGGGACCTGAAGCTGGATGGAACCCTGCACCCACACCTGCAGTCAGTCTGTGCAGGGTAACCAGCCCTCCTTGAGGAATCCACACAAACTCTGAGAGGTGAGGACACTCTGGAATGTGATGGCATCCACTGTACCTGGCAGACACCACCACAACCATGTGCAGTGACAGCTCTGCCTGCCTTGGCTGGTGGAGGGGGCATTCCCTGACCCTTCCGTGCAGCGCTGAGCTCTTCCTTCCTGGCAGGGAACTCCATCACTGTTCTCCCTGCCTGCAACCCTCCCTCCCTGTAAATCATCTGTCAGCAGGAGCATCCTGCATGGGGGGACAGGGGATAGCCAAGGCCCATGGGTTCGGATTCATGGTCTGCATGGGCTGTAATCTTCTGCTGGCTCAGGAGGAAGAGAAGGACAACTGCTCCTCACACAGCTTGGGTTGGATCCAGACCCCGCTCTCAGGACAAATCATCAGCTCCACCAACTTTTCTGAAAGGATGAGCAGCCTCAGATGGGACAGATAGTGAGCAGTCCTCTACAGGCAAGGTTTTCACTGATGTCAACCATTTCCTCTCCTCCACACATGCCAGACTGATACACTCAGCTGAGACAGACAGGGCCAGCAAACATCTGGCTGACACAAGAACCAGCAGGTCCCAGCCCACAGTTGTGTTTTTACTTTTGTTACATGATTTTAAATACATGAAACATATCAGTGCAGCCAATGATTTTGATGCATTCAGCCCATTTCTCTCCATCAGCTGTGGCTCACTGTATGGAGGCAGCATTTGTCAGATATGTGACCGTGGCCTGTCCTTGCAGTGTTCTGAGAGTTCTTTTCAGCTTAATGGGCTCTTAGCCTTTGTAGCACTCCAAGACGACACAAGAGCCAGGGAATTTGGTTGTTGGCTGCATGTCAAAGAAGTATAAAAACTCCAAGTTCTTAAAAGAGCCAGTTGATACTTAATGACAGAAAGCCTTCGCTGAAACAGTGATATAAACTTAAGGCCCTTTTATTGTTTATTGAATATTTACAACTGAAATAGCAGCAAGAAAAGAACAGGTTCTGAGAAACCATGTAAAACCACAGGCTGCATTTTGGTATGTAATAATTACCTATAATTTAAAATTAAATTTATTAAAAGTAAAGATGGAAATACCGTGCACGCTGTAGGATTTTTATTTCTTATGCATCTTGCTTCAAAGGTGACAACAGAAGTGCTTCAGTTATTTTCTTGAGGCTTTAAGTTACAAATCTGAGCATTTTTACATCACCTTTAATACAGCTCAGTCTCTTGAGATCCTGTGATGTAAACCAAGTGAATCTGGTGCCTTCCAAACACCTTTTTCACTTTTAGTCTGCATTGACTTGCATTTATTAGCACAGAGCCACTTTATTTCTCTCTTGCCCATTTATCTGGCTTGCATAGTCATGCTTGTTAGAGATTATATTTCCTGATTTGTCACATTCTGCCAAAATCCAAATGTGATCTTTTAATAAAACTTAATGAATACAAATTTGCTGTCTACTTGTGTTGCCTCATACATAGAATCAAATTCCCCTCTAGACTGAGTAAATGGCACTGCTGTTAACTGTACAGACATTTTCAGAAAGGAAGAAGTCAAATAATTGTTGATAATTATTCTCATAATTATTGAAGGATATTAATATTACTGACAGAGTGCTAAGTCAGAGATTCACATCAATTTAAGGATGTTCGAGGGTGTTAATTTGAAATTTACCTAAATCTTTTATATATGAAGTTTTCCTGGACAACCTACTTGTCTCTAATCTTGCAAGACCTAATATAGCTGTACTTTTTGTGGTAATATAATCCCACCAGTACTCTAAATTGTCTAATTTATGTCTAATGCATTGTTTAGTTTTCCTAAGAGTCTCTATCTTGCACCAGTTTTGGCTGGTGCGTAACAAAGACAGAACTAAAACAAGTATTTTGCATAGCATGGTGATTTCAGTGTAACTAATTTACTATTCTGATGGAGCCCCAAAGGAAATACAATGAGGTTCATGGCACAACTTAGAGCTTTTTTTTCCTCTACCACAAGATTTTTGCACTTGTGATTGTTTAAACTCAAATATGGCCATTTTAATGGAACGCAATCCACCTTGTGTTTATTCTGGAAAATAGAGCAAATGAAATGCACAAAAATCCACCACCCTCTTTTTGACTGACATATTGTGAAAGAAATAAAGAAAAAGGAAAAGAAAAAAAATTAAAAAATAAAGAAATCCAGGTAACTCTGCTGAATGAGGGAGTTCAATTTCCTACTAAAGCATGAAGCAATTTCAGGATAATCCACCAGGTACACTCCATCTATCAGCCCTCGAACAGCCTCAGCTCTCTGCATTTGGACAGGCTAAGTGAAGCCTATATTTAAAGCATCTTTTCTATAAATTGCAAACAAATATTTCCTTTCTTTTGAGGCGTACACAATGCCTCTTTTAAGGTACATGAAGCTAATGGCCAAATTTTGAAGTAGATTACAGGCAGTTAGAAGAAATAAGAACACTGTACAGAACCTTCTGGTCCTCGACCATACACCTGTTAATGACTCAGTCACTGAAGAAAACAAAAAATTAAGTGTTCTTCTTCCCAGATAATCCTCTCTCCCTCTCCACTCGAGAGAGGAAACTGATCATTCTGGCACTGCTATGGATGAAACACTCCCAGCACTCCAAGTTTTTTAGAGAATTACCTCACAAAGCGCAATCTGAGTATAAAGCTTCCCTTTTATAGCGACTGTCAAGATTTGCAACTGCCAAAACAACCTTATTCTCAAGAGCTAACAGCACAGACTTGATTTTCTTGGGTTTTTTTTTAGCAGTATTCATTAGGAAAGGAGAGGGAGGAGGAGGGAAAGCACCAGTCTCCCTTTAAGATGCAGTTTGAGGCCAGGTGGCTGGAGGGGAGCTGGAGCACAGCTGTGCTCCCAGAGAGAGGGATGTGCTGTGGGCAAGAGCAACCTGGAGCTCCAGCTGCAGGCCAGGGCCGAGGTTTTATCCTGCACCACCTTGGTGAGATGAAAGATGCACACTGAGAATGCTCTTGCCTGTGGGATTCACAACATGAAACACTTTCAGCTACGCTCTGCAGGAGTGGCAAATATCACCCTTTGTAGGAGGTGGTGCCTACAAGAGGAAGCAGGGGTGATAAGAGAAGGAAACAACACATCTGTGCAGGTACTTTGGGCAGGGAGAGGTCTGGAGAGTTCAGTGTGAGGTGCAGATGTCAGAGCAGAGTCTGCACAGGGCTGGGGGGCTGCACTACAGCTCAGGAGCTTTCTTCCTGGCAAACACCAAGAACTACCAAAAAAGCTTTCCTGATTCTCTCTTCCAGAGGATTTCTGAGATGAGAACTTGTTTCAAGGCATTGACGCTATTAGAGATACCCTGAGTGACTTTTGTAATTTTTTTAACCTCCATTTCCTGTACAGTATGCAATTACTAGGAGGGTGGAAACTCCTGAACTCCCTGGGAGAGTTTGCTATGTCTCTCATTTCAGCTTAATAAAATATAATCTGCATTGCAGCATCTGCAATTCAGAGTTGTTCCTTATCCAGCTGTTCTAATTTGGGTTATTCACAGGATGATGAAGAAAGGAGACTTGCTGGAGGGATGCTGGATTTATTTGATATGAATAGCATAGCTAAGTCTTATATTTTAGTGTTTTAGAAAGCTTCCCCTTCTCAAAGTAGTTAAATAGGAAGGGTTTGCCACTATTGTGCTGATCCAGTTATTCTTTTTTAGACTGTCTGCATTTTCACATGAATTATGAATTTCCATTGGCACAGTCTCTGTGTTCATTGTCTTTTCAGGCTATCTGAGGACTCCCCTGTTCCTGGACAGAGCGCATCTTCTGGAGCAGCACAACCACCAGGCAAGGGAACTCGTTAGGAGAGTTTATTACCAGGAAGAAAAGAGGGACAATGCATTCTTCCTTTTGCTTGTACTGAACCCATTTACCTCCTAAAATGAGAGAAGCTTCACCTAGACTGAGCAAAAAAAATCATGAGTGCTGTCCAGGTAATGAACAGGTTCACTTAATTAGACCCTTAAACATGAGAGAAGGGCAAAACCAGGACACAGAAGTAGAGAAATCAAAAAGTTTGAACAAAGTCATTGCTCTTCTCAGAGTTTTTTCTTTTGCCAGTCAATTCCCTCAAATAATTTGCTGTTGATCACTGGCACAAAGGAAGTTGATCTGGCCCTGCACAGAGACACTCCAAGATTTAGCCCATTGTCAAGAGCTGAAGTTCAACTGCAAGAATTTTTTAATGGGATGTTCCCACTCCCTAATCAGATAGCTCAAACCAGAACTGAACAGACACTTTGTTGTTTTTTTTTTTCTTGGAGTGAAACACTAGAGGTATCTTCCTTTTTGGCTAACAGCCCCACAAAAGGGAAGTTAAACCTTATTGATTCCCTCTGAATTTATATAGTGAAACTTCTCTGAATTCTCATCCTTAAAGGAAAAATCCACTTAAGAGCCTACAAAAATATGAAAGGAAAAAAAAAAATAAAAGAAAAGGAACTAAGGAACTAAATCCAGCATGACAGTTTTCCACAGGTGTATATTTGACCAAAGAGATTTTCCTGGGAGTTATTCTAAAAAATGCAGAACCAAATTCTGAAACTCTGAATAATTAGATTGCAAATGACTAATCAAACCTTGCCTCGGTTCCACATTTGCTTTTTTTAAAGTGCTTTGGTAAGCTGCATATATTTATTTGCCTACAATAGAGAGAAATAAATTAATTAATATTCATCTCGCACAAAATGTATTTTCAGGAAAAAGTACATGATGGGATAGGAGACAGTTGTGTGTTTGTGTGTCTGAAACAACATGAGAATCAGCTCCTAGGAAATAGCTACTTCATTGCTGATCATGCTACTTTTGTCTAAACCACATTTAACACTGCAATAATATATTTATGAAACGTATAGCATTTATGAGGTGTACCTGTGCAGTTGACTCACATCTTTATCCTCCCTAAATTTCACAGCTGCACATTAAATATGCTCCTACAGCGTGCCTCTATTTTCCTGCTGCTCCAGACTGACACAAGTTCATCAGTCCCTGAGCACTCAGGAAATGTCTCTCACCTGCTCAGGGTAACAGAAAGGTCCTCGGGCAGCAGAGAAATGGCTGCACACAGGGACTCCTTTATTTCCTGCTGCACACTTCCCAAAGGCATTTGCTGACAAGGAATTTGCAAATCTCGTCTTGTTAGGGCCGCAATGCTGCCCGGTGTGTCTGAGATACAATTACTGTGTACCTGTGCAGGGGTGTCTGGGGTACAATTACCGTGTACCTGTGCAGGTGTGTCTCAGGTACAATTACCGTGTACCTGTGCAGGTGTGTCTCAGGTACAATTACCGTGTACCTGTGCAGGTGTGTCTCAGGTACAATTACCGTGTACCTGTGCAGGTGTGTCTCAGGTACAATTACCGTGTACCTGTGCAGGTGTGTCTCAGGTACAATTACCGTGTACCTGTGCAGGTGTGTCTCAGGTACAATTACCGTGTACCTGTGCAGGTGTGTCTCAGGTACAATTACCGTGTACCTGTGCAGGTGTGTCTCAGGTACAATTACCGTGTGCCTGTGCAGGTGTGCCTCAGATACAATTTCTGTGTACCTGTGCAGGTGCTGCTTGGTGTGTCTCAGATACAATTACCGTGTGCCTGTGCAGGTGTTGCTCGCGGTGTCTCAGATACCATTACCGTGTGCCTGTGCAGGTGTGCCTCAGATACAATTTCTGTGTACCTGTGCAGGTGCTGCTTGGTGTGTCTCAGATACAATGACCATGTACCTGTGCAGGTGTGTCTCAGATACAATGACCATGTACCTGTGCAGGTGTGTCTCAGATACAATGACCATGTACCTGTGCAGGTGTGTCTCAGATACAATGACCATGTACCTGTGCAGGTGTGTCTCAGATACAATGACCATGTACCTGTGCAGGTGTGTCTCAAATACAATGACCATATACCTGTTCAGGTGTGTCTCAGATAGAATTACCGTGTAGCTGTGCAGGTGTGCCTCAGATACAATTTCTGTGTACCTGTGCAGGTGCTGCTTGGTGTGTCTCAGATACAATTACTGTGTGCCTGTGTAGTTGTGTCTCAGGTAGAATTACTGTGTGCCTGTGCAGGTGTTGCTCGGCAGCTGGCGGGCCGTGGGGCCGGGAGCTGCCCTGTCCCTGCTCCAATGTCAGGGTTTGCCCCAGGGACCTTCTCCCCCGAGCCCCCGCAGGAGCCGCCGCCTCCTCCCCAAGGCTGGGGAGAGAACGCGCAGTTCCAGGGTGACTCACAGCGCTCACGGCCCCTGCTCGCTCCGAGAGCTCCCTTAAAGGCACGGAGCTCATCTCTGCTCGCTGGGAGCCTGCTGCAGCGCTCTGCCCGCCGGGATGGGCAGGCAGAGCAGGACAGGGATGCTCCAAGGGTGAAGGACACAGCCCAACACGGGTAATTCTGGGCAGACATAGCCTGTTCCTCCACAGCACCCCTTATTTAAAGCATTCACAAGTGGTCATTAATTTCTACACCACAGAACCCGTGCTAAGTTCTACAGCCTCTGCTCCCCAGCACTGCTGACTTTTGCTGTTTTGCTTATTTTGCATTAAAATTCTTCAGAACCCCCCCAGAACTTCACACACCTCCCCCAATTCAGTCTCTTCGAGAACACAGGTGAACGCAGAGAACACTCGAGCTGAGGAGATTTATCACCAAAATGATAACCTAGATGTGAATGTAGCTTTAAATGATTTGGAAATCAGAGGCTTTACTTCCCATACTTCAGTTCACTGAGGAGTGCAATACAGTCCTACTTCTCAGGGATAAAATGCAAACCCACAGAATGCAAAGGGTGTAAAAGCAGTTGAGGAGACAGCCAGTGAGGGTCCTGTGCTCCTGAAGCTTGTAAGGAAATAGCACAGAAGAGGGAAGCTCCAAGAGCAAGGAAGAAAAGGGAATTGGATAGAATGGTGGCAAGGCTGATGAAGGAGAATTCAAGGTGTCTGCACAAGAGCTGTTTTGGGCAGAGACCACCACCATCATTTGTGGAGAGAGGTTCAGTGTCTCCAGGGCAAGGGATCAAGGCAACAGGGCCAGGGGTGATTCTCAGTGCTGTCACTGTGAAACAGCCAACACATCAAGCAGATTAATACTTTCTTAATTATCTGCAAAAACGAGATAGAAAATGCAAGAGCACATTTTGATCAACTGCTGGAAAAATGCATCTGAGATTTCCAGGAGGGTCTTTGCATCGAGGATGCTCTAAGAGTCACACTGGGGTGCTCAGGAGAGGGAAGTACAGGACACCCAGCCTTGCAAGCAGGCAGTTCTTAAAGGATGATTTTATAGAACAGCTAATATTAGTGGAAGTTATCGGATAACTCTAAAATAAAGCAGAAAATGTCATAGAAAAGGTGATTTGCTGAGAATTTTACTCTTGCCAACATCCGGAGTGCTGTAAGGTCCACAGTCACTCACAAGAAGTCAGGCCTGAAAATATTTCTTTCTCAAAGTAAAGCTGTAACACCAGTGCTGACAATGCAGGCTCCTGGCACCCTACCTTTGCATTTCCAGCCAGAGGTGCAAGAGCTTATTTTCATGCCTGGTTGTTATCCAGACAGCTGGATACAGTGTTTGAAGGCATCTGAAAAATAAAATAGCAATTCTTTTCAAGCCCAGAAGTGTTAATTGCCCAATAAGCTTGTTTGATTAACTAAGCAAACCCAGAGGACAGGCTGACTTTGTCTTGTTTCTCTTCCCCCAAGCGCATTTTTACAAAACCCCAGTGGAGTTTTAACCAAAACAATGTGCTGATAGGAGAAGCTGTCTGCATTCCTCTTTTGCAATTCACCTTACACTCTACATGTTGCTCAAAGATAAGCACTTCTAGATGCCAAAAAACTCCAGCAAGAGGTGAAGGCTTCTCTGCAGTGGGTAGAAAATACCGCACAAGTTATTCACTGCATTTTGCAGATCCCCACCCTGAGCGAAATCCCTGCAGTCATTCCTCTTCCAAGAGACTCCAGCAATATTCAGGGGTGGGAAGAGCCTATTTCAAACTTGACTATTAGCTAATCAACATTAGGCACTGCTTTAACTTCTTTATATTCACACTCATCCCTCTGGATGGAAGGCAGGACCTTATTGAGCTTGGCACCTGCTCCTTTCTTTCTGCAGGAAGGAATATCCACGGGCCCAGACTCATTTCCAGGGAAAGACTTCTCATTCTGGGATTTTTTTGAGTGAGCAAGGGAGGGGGAGGAACAATGCTTGTATTTGTATTATTTCAGCTTTGCTCTAGAGAGGTGCTCTCCATAAATAGCAAAAATATTTTCAGAAGAGTAGAAGAGAAATGGTCTTTCCTGCACACATTTACAGGCACCCCCCCAAAGAAACACAAAGACACTGAAATCTGCACTTCTAAACAGGTGCAAAAATTCAACAAATGCTGTAAACACCATAAGTAGCTACAGATGAGGTGAAAAAAGAGATAACTGGTGTTTAGTGACACAATTCAACCTTCCCTTATGGCATGCATATTTTTGTACATCGAGGCAGGCTCCCATCATCTCCCTAATTTCAGAGCTGCTGATGTACCAAACCAGGATTCACCTGCCAGAAACAGTGTCAGCCAGAATCCTCAAACTCAGGACCAGCAGAAGAGAAGAATCCAATGAACCTCAGAAGAAAATCTGAAAAACCCTTAGAAAGACAACTTATATTTAGTTATCTTGGATATGCCTGAAAGAAAGTCCCCTGGGACCTGGGTGAAGATGAAAAATGCAGATACTTAGGCCCTTCTGAAACTCCCACCTGAGGCAATATTGGAAGTTTTTAAGGGAAGGATGAAAATATATAAATGTCACAGACAGTAGGACCTGAGCCTTTTCTGGAGCATATTGCAATGTTGTTAATAAATATCTCTCAAGGAATTAACCGGTCTCAAGTGTTCCTCTGAGCTGAGGAACAGGTTTAGTGCTCTGTATTCAGAAAGAGCAATCAGCAAAAGAACAGATTTGAGGAAATAGGTAAAGATGAGGTAAAAACACATCAGTAGATGAAAGCAGAGTGAAGAATTGGATGGACAAGATTGTCCAGTGAAATGCAAGTCCTTTGGAAGCTGAAATGGAATAATATTCCATTGCTTCTGCCTTTTTGCAATGAACTCACATAACTGACAAAAGATGCAGATCACATCACTTCCAAAGGAGCCTGAGTTATTGCCTGTTTCAATTACCCATCTGAGAAAGAGCAGAGTCATTAACTGATAATTAACTTGTCCAAATTTTCAGGCATATGGGAATCGAAAAGCTATAGGGAAATTAAATTCAATTAAATGCTAAAGCTCTTTCAATCTATTGCAATTTCTCCTACCCACTGCAAACCAACATTAATTCATAAAAAGAGCCCTGTCATGAAAAACCAGCCTCTTCTGCAGTGGAATCTAAAGCTGGTAGGAAAACAAAGCAACACTGCAAATTGATTTTTTTTTTCCTAATAGTACTCATTTTTTATCTACTTATTCAGCTGTTTTCTCTAGAAAAAGACTAAAATTTCTTCAAACCACTTTAATATTGGAAAACAACTGTAAATCAAATAATTTCTTTTGGGTCAGTTCAAGGGCGCCCAGGAGAGCTGGGCAGCAGAGTCTGAAACTGAATTTGCTCATTTCCTCCTTTATTAATTCATGAAGTCAACTTAAAAATATTATAAGTTCTGTGCTAGCAGAGTTTAATATCCCCTCCTTTTCATGTGTGTATGTGTTCCAAGAGTGTACAAAGCTTCTCGTTACAAATGTTTTAAAATTTATACTACATAAGAGAAATATATCTATATATCTGAAAGTTGTGCTGGACAAGCTACCATTTTCTCTGTATTACTTGTGAAGAAAAAGCTGTTGAAAGCAGTATAACTGAAGTCCCAAGGATAAAAAATGCAAATATTTACTAGATAAAGAGGCCGAATGTCACACTCTTTTAATGCAAGTAGCAATGTGACATTGCTCATTTAATCTGGGCTCTGCTAATTGGTCTGCTACACAAGGAAAAAAATCTTTGGGAGTCCTTATGGGAATGTCTCACATCATTCCCTATCAGCTGTTGACATACAAATACTCTGGTAATGAAAATATTTTCATTCCTTCATAACAGCATTCCCTGTCTTGTTTAATCTTATTTTCTCTCTTTCTAAAAACAAGCTTCTGTGTGGGATTTCTGAACTAACGGTCCTGATGCCATATATCAAAAATATCCTGTGCTCCTGTCAAACTTGTCCACCCAAAAGAGAGCAAAAGGGAAAAAACCCAAGGATTTATAGCAATAACACATGATTTTAAGCACCATTTGAAATTCATCTTTGTTCTGCATCATTTCAAAGGGCAATAACCCAGCATCTGGAGCTGCCACATTGGCCAGGGGATACCCAGCACAGGATCCAGGCTGTGCTGGAAAGGAGCAGGCTCACAAATCTCCAGGAACACTGCAGAGCACAGCATTTGAGCCATTTGTCACAATTGTATCACTGCAATGAGGATGGCCACTGAGGTGCAAAGGGCTAGAAAATGAGGGTGCCTTCTTTGGCCTCCAGGCAGGCTCTCCTGGAGCCTGGATTCCTCACTTATTTTTGGTTTTTCCCTGAAGCTTATTTTTGCTTTCAACAACCTGTGTCTTGGAAAATGAATTGTACAAATCCCAGTAAAATCTAATAACACAATTGGTAAATCTTTTGACTTCTGCATTGACCAATCAAAATACTGTTTTTTCAAAGGTAGATAAATTATTGAAAAATCTTTGCCCTGCAGTCCTGGTTCAGCCCCTGTAACCATGAGCCCTTCAGGGACCTGGCACTGGGGATGGATAAAGTGGTGCTGAAAAAGCTTCCAGCAGCTGCTTGTGTGCGTCCTCCTCTCCTCCCCAGCAGAGCCCTCTGCAGAGGCTGCACTGCTCTCCAGCCTCACAGAAAATCCTGCTGGGGACACTTTTTACTCTCACTATGCTGCTGCTGGCCATTTAGATCCCCTCTCTGAAGTCAGGCAATCAGCTTGGGAGATAAGATCACATTCTCCTGTGCATGAAATAATCTCAGCAGAGTCAGTGCTGTGGTCTCTCAGCAATTGCCTTTGGAAATTAAGTTATTTCAAATGTTGCTGCATTCACATGGTGCAGGTCAGTACTGCTCTTCCAGGTAAACACCATGCCTAAAAACAGCCCTTAAACGATTTTCCTTCTCTTTAATGATTGTCCTCAATATACCAAATTCTTCCAAATTCCAGGCCTGAAATATGATGCAAGCTTCTGCTTCCTCCTCTCCACATCCCACTCCCCCCTTGGGACTCCAGCCTCCACCCACATCCTGCTGCCCAGGTTGCAGCCCTCCTTTCTTCACCCTATCAGTGTCACACTCCCTCCTGGAAACAGGTGCAAGGAGATTAAAAACCCACTCATCCAGCTGGGATTTTCGTCTGTTTGCACCTTGCTCTCTGCCACTCCTGTGTGTCAACATCTCGTGAGCCTGTGGTGGTGGGAAGGAGCTGCCTCTGGCAGTTCTCACTGCTGTTTACAGGGACGAGCAGGAGTTTCCATCTCAGGGACAGCTCTATCAGGACGCAGGAGAAAACTTCTGATACAAAGGCTTTACTTCAATTAGGTTGGTATTTTTTCCCTTGAAAAACACAAGTGTTTTGTTGAAACCTAAGGTCAATTGAAGTGTCAGTGTTAACTGGACCTGAGAGGGTTGTTTTAATGAAAAATACATTAATTCTATGTAATTCTTTTTAATTCCTAAGTTGTTTGTGATATGAGGACTAAAATATTGTACCATTTTTCATTTTAGTCATTAAGTCATTTTATGTCAAGCTGTCATTGCAACGCAGACAGAAGAGTTTGACTTAGAAGAGAGATCATTCTATGCAATTTGTAACTACATTTATTATTGTAAAAACAAGGATAAGTGCAGTGACTGAAACCTTCTTCCACAGTGGTTCTGTATCACTGCAGCTGATGTTGGGAAACAGTGATACAATCTTTGCATTGCACTGGAAAAAATCCAGAAACCTTTCCACAGGCACTTTTTTTTCTTAAAAGTCTCTAAAATTGAGGTATGTTCTGTGCCCTGTCTCTATGGCATTATTCCCTGCCCTCCCTTTCCATGCTGAATTAAAGCAGCCTATATCCTCTCATCCATATTTTGATTTGACAGAAGTTTCTGGGGTTTTTTTCTTTGTGGTTTTTGTTTGTTTGTTAGTTTTTTTGGTTTTTTTGTTACCTATGCACTCCCACTCTTCGCACTTGTTGTCTGTGTTACACAAATATTCACCTTTTTGGAAGCTGTGTTTTCTGTGCAGCAGGAGCTCCCAAAAATATACTAAAAACATATTCCAAGAGGAATACCACAGGTAGGAGAGGCCTCATGCGATAAGGACCAGTCTGAGTGCAGCTATTTTCCAGAATGGCCACTCCAGAAGAGTCCCTGGTTGCAACCAGCATCCACACGAGGGCTTCCAGCAGGGGAGCCACCCCTGCACAGCTCTGTAGGGGCAGGCAGACCTCCGAGTGTGGAGTTCAGTGCCAAGGTCACATCCCCACTCCAATTAAACCTGTGGCAGTTGCTGGTTTCCCTCAGTTTCCCAGCAAAGTGCAGGAAATGCACCCAGCTTGAGCTGAGCCCCCAGA
The DNA here is from genome assembly GCA_013397245.1 of Thryothorus ludovicianus. Classification (NCBI taxonomy): domain Eukaryota; kingdom Metazoa; phylum Chordata; class Aves; order Passeriformes; family Certhiidae; genus Thryothorus; species Thryothorus ludovicianus. Next base: position 52,902 of record VZTB01001003.1, read on the forward strand.
GCAGCAGCAGCACAGAGCAGGGCTCTGGGTGGTGTTCCCAGCTCTGTAACTGCACCTCCCTGGCAAGAAGGGACAAGGGCATCCTGGAGCTGGGACACTTCTCTGAGATGTGACACACGGCCTGCTCAGCCAGCAGCAGCTCCCAGGATGGACAGGGGCTGTGCTCTCCTGAATCACTCGAGAGGGGATGGACAGGAGCTGTGCTCTCCTGAATCACCTGAGGAAAGGATGGACAGGAGCTATGCTCTCCTGAATCACCTGAGAGGAGATGGACAGGAGCTGTGCTCTCCTGAATCACCTGAGAGGAGATGGACAGGGGCTGTGCACTCCTGAATCACCTGAGAGGGGATGGACAGGGGCTGTGCACTCCTGAATCACCTGAGAGGGGATGGACAGGGGCTGTGCACTCCTGAATCACCTGAGAGGGCATGGACAGGGGCTGTGCTCTCCTGAATCACCTGAGAGGAGATGGACAGGAGCTGTGCACTCCTGAATCACCTGAGGGAAGGATGGACAGGAGCTGTGCACTCCTGAATCACCTGAGAGGGGGGATGAAGAGGAAAGTGAGCAAGAACAGTCACAGAGACCAGACCCAAGTTTCCAAAGATAGTCTGTTAATTTTTTTTTTGTAAGAAGGAACTAATTTCTGATGTGATACTTTGGCTGAAAGAGCATGGGAACCCACACAACTGAAAACTGAAACCGAATGTGCTTTTTAGGGTTTTTTGGTGACACACACACAAAGATTTCTGATGGATGAAGTCACTCTCACCTCCTTCCTTCGGTGTATTCCTCACGCATTCACAGGATCCGTTTCTGGCGTACAGAAAAGGCACACGGCTGGCGATGAACGGGCCAGCAGAAGGGGAATGGGGGGCGCTCCCCCAGCACAGGCGGCAGCGCTCAAACCCCGCTCTGTGCCGGAGGATTTCCCGTGGTGTGAGGCGGGGAGGGCAGAAGGGGGCATCAGAGAAACGGAGAGCGATGGAGAGGAGCGAGGGCTGAGCTCAGCACCGGGCGAGGCGCTCCTGAAAGAGCCCGAGCATCCCCAGCGCTTCCCAAGCACCTTCCACTCCATAAAAAAAAAAAAAAAAAAAAAAAAAAAAAAAAAAAAAAAAAAAAAAAAAAAAAAAAAAAAAAAAAAAAAAAAAAAAAAAAAAAAAAAGGAAAAAAAAAAAAAAAAAGAAAAAAAAAAAAAAAAAAATAAAAAAAAAAAAAAAAAAAAGGAAAAAAAAAAAAAAAAAAAAAGAAAAAAAAAAAGAAAGGAAAAGAGCCCAGAAAATGCTTAACAGAAGCATAACAGTTTATCTCCTGAACAGGACAGGGATCTAGAAAAATCTGTTAGCATGTAGCATGCAGCAGAAGTAGATGATACACTCCTAATATTTAGAAAGATTTGGCATGGCTGTATATATACATTTATGAATGTAGCCAGTGATTTGGGAAAAAGGGTGTGATATTTTCTCTGTTGTATCTTGTATGCCAGGAAAAAAAGTAATTTAAATTTCTAGTTGAAAAATAAATTATTATCTCAAGATTTAGTCTTTCAAAAGTAAGTCAAGAAATTTGGGAAGTATAAAATATTGATCCTAGCAGATATCAATTCACAAGAAGTTCTGGCTTTTTTAGACAGGAGAGAGTGACAAAACACAACAGATGAGTGTCCACTGCCGTGTGCGCACATTAAAAATAACATCATTATAAACAATCCAGTGGTGCTTTCAAATGAGTTACTTCAAAGTCTCCAAAGCCACTCTCAACATTTTTTAAACATAGCAGAGGAACCACTAAGTCAAGGAAAATCTGCACTATGGTCCATTTGCAGCTTGGTGTGGAGCACAGCAGTAAAGGAATGTTTTCAGCTGAGGGTTTGCAGACCTTTGCTGTCCTCCCTGCCTCAGGCCCTGCTGGGTGTCACAGCCTGGCCAGGAAGTGCTGACCATGTCCTTGCCCTTGCTCAGTGTTCTGGAATTTTGGAGGACATCAGGTCTGGGAAGAATGAATCAGCTTCCCTCTGATGCCTGCCCTCTCCTCAAGAGCTTCAGGTGCTTCCCTCCAATAAGAAAATGCAATCAGAACATTGTGCGAGGTGACTCTGAGCAGGACAGCACCGAGGGACCCCCAGGCTCAGGTGACAGTGGCACCTCAGCCATGGCACCTGGCACTAGGACAGGAGCAAACCACAGAGCTCCCTCTCTGTTCAATCAGTTCCTGCCCACACCCCTACCTCCTCCTCTGCTTTTGTCTTTCGTGTCCAGGTTTGTCTCCTCCTTTATGCCCTCCACATGGCAAAAGCACAGGAGAGCCACAGCCCTCCCTGGGGCAGGCACACATTCCCTGCTTTGGAGAATTCCACCTGCAGCCTCAGGCTGCATCTCCTTACACCCCCCACCTCTAACATGAGCCAAATGCACTCCTCACTCACCCCTGGGGTACCTGTGTGTCACAAACTGTGGCATGAAGGAAAAAAGAAAGATATCCCTTTTTCTCTTTAGCCCTACTCATGCACGGGGCCCTTAATCTGTTTATTCACTTGGTACTGCAGCAGAGCCACGTGTATCCTCAGAGGTGGAACTTTTAAGAGGTTGGGTAGTACTTTAGACCATAAAATCACAATAGTTTTAGTAAAAGGTATGTGTCACTCAGCCTTCCATAGTCTGAAAATCTTCTCCTGCTTAAAATGTTGCATTTTCCCTTTAAAGGAAAGAGGAAAAAAAATGTTTGCCCTTCACAAGGCTTAGATATTTTTACTGATCTTTTGTTGACCATTTTGTGAACTCAGAAGTCTGATGTCAGTTACCCTATAGAAAGGATACAGGCTGTTCTGCCATATCTGGAATTATTTTTAAACACTTCCCACTCACAAACTAAATCCTTGGAGGTTAAGGGGGAAGGCAGACCAGAGGGTTTATATTGAGAAGAGAGTATCTTACAAGAATTTAGTTCAGGAAAAAATAAGGAAAGTGTGGTGAAAAAACACAGGTTACACAAATCTGTGGTGGAGGTATTTTGACACTGCCATGGGATAAAATCAACAACTTTTTCCTGGATACGAAAGCTCAGGTCAGACATTTCAATCAATGGGCACATGTGCATATTTGTGTCTCAGGCAAACTACTGGCAGATTGATACATCCTCATCATTATGAATAATTATGTCTTTGATGAAATTTCCACAGGTTTTTGAAATAACTACTTCAACCGTTGCCAGAGAAGTTGCACCCCAAAAGTTTTCCTTTGATTTGAAATTCCGGACAGCATCTCAGGAGGAAAACAAAATAGGGAAAACAAGTCTTCCCCTGCTTGAGTAGCTCAGCAGTAACAAACAACAGGGAAAAAAATTCACTGGAATGACTGAGGAAAAACCATAAAGGATGCACAATCTGTAACTTCTGAGCAGCATATACTCAGAAGCATATAAAACCAACAGAAACAGGCTTGGAAAGATTTATTTTTAATTGAAAAATGTTGATTTTTCAGCTGTTTTCCCTGTGCCTTCTTTTCCAGCTCCTACTGCCAACTCACTGCAGCCACCACTGCAAGGATTGTCTCACACTTCCAGTCTTATTAAAGAACACCAAGCTGAACTCTACTAAACACTGTTTTTCTCTTTGCTTTTGCAATTTCTGGACTTTCAGGAAAGTCTCCACTCTTGGAGCCACAGAAGGCTGCAATTTCTATGTTGCAAACAATCAATTATTTCACTTAAAGGTGAGGTTCTCGGCTCTTGTTAGAAGTAGAAAACAAAAAAAAAATAAATGCAGTAAAATATACTGCACTGAGATGCATTTTAGGTGAATATCATGATTTTGGGGACTTTTATAAAACTGGAGATTACAGAATAGAAATGCAGATGTACAAGGCTACAACAATAAACACACCTGTCCTGGAAAGCAGAAAGAGAGCAAAATGTAACAATGGATGCTACACCTCTGGCCTGTTGAACTTCTCTTTCAGATTTTAAAGAACACAAATTTGTAATCCTTTAGTGCTGTCAAGTAACCAATTCTCAAAATTCAAATAGCATCTGAATGTTCTGTGCTGCCCACTGCAGCACAAAGAAGTGAACTCTCAGCAGAGACAAGGCTGCACACTCATGATTTTAATCAAGTCATCTGAAATCTGTTAAAGCCCTCAATAAAACTGAACTCATCCCTGTACCTGACAGGGGCCCTGGGTCACTGGAACCAGGCCATTCACCAGATGTCACATCTTGCAGAATTTTGTCACATCCTTCCTCAGGACCCCTCTAAACGTCGTGAGAAGCTGCTCAGCAGTGTGAGGATGTGTGCTCCAGAAACAAACACACACTTCTGGCAGAAAACAAAAGCCAGCTCTTTAGCCAAGGATTAGCCTTCAGTTATTGAATTTATGTACTTGGAAGCACAGCAGAGCTTATACTTCTCTCCCTTAACAGTGCAGATTTAGTCAGTACAACTTTTAATATGAAATCCTATCTAGTGAGTGTTTTTCTTAAATATAAATTTTTTGCACAACTCTTGAGCAGGATTGTTAAAAGCTTTAAATTTACTGTGGGCTTTTGACAGAATCTGTTTCCCATTCACTCACTCAAATCAATAAAATGATATTTTCACACAATTTTAAACAACAGTAACGCACATTCTTAAGTGAATTCAGAAGCGCATTTCAAATTTACTGGTAGAGAATAGGACCTGAAAAACAAATCTGGGGATAAATACACCAAAAGCATCAGTAAGATAAATGTAAGAGCCTTATGCATTTTTGCTATGTCCAAAGCAGGATCTGGACTTTCTGGCCCTGTTCTCCTGGGTGAGTGGGTGAAGACACTTTGCATTTTTCTGTGCATTGCAAAATAGGCTTTGCTTGAGTTTAGTTTGTCATCGAGTGTCTGTGAGGGTCCAGGTGGCCCCAAGGGCCTGATGCAGCCCCTGTGCACGGAGCTGGCCCACAGTCACAGCCTTGAAAGCTCTTCCACTGCTTGTGATCCCCTCTGGAGGCTGACCTGGGACAGAGACAGCCAGAGCGAGAGGATAAAGCAGGGATTTACTCAAAGGCCTCAGTGGGCACACCTGGGCAGCACAAGAGCCCAGCTGGGCACACCCAAGATGCCCCAAAATGGTCACAAAATGGACAATGGGTCACGAGGTTTCACACTTTTATAAGTTTTGGTCCATTAGCATATTGGAGTTAATTGTACAACACAGCTTCAGATTATGAAGTTCCACCCTCCTTGCTTTAGTTCTCACTTCACCGTTGTTTTTGTTCTTGGGCCTGAAATTTGTATCGGTTGTCCATGGTGCCAAGCTAGAAAATAAATTTTTTTTCTCCCTATTCTGTGAAGAGAGCTTACCAACTCTTAATATGAAACCCAGAGCCACACACTAAAACAGCACAGAATCTGAAAAATATAAAAACTAAAACTTAAGGCATCACATGCAACTGCAAGAAAACACTCAACTTATTAATTCTTTGAAAGAGTTGATGGTTTTTAGCTGTTCAGCTGAGAGGAAGGTGAGATCCATGAGGGTGGGATCCCTTCAGGTCCATCTCCACGGTCAGAGAAACACAAGTGAGGACACTGGGATTGGTGGTCTGGCCCCCTGAACTGGCTTCTCTTTTTAGTTTAGGAATTATACAGGGACTAACTAGAGCAGGAAACTTTTTGCTCCCCCCAGCTTATTAAATGATTTCCTTTCAGTCCTTAGAAAAAGCAGCTGCTTGCTCAAAGCCTTAAGAAGCTGTGAGTGGCTCACACCCAGGCTGGGAACAACAGGAAGGGAAGGATAAGCAGAGCTAATTGGCCTTTTTACACTTTGCCAGGGTAGGCAGCACGTTGCAGATAAGCTTTCCCCAGCAGAGATACCCCGCCAGCCCCTTCCCCTCTCGCAGTTTGCTCTGCCTTTGAGTGTGACCGTGTCGGATGTGATCCTGGCCAACACCCACGGGTGACTTTGTGACCTCCTCTGCATACCAGCACTCAGCCACATTTCAATCTGCTCACTCCACCATTTCCCAGGCACAATAGAAATAAACTATTTTTCCTGTGGCCTCATTCACATAATTTAAAAAAACAGACCAGATCACCTAAGTGGATTTCTTGAAAGACAAACTTTTCAAAGTGATCTTTCTAAAATGATGTCAGGTGTTTATGTATTTGTGCTGAAACAAGTACCACAAGCAGTCTGGTAACCCCACAGACCAATAGTTTGATATTTAGACCACAGAGAAGCTGGTGCCATACATCAGGGTATGTCCTCACAGCCTCAATGCTCAGGCACATTTCCTCTGGAGCTGACCCTAAATGATCCTTCAAAGAATTAAGGACAGTCCTTTGACCACAATTGCTCAGTAAATATTCCTTTCTGCTTCCAAGCTCTGCTGCCAACATGCAAGCATTAAAAAGTGCATAAATTACATTAACACACATCTGATTTACTAATAAATCTGCATTTAAAAAAACAAAACACCACCACTGTCACTTTTATCAGATTCTAGGAATCACTCAAGCAGGTCAATGAGCATCACTGCAGTGACTTTGGCCTTGAGTGACATTTCCAGACCTCCAAACATCCTTAACACTGAATCAGCCCCTTGGTGCTCATGCTCTGTGAAATGCCAAGTTGTGATCAGGGTGTCACCTCACACCCATCCTCCTGGACCAGAATCTTGTCATGTGCACCTTTCAGCCACACTCTTCCACCTTCCAGCTGTGTTTTTGATGGATGAGCCATAACCAGGATCTCTGAATTTATACCCATCAGGATCTCTGAACCCAATATATCCATCCATCCTTTTCGAGGTGAATTGTTGATAATTGCTCCAACAGGCTTCCCCTGTGCTTCTCACATGTGTGCTCTGGCAGTTCCATAAAGATCTGCATTTTCTAGACTTTCTAGCCTCAAAAAACACCCTCAAAAATCGGTATATTTTAAAAAATGGGGGAAAGAAATTACATTTTTTCATTATTGAGTTGGCCTCTTCCTTTTTCTTGTGGAAGAAACAAGGCCAACCTGGGCAGCAAAACCAAAGATCTGGTTACAACCCATCCTCTTTCCACCACTTTTACATGGATTGAGCATTTCTAGTTCCTGTTCTGCACTGTATTTAGAGCAAAAATTGATAGTATATCCTGAAAACATGTACTATTGGAGGTGATGAAAACACTGCCATAATTAATGGCAAATAAAAAGATCTCAGTAGAATTTTTAAAAACTCACATTTACTTTTACATGCATATTGTAATAATAAAGATGAACACACTGGGTTTTTTTTACCTTTGACATATCCTACTTCTATATCTTGTTATTTTAAAAACATATTTGTTGTCCACCCTGAAGAAACACTCTGTGCAATGTGTGCAACTAGAAGAAGGAAAGTGAAACAAAAAGAAAAATCCACATTTTTCTGTTAACAATCAAACTTTTCAAGTAAATGGTCCAATGGCTCTACTTCATCTAATAGTTAAAGATGTTTCATTCTGCATAAAAGACAGGCACTTTTTTTTTTTTTTGTCTTCTAAAATATGTTTCTAATTAAGGTCTGAAAAAATATTTCCATTGTGCCATATATGCGGTAACTCAAAACCAAAATGAAAGGATTAAAATCAGGGCTACACAGAATGGTTTAAATTAAATTCAGGTAGTGGGGAAGACTGCTGTATCTGGCAAGCTCCCACTCCCTGAGCTTTCTGGCCAAGAGGCAAGATGAAGCATAACAACCCTTACCTGCCAAGTCTACAGCAATTTGGAGGGCTTTATTCATCTCTGAAAATAAAATGTTCATGCTCTTGGAAGCTTGCCCAGCCATACAGTAGATCTCACCTGTCTTTTCCTTCTCCTCACACCAATGTACCGTGGGACACTCCAGTAAGGATTGAAAATATGTTTAATCTTTTTTTTTTTCCCTTTTCTGAACGTATGGTATTTAAGCTAAACTAACTGCCCATCACACCTCAGTGGAAGACGTGACTGAATCCTGCAGCTATTTTGGAAATCTCAGCCAATACATTCCAAATAGTTGATGAAGAGCTGAAATATGCACTGTGCATGTCCTCTTCCACCACTCTTTCACACCTAGAAAGCCTTTGCACTCTCCCCATGATTAAAAATAAAACCTGATTAAATCTACCCCCTTCCCCAAATGGCTCTGTTTATGATCAGCCAGTTTGCTCTGTGTATGGTCTCTATTTTTACTATAGCCACAATGAAACGAGCCCCAAGGCTTCCCCAAATCTGTACTTGTTCCTCAACAGGTTACTCAAGAAAGGCTAAGCAGAGAAGAAAAGGCAGCAAAGTGGAAGCATTAAAGTTTTCATGGGCTTCTTAGGAGATTACTCCAAACAGTAATATTAAATTATTTTTACAATCATTTGGGAAGAAATGAAAATACATAAATAACACACAGGTCTCCCCAGAGCCTTCTCCCAGTCTTGTATGAGGTTTAAGGACTTTCAGATGGCACCAGTAACAAAACAATTTATTAACAGCCTGGCTTGCTAAGGACAGAGTTAATCTGTGCAGACCATGTACCTTCAGGGAATTCTTTATTCCAAGCCAGGGAGTTCCCAAACTTTTTTCTGCTGTATGTACAGCCCCCAGTAACTGCAAACACCTCCTTGGCAGCATCAGTCCTGTTTGTTTGCTGGGCTCTGGGCCTTTTTGAAGGGGTTTATGCCCCTCCCAGCAGCACATTCATCACATTGCCTCAACTGCTGCCTTCTACCCCAATGTTTATAAATCATTATTTGCTGGAAAACCCAAAAATTTGCAGCAATGGCACACTAAGTCACAGACACAGCTCACTTGAGAAACTGCTACCAAACCCAGTGTTTTAACAGTGTTTTTCATCTCCTTTGAGAGAGTTTTTTAGAATATCTCAATTTGGAAATTTTGATAGCTTTGTCAAAACCCTAGTTTCTCATTTTTCTTTTGGGGACCAGGGGCATTGCAACATATCAAACCCAAAATAATTCTTCTATTACATATCAAGATCATGTCTTATGAAGAGCTGTGAGTTTTGAGCACCTTGGTGTGGACTGAGAATAAGTAATGGAACTGCTCCTCACACTATGCATTCTGCAAAGCAGAAATTACAGAAAAATAAAGTCATAGACTCATTAGGGCTGGAAAAGACATTAAAGATCGTTGAGTCAGTTTTGTTCTCCATTATTTGTCTGGGAAAAAAGAAAGACATGACTAAGCAAGGTTGTAATAAAGGCTGTTTCTGTTAATATTTTCTTCTTTCTTGAACCATATTGCATGAAACGGGTTGGTAGTTCTTGAAAACACACACCACTTGCCACTGAAAGGAAAGGAGGCAAGGATGTTCCCAGGGGAAGGGTTGGTGCCCAACTTGCCCTTCTGCAAGCTGCTCTCAGGCTGATGAGACCCAAAGTGTGCAGAGCTCCCTGCTGAGGTCCTGCAGAGCCTGATCTGCCTGATCTACTCTGCAGAACTGAGGAGTTAATACAAAACTTGGCAGCTCTGACCAGGGCTGAGAGACCAGGGAAAGAAAACTGCACTGTCAAGCAGGAGGTAACTTTTCAGTTCTGCTTAAACTTGTGTCCCAAGTGACTTATTTCATGATGATTTCAACTGCCACATCAGTGACCTCTGCGTTCAGAATGTGTTTCCAGCACTGGCGCAGGCAGAAATCTTTCTTCTTAAATTACAGAGAGTTCAAATAAGTATAATCCTAAATGGGATCTCAGCTTCATAACAGAACCAGAGTCACTCGTGCCATTATCAGATCATCTTCTCAGACAACCCCAGGTCAGGCCAACCTAGGCAATTATTTGTAGTCATTTGTGTGGAACTCATGGCATTCGAAAGGCTCGTGAAAGCTCATCAGACTGCACAAACTCCAGAGGTCATTTCTGTTCCTTCTCATTCCACCAGCTCTCAGCAGCAAGGGGATTGGAAAAACTCCTTCAGTCCTAGATGGCAATATTTGGCTTATTAAGGAAAACCAATGTACCAGAGCCTACCCTGGGGAGGACATTGAGACTGATGCCTGAACTCTTGTGGCAAGGCTGTCCTGTGACATGGGACATTTCAGCATAGCCAGGGCACCCCTCTGCAGAGGCACAGGTGTGACAGAGCACATGGCACCTGTGTGGAAAGGGAACTAACCCCAGAGGCTGCCAGCTTGCCCACATCAATGCATTTGGAAGGCCTGGACAGCCACATGGACCCTAAATGTGATGGTCAGCAGGGGCAGGGCACTGCTGGAGCAGCACCACGCTGGGCTCCTGCCCTGGTGGGCTCTGACACTCAGGGCACAGCCCCAGCTGGAGGTGCCCCTGCAAGCTCTGCTGAAAAGCTGGGACTTGGCATCACTGGTCTCTCTCTTAGCAATTCTCTTCTGTATTCCCAGACCTTGCTCTGGTTTGTAAGGAAACCCACAGAAATCAGATCAGGACAAACCACAGTGCATTTGGGAAGTTTATAGATCCCACCTCCTATTTACTAAAATACTTCTAATTATTCTGAAACAAAGATACCAAAAGGAATCCACAGAAGCAAAAGATATCCTTCATATTAAACAGAGGTAAAAGTACTGCTGAACAAAAAGGAATTCAGGAAATTTTGGCAATCTCCTTTCTAAGTAATTGCCATGAACTGGGTGCAATATTTTNCCTTTGACTCCAACCCAATTGTGACCAGTTCAGCACGAAGGCTCCAGCTGGGCAGGGCCCCATGGCCAGGCAGTGCCCAAGCTCCAGCTGAGGGACAGCAGCAGGGGAGCACGGGCAGCACTCAGTGCAAACCCCACGGGAGCACTGAGTTCAGTTTTATTTGGCAGCCACTTTTCTACTTCCTCTATCCAGTTGCTGGGAGCCATTCTNCACGGGAGCACAGGGAGCTGATCCTGCCCCATGCCCAACACCCAGATTGGTCTGGAGTTGTCACAGGAGATGGAAATGCCATACTTTCCACACCCACTCATGTAGGTGTATATTGACATCAAAACTCTGGAAAGAAGAGTTCAGTTTTATTTAGCAGCCACTTTTCTACTTCCTTTATCCAGTTGCTGGGAGCCATTCTCCACTGCTCAATAGACTTCATTTTTCATTTCTATTCTGCCTTTTATCACTCACTTCCCTGAAGTTCATTCACTTTATTCATGTATGTATGTTCATTCTGTCTGGCTACTGCTCCTAATTATTACACTGGTGCTGTGTAAAAGCAAAAATAATCAGCATGACCCCCAGTACAGCAAAGCCTCTGACAGTGGAGTTGCTGCTTTATCTTTTTCCTTTTGGGATCTCTCTTAGAAAACAATTGTTGCATTCTCTGCTTTAATATTGTCTTGTTTGAGCGTTTACCAAAACCAAAAATATGAACTAGGACAGAGAGCATAGCTGAAAACAACATGTGCAACATGGCAAGTTTGCACTGGGGTTCATTACAGAGGGAAAGGAGTAGCAGAAACTTCTGCCTGAGCTGATCTATTATTGTTCTACCTAGCACATGCACTGACTTTACAGGCAGAATGTATAAAACTGTGATGGTTGTCCTTGTCAAAGAGGAGAGCTTGGAGGTCTCAGGGGCTGAAAACCATCTCCTGGTGCAGGTGGTGTAGGAAAGGATTGATTTGCCTGGAGTACAATATACTCACCTACTACTTGGAAATTGAAAATAAAATTTATCAGATATTCCCACCTATCTATTTATCTGTCGATCTATCTATCTATCTATCTATCTCTCAAATATTTTACTGGACCTGGAGAGATCTATTAATGCCCAGGGAGCATTTTCTATTTAACATTACCACTGATTTTGGCTGCACAGTTTTCCCCATGGCAAGGCACACAATCTGCAGCCCCCACCCAGATCTTCACCATCCTGCTGACAAGTTCTCTTTATGTCCTGTATTTATTGGCTTTTAAACAGAAGTCTCATTTGGCCTACCATATCAAAAGAGGTTTTCCTCTCCAGAGGCTGTCAGTTGTGTTTCTGGAGCAGGAAACAGGCAGGCTTTTCCCTGCTCAGGAGCAATGCCTGTGTTGAATTGCCACCACCTCCACAAGAGGTTCACTGAGCCTGTCCTTGTTCACCTGCATGTCCTTGTACAACACCCAGTGCCACATTCCATCCAGGACACACAGTCCCTGAGGGCACTGCTGCACTCTGCATCTTTATTCACCTGCCCCAGCACAGAAGGTGTTGCCACAGCAGTCTCAGGGGACATCCCCCTGCTGGTGCCAACATTCCCTGAGATCATTTTTCACTGAGCTTCACCCTGCAGGGACAGCTGTCACAGTTCTTGGGTGGACAGCTCACATCAGTGTTCTGGAGTACTGTTCTGGTGTGGTGTCATGATTTGTCTCAGATCCCCCAGGCCCCTCCCAGATGATTCCCTGCCAGCTTTGTCAATCATTCCTCCTTCCCACATCCTGACCCCTGATGAGTGCTGCCTGCCAACCCTGCCATTCCAGAAGGGCACAGAGTGCTTGGCACAATTCAAAAGATGCTTCCCAGCCCTGCAAAGACATTGGGCCATCCAAGTGTCCTCTGGCCCTTAGGACTTCCCCCCGGACCTGGTTGGTGTCCCCTGTGTTCCTTCCCTCCCCTCTGCCCTGGTTCCAAGGCCCAGCAGCCATGCTGTGGGAGTTCTGCTGGAGCTCTTGCTGCATTCACAGGCCTTTGGGCCAGGAATAAAACTCTGAGTCCAAAGGCTCCATCAGAAGCGGCTCCTTTCCTTCACCATGGCCTTGGAACCTCTCAGTCAAAGGTGACCCTGAGCTCCTGCAGGCCTGGCCTTGTCCCCAAGCCCTCAGCTGTGACATCCAGCGAGCCTGGGGGACCACTGGGGTGAAACAAGCACAGCGCTGCCAGCCGGGCCACCAGCAAGGGCACAGCTCAGGAACAGCCTCCTGGGGATATTGGACCTAACTCCAATAGAGTACAAGGTTTTAGCCTCCTCCAAGGTGTGATCAGCATATCAATAGGTAAGGATTGGCAGCAGAAAACTGATATGGGGCTCCCAAATAGATCCATATAGGATTGTAGATTCTAATATAAATGATCAACCTCTCAGGTGATAAACAAGTAGTGGAAAATCAAATTCCAAACACAGGAAAAGAATTGATCTTTGAATGGATGCTCATACCACTGAACACATCTACCTGCAGCGTTCACTTCTTCACAACATGAATGCACCAGCAGGTGGACTGGCATATTGCACTTGAGGTTTTTTTTAGGATCCCAAAAGAATGGTCACAGCTTCCCTTCTCTCTGTCTGAGACTGTGAGTTGTAAAGGTGACCTCACAAATTTCCAAATATGATCCAAGTCAGTCTCAGGAAAGGAGATGCTTGCTGGTGTGTTCCTCACCCCAAGAAACAAAGGGAGTGAATGTCTGCAGTGAGGTGGAAAACTGACCCCTCCACACACAGCTTGGGTTGTGAAGCCAACTGGAGATGGAAATGATCCGTTTATAAAGAAACACATATCAGAGAATGGTTTTCCCAGGGCTGGAGCCTGGGAAAAGAGAAGGTAAGGGATAATAAGAGATTTGTGATGCAGTTCAGTCTAACACAGGGGCAGACGTTTCCCTTGGGCTCAGGCAGGCGTGGAGGGGAACTGGGAGAGAGGTGTCCAGTGCCCCTTTTGCTGCCACACACACGATGTGCAGAGACTGCAGAGCTCTGCAGAGCTGCTGGCAGGGCAGCATCCCTCTCCTCAGTGGGTCAGGCAGGAGTTCAGAGCCCTTGCAGGAGTAACTTCTTTGGAAAATGCTGAAGATATTTGGTATGTGCTTCTAAACCCAGCTGGCTGCTATTAGGATTTCATTACTGCACACTGCTCAGGATTTTGGCAAGGCTCTGTGACAATTAACATGAATTCTTCTGGGAGGGATGCAGCGCATGACATCATGTAATAAATTTTCTGATATTAGAACCTTTCATTTGTGCCCTACTGTACTTGTTAGGGTTACAAATGCAAAATGAAAAATGTAATTACCCAACAGAGCTTTCGATTGTATCATATATTAACTTCTAATACTCTAAGTATTCATTCTCAGATCCAAATCTGACACAAAACACTTTGGAAGATGAAACTTGACAGATCTAATAGGGCACTAATCTGATTCTTTGACAGACACTGATTTAAGGGCATTTCATAATGGGAAATCTCAGGTAAGGTAATAACAACAGTTGAAAAAATTACTCTTGTCTGCCTTAGTGCTGTATTTTGAAAACTCACATATTAACAAAAGCTAAGCAAAATGTAAAACCAAATGAAACTCTTGGAGCAAGCAGCATTTTGCAGCTAAATATTTCTGGGGACATCTTCCTGCAAATATTAATAATTTTGGGAACCAGTGGTTTTCAAATCCTAATTTATGCTCAGAAGCCCCCTGGGGTAAAATGATTCTAAGTTTACAGGTAAGTAGTCTAGACAAAGATTAATAACTTGTTATTCAAGAATAATCACCAGATATCTAAAAGGGCAGGATAGGATAGAGTCTGTAACTTGATCAATGAGACAAAATTGAACACATCAAGTATTTATGATCTTTATGACAAACTCCACCTTAATCTCCTCTCTGCTCTATTAGTGCAGTAAATTACTTGACAGGAAAAATAAACTTGTTTACCATACTTTTAGTCTAAGTTGCCAGGTTTTAGGACTTCATGTGCTTTTACCAGAAGACTCATCAGAGCAGAAGATCTGAGCAACCACAGGCCAGGCCTCCCCACCAGTGTGAATCACACTGGAATTTACTACTCCTTCTTTTGTGATCTCTGACTTTGGACTAACTGGGAAAACAAGACTGCTCATGTCCAGTTTTCATTTCCCCCTCTGTCTTTACCCTTGTTGCTGCAGCTAGAGCAGGTGCCAGGGGCAGACTCATGTGCATTTCTGTTCCCCAGCACAAGCCAAGGACAGTGCTCCTGCTGACAGCTCTGATGTTATCGTGTCACAAATATTGGCTTCTCCTTTGGGATGCACTATCCGCAGTCACCACACAAGAACAAACCCCACAGCATCCCAAAGATTTACTTTTCTGGGCAATTACAGGAAAATATTCAAAACTTCAAGAGAAAAGCTGGGCACTGCTGGTATAAATTGTCCAAGCTTCAATAATTTCAACAGCATGAACATTGAATACATCCTGAGACAGCCTAGCACAAAATCCTTACCAGAATCCTGATGTTATGCTATTTTCTTTCCTAGGCAAAGATACAAACTTTCAAAGCAAATTTGAGACCTATAGTCTTCTAATGTTAAGACATTTTCCTATCCCTTCATTGAAATTTTATTCTACTTATTAATATACAATAAAAGATTGCCCTGAATTAGCAGCAACAAGAAAAATTGAAAGCATACTTACTTTTTCTTTGGTAATTAATTCAACAGGAGACAAAACTGTTTTAAAGCTGTTCAGCCCTGTGTGCTGGTTTCTGGACAATTTCACCACTAGTTTACAACAAAAGCAGAAAATAACTGGAGTTTCCATGAAGGTTCAGAGTGCATCTTGTTTTAACTGTTCTGTATTCTGCCAACATTATCTCCACCATCACAGAAAGATAATAGCCAAAAAGACCGAAACAAGCTACATAAAATATTGAAGTAAAGCTGTAAAGTAGATCAAGGTGACTCCAAGGTATCTCAACCACAGCAGTGAAAATTCAGCACGTGGTGTAGAACTATAAAGAAGGAGGCCTCAGAATGCTTAGAGCATTGTATTTGTGGTATTACACTAAACCCACAGGATTTGACTAAATGATCTTCTGTATCTCTTTCATTTTCCCCCATAACCTCGTGTTTTACTTCCCAGGCTTTTCTTCTCCTCTCATTTGTTCAGTTTCCTGGAAGCACACACATCTTCCAGCTCCAAGGCAAGGATAAATGAGATCCATGCCAGTGCTTGTCTCCAGAGTTATCTTTTGATATCACCTCAAAACACCCTTATCTTAAAGCCAAGGGGATGGCTGATTGCCTGTGATAATTTCTCATAAAATGGAAACAGTAAATAGCAATTCCAGTCCATAACTGGATCCACCTCTCCTGCACACCTTGCAATAGAACTATTTTGTCAATAACAGACTACATTTTGAAAAAACCCCTTTATTTACATCTTCTCTTCTTGTAAAAGCAACAGTAACTTGAGCTGCCTATAAATATCTAATATTCAAAACCTTGTGTTCTGATTATTAAAAACTTCTCCAAAAAAATTTATTTCCCAGCATTTTATGTTATCATCACAGTCAACATTAGCTAGAGGCCTTCACTGTTTAACTGCTCTTTAATTATTTTCATTAACATAGCCTGAATTATACCATAAACCAAATATTCCTCAGGTGTAGAGGTTCAGAGCCTGAATGGAGCAGATGTTCCTCAGGTGCATGGAGGGGCACATCCAATTTCCAGTAATGGATGCCATCCTGTAACCTATTCTGCAGAGAAAATAAATTCAAGTCTCCCCATATTAAATGCAGAAAGCACCTTGGCAATGACTACCCAAACTGGTGAGACTTAGCCAGTGTCTAATTTAATAGAAAAGGGAGTAACACTCATTTTTAATAAAGGGCAGAAATTGTGCTCACTCTGGAGCAGAGGTTGTACTCCCCGTCTGCCTCAGGCATTGATCACACATGACTCAAAGAACTAGGACATTACAACAAAAATCCTTCATACCCTGCAGTGAGGAAAACATTTTGCTTTGCAGCACAGCTCTCCTGAAATTGCCTGAAAGCAGCACTGGTTGTAGCAGTCAACTTTCAAGTTTCCAGTTCTGGATGTTTTATGCCTCATTTTCTTTCCCCAGGGAGAAACTAAGATCAAGTCTCTGAAATTATCTCCCTGTCCACATTGCTTTCACAACTAGGATAATTTTCCTACCAAGTGTTATGCACAAGCAGGAAGCCCATAAAAGCTAAGTTTAAATAAAAATAAAGTTTTCATTAGAATATTATAGGAGTATCAGCTGCATCCATTAATTTCCTCCCTCTAGCTACAGAAAGGTACCAGAGAATTTCCAGAACAGGCTACTGCAAGCTTATGCTTCTTTCACACACTGGAAGAGCTGCTTCTATGGCAAACCAGGAGATTAAACTCCTAATTTCAATTTCTGACACAGCTGTTGATAAAGAGGCAAGTGATGAAAAAACTCACACTTTTGTGGGGTAAACTCTGTACCCTGTGGCCCTCTATTGAGGAAAATCAAGTGACTCCTGTAGTTCTGTTTTATTGTGACCTGAGGTCCTTCCAGGGATCTGGCATTCTCTGCCTACCAAAATATCTCCCAAAGTTTTCTCCCAAATATCAAGAGCCGGAGAGAGAGAGAGCAAAAAGGAGGATCAGCTCCATCCCTGTCCAGTACCATCTGCCCTACTAGCTTACCCTTTAAACCAAAAGGGTTAAAATATCAATTGCAAGACTCAAGCTCTGGAGTTTCCAGTGTACCTATGGTTAAACACTCTCAAACCTGTGTACAGGTGATCATTC
Organism: Thryothorus ludovicianus; assembly: GCA_013397245.1. NCBI lineage: Eukaryota > Metazoa > Chordata > Aves > Passeriformes > Certhiidae > Thryothorus > Thryothorus ludovicianus. Next base: position 70,341 of record VZTB01001003.1, read on the forward strand.
AGTGTTCCTGCCCATCTGAACAAGCTTTTAATGTTGTCTGCCAGTTGTAGGGTGGTCATACCAGAGGGTGAGCTGCCAGCTGAAACACAGCATCACACAGATTTTAGCTCAGGTAGGAACCAGAAAATTCCATGCTTTTCTTTTTGGGGGGCTTAGCACCCTCCGAATGCATCTGGGCTACTCCTGCAGCCTATCAGCCCTGCCCTTACCAGCTCTGGGAAGCTCAGTGGACGTTTACTCTGAGCTCTTCTGCTCACTGCTCAGTCCAGATGTTGGAATCCATGTCTAGAAATCTTCTTCCCCATTCAGCTCTGGATCCGAGGTGGCCTGGGCACTTTGTCACAGATTTATGTTGGTAATAACAGAATGTGCTTCATCATTAGTAAAGCAAAATGTTATAGAAAACATGTTCTACAGCAACAAATGTGAATTTGAAAAGTGTCCTGAAGTTGATAGTGAAATGATTTTCTGTCTCCTTCCCCAGTAAAGGAATGCACTGACTGAAGCAAGAAATTGTACAGAGCAGCTCAATGGGTGATTGTGACATTGAAGGCTCCCACGATGTGCAAACACAGGGACTAGAATTCAGTTACATGAGCTATTTGGAATGTGAACACGTTGCTGTGATGTCTTTGCCTTTCCTGTTACCCTTGAACTCTATCAAGTTTTACTGAATGATGGGAACAGGTCTGCAGGGTGCAGAAGCTGATGCAGAGGCACTGTTGGCACTCTACTCAGTCTGAGTGTGGTACCTCAGGCTGCCCCTCCTCTGTTCCCCACAACTGAACCCCAACTACAGCTGGAGCATTTCCATTGCATTTCTGAAGCACATTTTTCTACGTTTTTTTGTGAGCTCCAAGGCTGGCCTATGAATTGAATCAGTGCAGAGTGAGCAGGGATGAGGGGAGACTGAGAAGTGCAGAAATGCATTTCTGATCCCACTGAAATGTGTGTGGACACCTCCCTCAGTGGCCTCAGAGCTGCTCTGTGCAGGGCTGTCCCTCAGCCACGTGCAAAGCACATCTGGACAGAGGTGCTGCTCAACATCTGTGCAGATGCCAGAATGTGGCATCCTCCTAGGATTGCTCCCTTAAAAACACACTCCTGGGGGAGATACCAAACTTCAGTTCTTAATTGAGTCAGTCCAGGGCATTGCTACAGGATTAGTTTTAACACATAGAAGCAGCATATCTATTATGGCTGATTTTTTTAATATAAAAAATGTCATAAATATTTTTTTAAAGTTAAATTAAGTAACTTTATTTAAAATGAAGTATATGTAGCCCTACAGCTTCTGAAAGGAGTTCTATTTTAGGAGTAATGTACCTACTGTGAGGTTTAGTTTATGCATCTGGTCATAATGGTTGCTGTCTGGAATTATGGTACTATGAACCAATTGTTATTTATGTTACCACTGAATACAGGGATTTTGTTAGTGGAGTTGAGCTTCCAGATTAATTTCATGATCCCTATGCCCATCACTTAGAGAGAAGAAAAAAGCACAAATCAAGATGACATTTAAAAAAAAAAGAAAAAAAAGAGCCTAGGCTGGTCTTGTAGGAACATCTAAATCCTTTCCCATGTTAAATACCTTATCTCAGCAGCAGTGCACCAGCCATTTAGGAAAATTAAAGAGGGAGATAGCAAAAAAGAGACAGCAGATGCTAAAGCAGAGTAGTTTCCAGTCATGTAGATAATGGAGTGGCTCGGCACATGGCCTTTCAGTTTATCCCTGCTTCAGCTTATCCTTCATCTGCTTAAATTCAAATGGATCAAGCATTATGAAAATTATTTTGAAATTAGCTGCTCCAGTTTCATGTGACTTTTTGTTGTATCCTCTAAAACTTGGTAACTCTTTGGGAAGACAGGTTCTCTATACTTTTGCCATTTTAATTCAGTTTTCAACATGATTTCTAAGCAGCAACTGATAGCTAATGCTAAAATAAAATTGAATTTTACTCTCTAATACACACTGTGAGTCTTTTATCACTTCCAGTGAGTTGTCACATGGAAATATAGACTTCTTTGCTGAAAAACCCAAAATATTTTGTGCAAGGCGCTGTGGGCTTACAGTTCTAAGAGATACTGGACCCTGGAAGTATATTTCAACTAATTTCCTTTTCTTTATTATTGGATAAATATTCTTCTGCCACCTTCTATGTGCTAATTCTGAGAAACACTGCATGTAAGCACGTATGCATGAAGCAATGATCAGCCATCCTGTCAAACATTTAAAATCTGCTTCAGACAGCTGCTGGGTCTCTTGCAGCTCTAGACAATGCCCAGGCTCACGTTGGTATCTCCTGGCACTGCCCAAGCCACGTGCATGGCAGAGCTCCCCATGCCCAGGGATAGCAGGTATTGAGAATTCTGCATTCCCACTGATTTCTACAGAAACAAACACACATTTTAATAGCAAACATTGCTCATATATGTTAGCACTATTTACCCCAGTGGTTCATAATTTTTATGCCATCGTAAAACTCCACTGGCCAAATTCCCCATGGTCATCCATCTCCTTCTTCCCCTTCCTCCCACCCAATTTAAAATCCAGCAATGGGGATCATTTAGGAGATTTCTGCCAACCTCAAGCACTTGAAAAAAACAGTGATGGTTCTTACCTTCCCATTTGGCAACACAGCACTACTGTCATTCTCCTTTAGTGCCTCCTGGAATATTAATAACAGTCACATCCAGCATGAATATGCCACATTGAAGCAGCTGACTGCTACGAGCTCCCATCAGAAGGTGGTTTATGACTTCTCTGCCTTTTGGCTGTCAATAGCTCCTCAATGAGCAACAGCTCCCAAATAAGCTGTTCTGCAGGGAGCTTCGTGCCACGTGGTTTCCCTGGCACCACCTTGCTGTGCTCTGGTAACACAATCCACAAGAATCAAGGTTGTTCAACTATATTATGTCTTGAAACTCCTGCCATTGAAGTCAATGACAGAGTTCTGCATCACTGGTTTTTAAAACAAAATCATGTTACTCCAGTTTAAAAAGCCTTAGAGACTACAGAAGGTACATAAAGACAGTAGGAGTCTTAAAATCCTTCACATGGGTTTTGATTTGGGAAATGAATTAACACATCTCCACCATGCAGTCTATAAAAATATTTGCAAAAGTTAGCTTTGTAGCTGAGCTAACTCAAGTGTAGCTTTGCCTTTCATCAGGCAGAGCGCCTCTTTGTTATTCTTGCACCAAAATGAAATGGATAGCTTCAACATCAAAACAACACAGCCTTACATTCTGCTCACAGCACCTCTCACAATACTTCTTCCCACCTGTAGGTCACCAGCTCAGAGGTGAGCAGGTCATTTCTGTCAGTTCTTCAAACCTAAGGCTCGAAATCCTGAGTGCTTAAAGGTTTTTAAATCAGCTTTTTGTAAGCCAGAGTTCCCCACCGCAGGTGTCTGCCTCTATTGTCACTAATTGCTGTAAAGACATGGATTTCTTCTTCAAGTGACAGTCTTTGAAGTTGGCTCAGGCACTTTCCTGTACCTTCCTGCAAGTGTATACTGAGGATTAAACAGTGACAACAGTGCTCCAGATAATTCTCTGTGCCAACTGATCCACCAGATACAAAGAGAAGAGCAGCAGAAGTCACTGTGAATAATCACTGCCTAAAGTGCTCTGTAATAAAAATAAATTTTCAGGAATTGTCTGTTTTTGAAGGAAAAAAACAAAACTATGAAGGACATTATTCCCCTGTTAATCAGAAATGTGTCCACTTCAGAAAGATTTTTTAGTTTTTGCATAGTCCTGGGCTGAACAAAAGTTTTTGAAGGCACTCGATTAGAATAGGAGGTGTTGTCTTACTGAAGAAAGAAGGTTATAAAAGGTTCTAAGCTTGTAAAAGGTTCAAGGCCCTTCTGCTGCAGGCTGACACCGAGGATTTTTGCTCAGCCTCATGTAAGGGGTGGTAGGCAGCTGCTCTGGCCCAGGAGGAGCCTTGGGAAGGAGCTGGGGCTCTGCCAACGCCCTCCTGATTTCCAGGGAAAGCTGGATGGAGTCACTGTTTACTGGTGCTGATGCAACAGGACAACAGTGAGACCAAGCTGTGCCCAAAGATCTTAAACTGGGATTGCCCAAGAGTGGCTGCTACTGATTGTGAGTTTAAACGAGAGAGTATTTTCCTATTTCTCCTTCCTGTTTTCCGTGCAGTTGCCAGTGAGAGCAGTGAGTACCCTTCAGCTCGCTGAAGAGTTCAGAGCCAGTGTTTACACTTCTGTCTCCAGACTTCCCAGGGACAGGTCTGGACCTGACAGACCCCGAGACACTTTTAGCAAAACCAACACCTCCATCCACCCCGTGCTCCTTTCTGTCTTCTCTTTCACCCTCTGCACTAGGAGGCTCAGTGCCCTCAACACCGTGCAAATGACTTCTTAGGCATCACTTGAGATGAATGGAGCTGGATTATATTACAGCCCAAACAATGTGCTTTACAGACAGAGCGAGAGCATTCTGCAATATCACCTGTGGAGCTGCATTTCAAAATCAGTGAGTCTGGGTCAGATTCTGCCACCTTGCAGTTGTCTGTTTCTTTAGGATGTTCCAAGCCTTTCAAAAGGAATTATCTCAGTATTTATAAAAAGAAGTTATTATTTGTGTAAGAGCTATAGCTTCAATGCTGACTCAGAGGGAGCTTTAACACTTGTTTAGACATACATTAGTGGGCTCCAGCTATGATAGGATTCAAACAGCTCTTCCCAGTAGCTTCTGTGCCTTGCACAGCAAGCTGAGCTCTGGCAGCACCAGTGAGGTTGGCTTTTATCAGCAGAGGATGTGTTCCCATCTCCTTAAATCAAGCAGTCATATTACTGTTATTCTTCCTCTGACACTTTCAAGGCTGTAGTTTGAGATGCTATCAGCTCTCTTAAGCGCTGCAATTAATTCCTTAAGTTGTATGCTAATAAGAGTTCGATCCTTATCTACCCTCTGGACACGGGCTCCACACGAGCAGAGAAGCAGCTTTGTGCAATTGGCATCCACTTTCCCCACTGCAGATGACAAGCTTTGTGTGCTTGGCCCTTGAGACTGATGCACGGAATACCAAATGAAATTTTTTTACTCTCAAAGACACAGGATTAAAGCAGCTAGAGTAATTAATTCTGGATACATTATTATGTATCCAGAAAATCTCCTCATATTGTGCTAGGTGGCCATAGTATTTTTCATACAAAAATGACTCAATATTTGTACAAAATAGTGTTTGAAGGATTCCCAGTGGGGCGTTTCAAACTGAGGCACTGAGGTGTAGATTGAGCCTTCAGTGTCACGATGCTCCTGACCTGCCTGCTGGGTCCAGCAAGCTCTTACCCCTATGGATGGAGGGAAACAGGTTAAAAATAGGCCTGCTTTTCAACAGCAATGCCACCAGAATTCATTCTTCATTTCAGCTGGGATGTTATCTCCTCTTGTATCTTCACTTTACTGTGAGAAGGAATTTGTGTGCCATTTGTGCAGTCTTTTCCAAAACAAGGAAGACTAAGAATCAGAAGGAATTTTTATTCAATATAGAACACTCATTCAGAACAGCAAGGAGCACTCACCTTCACGGGTGACAGGGACCTGCTACAGACCACAGCTTCCCACCAGTCCTTTGGGAGACTGGGCTACAGTTCCAGTCACCATTTGCATTTTAACACCCCAGCTGGGATCAGAGCAACACAGAGAGAGAGAGAGCAAAAAGGCTCCCAAAACAACTTGTTATCCTTGTGTTATCTTTGTTCCTAATCCCTTCCCGAAGGAGGGAGGGACTGTGGCTGTGCTTCCACCACAAAGTCCACGTGGCTGTGGGGACACTTTTGGCTCCACCTGGTCAAACCACCAAACCTCCTGACACAAACCATGGTAGAATTCCCTCCTGACTTTCTAATTCCACTAAAGGTGACTTTTTCCAGAAATAATATTGCAAGACTAAAGCTGTCCACCAAAATTGCCATTTCTTAGCTGTCCTGTCCAATCAATGTTTTGAAATCAAGACCCAGTTCTTCTAATCAACACTGCCTCAAAGATTCAGCACTTCAACCTGCCTGTGTTTGAAACACTATTCTCAGCAAAATTCTCAGTACCAATACAAAGAACTCTGAATATACAAGTTACACTGCGTTACTGTCTTCACTGTCTTTTGAACTTCTATACCACAAGGTAAGTAAAATTTTTGGTTCTAACCAGCTGAAAAAAAAATTAATTTCAAATGTATAAATAAATTCCTAAGAAATTTGGAATGAATTCTGAAAAAATGTTTTCCTTATTTGTAATCTAATTATGTAATAGCTTGACTCCATGATGTTTAAATCATAATCCATATTTCTAACACCTACACAGTGAAAAAAGTAAAACTCCTTTTTGTTATGACAGCCCACTGATCAACACAAATAAGAGAAGTGAGAACAAACAATAGCTCCTGCTGTACAAAATCTGAGTGAATGAAATATGAATTCTTTATAATACAAGCACTCAACTGAGTATTCAAAGTCAATAAAAATGATTGAAAAGCCAACATATGGATTGCAGAAACAAACACATGGGGGTGCAAATCTGTCCTGCATTCAAACCGGATCGCAAAATAATTCCTCATCCTACATCTTGCAGTGACTCAGCCCAACACTGCCACTTTTTAGGAAATGTGAAACGATTAATTGCCTTATCTGATGAACTAGAGTCCTGCTAATGACTTATCAATTATCACAAGGCTTATCTTTCAGCTCCTTATTAACCAAAGATGTTCTGGGACAGACTATCCTTGGAATTGCTTAACATACGGAGACCAGACTACTGTGAGGGAAACAAAAAACATTTTATGTTCAAAACACCCAAACATCACAGCATTAACATTCCAGGGGGAAAAAAGAAAGCCAAAGTGGATGCTTTTTAGCCACATCAGAAGCACTTTTGTACTTAATTCTGCATACCACCTTCACTTCTGGGATAACTGCTGCTAAGTGTGATGAGATCCAGGAAAACCGGCTGGATTTGTAGGGCTGGAAGGTCCCTCATTAGCTCAGCCAATGTGTCTGGATCCAGCTGAGGTGCTCAGTAGAACACAGAGCCCTCTCCAGCAAAAGCTCCAAAGGACAATTTGTACTCACTTGCAGAGCAGGGCAATGGCAGGTGCTTTGAAATACCTCAAATTTGACATTAGGTGGTTCTTACCTCACATGAAGGAAGGTAACAGTGTTGGAACATTGGTTTCACTGACAAGCAAGTGCAGAAAGACTCCATCAAGAGAACGGACAGGCAATTTATGCAGCTGTGAGGTGTGCACCTAGAACTGCTGTGAGGAAAAGTAAGGCAATATATGGAGATACAAAAACAACTCTAAAAGAAAGTTTTGATGTTGAATCTTGGATGCATCATGCCAAGCACTGGTAAATTAGACAGCAGAAAAGTGCATACCCTGTCAGGAAAATCATCTGACTGTTACAGCAATGAATGCAGCTGAAATCCCTGGCTTTGCCCAGTGCTGAGGCAGGCACCAGGAAAACCATGGTGCCACCAAGGGACACTTCAGCTCCTCACGCTGCTGCTTTCACCAAGAGGGCTGCACAGATGAGTAGGGGAGAAGGAAAGATTAACAATAATATGGGGCCTTTTTAGGCTCTCGAAATTTAAGGTATTCATAAATTAATCTCTGATTCAGTAAACTGTTGAGCACACAGCTATACTTGTTTAGAACTCGTGGTCATCAGGAAGTATTTGAGGACACTCAGAAGACCTTTACCTATTCTGAGTGATCCATATCAATTGCTTCTTCTCTCAAGTCCTTTCTCTTTGCTGAAAGAAACCAAAGCCAAACAAAAACCCCATCCTGTAAAATTCCAATCCACAGTTTATGGGGACTACAGTTGAGATCTTTCAGATCACAGTTGATAGCTACATAAAAAAATCAGAAATCCTTTGTCCAAGCTCTCCTTGCACCCTTGCAGGCCACTAATGCTGTGACATTTAATCTAAACCAAAGGAACACTGTTAGCTGAGGATATTTTCCCCAGCCAGTGCTCCAAATGTAATAATGGTTTTCAGAATGTGCGGGTCTGGCTCACTTCAAGCGGTTTTGCTCCTTCCTTGACTCCAGCTGCAAACTACTAAACACATACTTTTTAGGTCATTATGGCCTAATGTCTGTGGCATTACATTATTTCAGTGACATATCTTTGAACATACCGTAATTCCAAAAACTGCAGGTCATCTCTTAGGCTAACTGGAGAGCAGGATTTTATATTAACTCCATCCTTCGTCCCCATCGCCCTTTTGGAAAAAAGGCAAACAAAAAAATCCCACTGAAACTTCCTTTCCCATTATTCCCTTCATGGTAATGAGCCTTATAAGCTTGCCCTATTAGGAAAAAACATTGCTAGAGGCAAAAAGAACACCACCACTGGGAACATCCTCCATCCTGAGAAATCCTGGCCAAGAACCAGGCACCAGGATAACTAAAGCACAACATTCCTAATCAGAGATTCTCAGACAAAGAAACCTTGCCAAAGAAGACTTCTACTCCTCCCCTTAAAAAACAAACAAAAAAATCCACATGTGTGCACCCAGGCCAATAAAAGATGACAGCTGTCTTCAGAGTGATGTTTTTTATGGTCCTTTTCAAAAGGAATCAAGGAACCAATTTTTCATTTAATATCCTCAGGTTAATCCACTGTCCTTTGATACATATTTATCTACTTAAACTCTAATCAGCTATTAAATAAAATTTATCTGGGTGGTTTCTGTTTGAGAAAGGAATTGTCAGAAGAGCAAAACTTCTCTAAATCAGGTGCAGATTCTGTCACAGCTGTGACAGAGCTCCATGAGCTGTCAGACTCACCCTCCCAGCTCTCAGTGACAAATCAGGAGTGCACACACTCAGGCAGAGCTCCAGGCACAATCTCTGAGCTAAGGTATGTCAGTTGTTCCACTGGGCCAGTTTCACCTCAATGGAAAATGGGAATTCGGATATTTTGTCAACACAAGCTCCATGAGGTACCATTTCCTATGAGCCCAGCTCTCTCACAAGCAGAAAATCACTGGTATTTTGCACTGGCAGCAGAATAAAGCCTCATTTGAACTATGCATTGAAGGCTTCATTCTCCTTATTTTGTATTCCTCCTGCAGTAAGGATTTTTTCCAGCAGCAAGCAAGCATAGCATGGGGAGTTTTGTCTCCACATCAGTTTTTCATACCTCCTAGTTTTCACCATGCCTAACCACAGTCAAACTCTCCCAGACACAAAACTGAATTTCCTGATTTTAGTAAGGGGAGGACATCAGCACTTCTTACATGCTCAAGCACCCAGCAAGGAGAGAAAACGGAGCCATGGAACCAGATTAGGGAAGAACCTAATCTGGGCAGGATTGGAAGGTAAAGAAAATTCCAGATTTTGCTCTCCACCATCTCTCTTCCATGCCCCCATGCACATACACACATCTGAAAGGAAACCAAGGGGAAAAAATTTTCAGAGCCCTCCAAAATGGAAATTTGTGTGTTGCCATCAAAGCCCGAAGTCTTGCAGGAGCCTCAGGGCACAGGAGAAGAGGATGTGGCAGAGGGGGACAGCGGCCTCAGGAGGATGTGGCAGAGGGGGACAGTGGCCTCAGGAGGATGTGGCAGAGGGGGACAGTGGCTCAGAGAGCGTCCTGCATGGCAGCAGAGCTGGAGTCAAGCTGTTCTGTTCACATGAGCGTTGTGGAAAGCTGAGCTCTCTCCAAAAGATGCTCGTTCCAAAAGGTGTCTGCCCTCAGCTCCTCGTTCCTTGTCCAGCATCCTTGGCTGCCTGGGCTCTTTTGGCTCTCTGGCCCTGGACAGGCCTGGCAGGGCTGCCCATTCCCCAGGAAGCCCTTGGTGCAGGGTGAGCAGCTTCAGCAAACACGCAGGCTCTGGGTGCGTGTCCAAACCAAACCCAAACATCTCGAGATTCTTCCTCCCCTAACTCCAAACACATTGGATATGCTGAAACTTGTATTGTATTCTGTCAGGAACCAAAAGGCTGTTCCGCTCTTCCAAATAATCACATCTCTTTTGCTGGATGATTAACAGAAATATTGCTCACCCAAAGCAATCAAGCTTTCATTTCCATGTTTGAGAGCCTGATCCACAGTCCCTGGAGTCTCTGGGACTATTTCCAGTCACTTTGACAGACCTTGGATCTGTCTTTGAGCAATTTTTTCCCCTAAATATATTCATCCACTGAAGACTGAGCTCAGTACTGATTTTTTCACACTGCAGCTAAAGAATGAATATACTTAAAGCTTCTTGTAAGGCCGGATATCACTAGGTAAATTGAACACAGAGGCTTGTTTTCCTTACATTTGGTTTTGATGTTCTGTTCACTGAGCCTATGACTGCAAAGGTTATAGATGATGCAATTTATTTTTCATTCTGCTTTTTACCAGTAGAATACTGCTCCTCTTCCTAGATTAAACACAGGCTTTATTGCACATTTATCTCAAAATACATGTCTTTGAAAAGTCCAAAATCTAACAGCATGTTTCACATTTGCTAGCAGTCTCATTTTTATGCTGGTTTTCTAAGGAGTCTGCCTCCAAATCAGTTTTGCCTTTCTCATGTCAATGGTGCATTAATCTAGACTTTCACAGAACTAAATGCTGATCTTAAAACCTTTGGAAGGATCCTTATCCTCCAGGAAGCACTGTAGATATCACCATTCCAGCACAAACATGAAATTAAAGACATGTCAACTATGTAAGACAACAAACTCTCTCAGTTTACAGTTGATTTTACTTTGTTTCTATTCAACCTGAAGTTATGTACACTGGTCATTTCCAGGGTTTATTTTATAACTACCTGGGACATAAACCTGCTCATTTTCTACTGAGGACTGCAGAGTGGTGAATTAGCTGCAGGATGCTGGCCACAATATCATGTGCTATGTTTGATTACGTGGGCATTATCTTAAAAACACAATCACACTGCTCCCTAAGTGCATTGGACTACACACAGCCACACAAACTGCCCATCTTCATCTTCCCAGTGCTTTTTGTGCCTTGCCTTTCTATAAATACAAAACTGAAAGCTCATGCTGACAATACCTGGGTAACCAGCAGTTTGCCCACGGGTTTTGTAAAACAGATTTTTTTTTGGTTTTGCATCCACCAAATAGCTTTCTTTAAGAAAGAGGCTATTACATGTAATTTATTTTTTTCTGGGAAACAAATCTAGCCAGCAACAGGTAAGTTTATATAATTTTGACAATAAAATGCAGTAGGATCTGTATTAGTAAATCTAACTGACACTGTTTTTACTCCAGAAGCTTTCCAGTTCTGTGATTAGACCTCAGTCAGTGTCTAAAACTGAAGATACATCTCCTCATGTGTGGGTCTCATGCTGTTTTACAGCATTGCTCAGACACCAGCCAATTTATGGACTAATTGAGACCAAGAGATTCCTGCAGTGCTCCTGTGCTGGCCATCTCTTCAGTGCTTCCCAGAGCTCTCTTCTGAATCCATGTCTGTACCTTAGCCCGTGGGCTTTTAGCCAAATCTTCCTCCTTATTGGCCACAGTTATGTGCTGAGCATCTCATTGTAAGTGAAATTTTAACTTGTGTATCCAGTGTATATTTATTACATTTTTCACTTACAACGGGAATGAAGTTAATTGTAAGCAATGCAACAATGTAAACCAAGTTGCAAACTTTCAAATAATGGAAGTAACTGTGACACTCTTGTTCTGAGTAGTCTTCATCCAATGTATAGGACACCACAGCTAGAACAGGATTTTTTTTGGAAAAAAAAAGGAAAATTATGGTAAGCAGTGTTCTTAATTTTTAATTACTCTTTTTGTTTAAAAAAGCAGCAATGAAAACAGTTACTGATGTGCTGCCCCTCTTGTTCAATACACTGCTCAGAGTATATCACTTCCAAGACTTCATACTTTGATTATTTTCACAGCTACTGCAAAGCAAGGCTTGTTTACAAACTCACTATTTCCATGAAAGAAAGAAAGGACTATTCAGATGTTCAAAGAGGCTGGCACTGAGAGCAAGCTTTTCATAACCTTTCTACCTTGACAACAATGATGCATTTCCAGTGATTTTGATGAGACTCCCAGTCAGGATTTTCTCAGCTCAGTCTCACACACAGCCAAGATTTGAAAGTCCTTTGGGTTCAGAGGAGGTGAAAATACAGGCTATGGGCTTGATTCAGTTGCTAAAGAAAGCAATGGCAAGGCTCTCCTGAACCTAAGAGTGCCTAAAAAGTTCCTGAACTTTCTGTCAAGCACTGCACAGAAACATTTAAATCTCTAGAAATGGGTGTAATAATCTAGAGCTAATGAAACATTGAAATAACACAATGACATTCAAAATTGAAATAAATAAATAAATACATCTGAAATCTATTATTTCTATTACTCAAGGAGGAAAAAGAATGGAAACTTTAAACTATGGAAACATTTAGATATGCTTTCAAAACTAGAGTTAAGGATATTGGGCAGTGTCAGATACTCTGCAAGATGTAATACATCCATTGCTTCTCCCACTGAACACAAGTCAGACATGGTTTCAAAATTATTTTCACAAGCAGAAAGAGATTCAAATTCAGCTGAATCACTCAATTATCTTTAAAAATTCATAAATTAATTTCCTGAGGCTTAGGAAATTTCAGATTCTTAAAATGCTTTCCATAGAACATTGATAAGTACACACATTTTACTCCCAATACTTTTGAAATACCTGCAAATTTCTACAGAAAAGGAGAACTACCAGCAATAACCTTTGAAGGAATCACTGTAATGTGTAAATTGCATGTAATGAAGTTCAATTTAACCCTCAGTGAAGTCTCAGTGAGAATTTATTGAGTAAAAATGATCATCTGCTTTCCAGTGCAGCTGATTAGCAAAGGATCCTCATCACAAGCCGAGTAAAAGTCACCACTTGTTCTCTGGAGGAAGGAAGGTGGGAAGAGGTAAAACAAGCTGCAGCCTCACTGCTCTCTCTGAGACCACTGCCCTCCCAGGCTGACAAGGGTCCAATTCCAGAGGAATCCAAACATTTTGTTGCTTTCTTTCTGCAGTGCTCTCTTTGCAAATGTTATCCTAAGTGCCTCTTTAGTAAACACAGCTGTAAATAGCCACTGTTTACTGCAGTGGCACTGAGAATCCAAGTGCCAGCTCACCTCCTTCAGTGGAGTTCACCCCATCTTCAAACCAGTAAAACAGGCTTAGCCCAATCTGCTTCAGCAAAGCTTCCTTTGCTAAAACATGGGTTCCTTAAGTGCTAGACCTAGATAAAATTTGCATTCTAATCACCATTGAAGGTGTATGTTGTTAAATGTCTTTGTACATCTTACTCTTCTATTTAGGAACATCTGGTTTTTGTTTTATGGGTTCTTTTGTCCAAGAGGAGAGAGATGTCACTAATACCAACCCTGACAAGGAGAGCAGCCAAAAGTTACTACAAGTCTCGAGGTCTGTGTTCTGTAAGGAAAAATGCCAGGTTTAAGTTTGAGATACATATTTTATGACAAAGAGCACAAAGTGCCTTCTGTCCTACACAATTCATCTCAATTTAGTGGAAACACCAAGATAGGGACTCCCATGATACAAAAACGAGCTAATGCATTCAGCAAGCTCTGAGGAAAACTACTTAAAGTTATTATAAAGACCAAAGTAGCACTACCATCTAGCCAGTAACCACACGCAGCACAGGAACATCCTCTCCTGAAAAGGAGAATGTGTCATTTTAGAGGAAGGCTCTCAGACAAACAGCCCTTTCTGGGCACCACAGGCATCTCCCGAGCAGTGGCAGCGCTGCAGCGCCTTCACCGAGCACTCTCGGGATATTTCTTGATGAAAGAGGCAGCTGCTGCTCACAGCAGCTCCCAGGGAATCCCCAGAGCAGCATTACTGAGGGAACATCCAGGTGTTGCTGAGCTTGAACAGGAGAAGGGGCTGGGAATGAGAGGAATTCTGCTTCTCTGCCCACCCCTTTTGTTTCCTTACTTTTCTCTCAGCTACAGCCACATCCCATTTCTGAAGCAGTGACAGACAGCTCACAAAACTCGCCCACCTGGCCTTTATCAATGGGCATAACCATAAAGCCCCGAGGATCTGGGCCAGATGGAAAGAAATACTCAGCAACACTGGCAAACAAAAGCACTTTCACACTAAAACCTTGTTGTTTCTTGGTGAAGTTTAGCTTTGTTTATTGGCAGGACAGCACTAAGAGGAAACCATCTCCTTTAGGAATTAGTGTCAACACTTCTTTGAGCACTGCTAATTGTTACTCTGTATTTGTGTCGATTACAGACATCACCACAGGAAAACATGGCCAGTAAATAACTTCACCTTCAGCAAAGCAGCACCTGAAGTCAAGCACAGTTTGCTCACTCAGCTTCTTAGCAGTGCACAAAATGTTCTGTTCACAAGCAAGCCTGAAAACATTCAAATGAAAACTGCATAAGAACAAAGTTTGGGAGCTTTTCTGATTGTTTTTGCATCTCAGCCATTCGCCAATCGCTGACTCAGAGAGAAAACAAATTCAGAAACACTGAAATGTTTTCACTGAATTTTGTCTCTTTTTGTTTGCCTGTCTCCCAAGCTGCAAAAGTTTCCTTTTTACCAACTGCTGCTTACAGCTTTTTGGTTATATGACAACTTCTGAATGCTGCTTGCAAATACATCATACAAATACTCTGTTTTGTGGAAAGAGAACCTGCAAAGCAATTTTTAACACCCCCAAGAGGAGCAGAGCTCCAGTGCCTTGCAGGGAATTTGGGAGTAGGATGACAGGGGATGGCAGCAAGGACAGAAGTCCAAGCAGAGCCCTTCATATTAGTGTTTGTTCATTAAATACAACAAAACTACACAAATGTGAAATATTTGCAGGTTCCATCATCTGTGAGAGGGATGGCCTCATTCTACAGAAATAGGAAATGTTTTTTACTTCAAAAGCTTTGAAGTATCAGTGGGAGATATTTTATTTTAATCAAGTCCAGGAAATTCAGGTTCCAAGCCAGCACACATTCCTGTCCCTAATTTTTGGTTTTTTTAAATTTAAAAAAGCATGGCCTCAGGAATAATATATCGGACTTAAAATCAACCTAATGTGTAATTGTTAAAATTTTTCCCCAAAATATTAGTATAGGAACAAATATCTAACAGTAATCATACCAAGCTTACAAATAAATATTTGCAGAATGTATAATAAATTAACTGTTAAAATATTTGGGCTTTAGAAATCAAAACAAAATTAGAGTGAATTTTTACAAAGAGTTGATGCTCACTAATCAGACAGGTAAACTTTATGTTGCCCGTAATTTCAGACCCCAAAAATATTTCTCAACAACCAAGTACCAATCTAGACATTATTCTTATGATTTCAATAGGAATCTCATGAAGCCAGACCACACCTCTGTAAAGACATGAAAGTGGATCATGTAAAAGTACTCACAGATTGTTAATCCCCAGCACTGAGGACACCAATGATAACTTTCACTCTCAAGAATGTCATGATAATTAAAAAAAGAACACAAAAGAACCTTGTGTGACACTGGCTTTTCTTATTTCTGAGGATGCAGTTTTCCATCACTGGCAGCTTTTATTTTCACCATGAAAGCTGCAAAATTACTAACCTTAAATTAGTGTAGGGCCACTAAACAGCACTTTAAAGAGGAGAAAAAATTGCAGTAGATCACAGATTTAGGACGAATTCAGGATTAGGTGGGGTGTTAGAACCCCTTGCTAAGCTGTAGCAGAGAGGGGCCAAACAAATCCTGAGCCTTGCTGGCAAGGTACCCAGACTAAAGATCTTTCCTGCCTGCCTTCTGTTGCCCTGATGCCTCAGGTTTTTCTGAGGCACTTTCTAACTTGCTGTTTTCACAGTTTTCAGTTTCTTTCTCCCACACACAGTGTTTTTATCAAAAGTCTGTTTTGATAAGATGAGATTGTTTTCATACTTTCTCTGGGTGTGAAGAACAACTGATGGACAGTTGTCTTGACCAACGGGATGGGAGAGGTGTCAGCCTTCCTCTCCAATCCCTGCTCTGTGTGGAAATACTATAAATGTGGAGTCAGATGTTTTAATAAATAGTTTTCAGCCTTCTCAAGAGAAAGTGTCCATGTGTGTCCTTGTGTGTCCCACAGTGACAGCCTTCTATTGCCCCTCCTGTAGAAAATAAAGGCACACACTCAGAACCCTGGGCCTGTGGAGTTGGACCTTTGGCTGTGAGAGTACACAAACTGCTCCCCAGCTGCAGAGCACATTTTTGTCTGTCTGTCTGTCTGTCTCACTGTACAGGACAGGGACAGGAGTTCAGCAGAGTGAAAGCAGCAGCAGCAGCTCTGCATTGCCTGGAGAAGCTGCTTGGGAACAGATGGAGCCTTGGGAACATGGGTGGCTCCCAGACAGGGGGACAGGACCCTGTGTCAGGAGTGGGACAGTCTCAGACATCCACTGCAGCTGCCTCTTGCCTTAAAAATAGGTAAAAAGCACATATAGGAACAGGTCCTTACTTCCTTAAGCTGTTGCTCTGAGCACCTTGTAAAAGGAATTAATGCATTTTGTGGTGTGCTAGATTAGAAGTAATTCACTGCAATAATCAAACCAAATCCATAGGTTCTTGCTGCCTTTCCTCCCTTGACTGGGCCCATGATCACAAATTCCCTTCCTGATCCTGTGGAATAACAGAGAAAGAGCTGGAAGGAAGAGGAGCTGCTTCACATTGCACTGCTAGAATTTAAATCTATATCACTCTCCTCACTGGTTTGAAAAGTTGTACTAAACTTTCATTTTAACTTTGTACAGTAGCAGAAGCATTAGTAAAAAACGGAAGTATACACCTTTTCACTAGAAACACTGTGATCAATTTGTGATAAAATAATTTCTGCATTTCTTTAATACTCAGCCTATCTGAAATCTATTTTTTTGAGACCATCACAGGTAACAATTACCTGCTTTAGATAGATACAATGATGTAACAACCTCTTTTGTTTCTACTGTTTCAAGTTCAGCACTTCAGCTTATGTTACAGTGAAAGAAGCAAATCTTCCCTATTACCTGAAAAACAAATTTTATGAACTTAGAATTTTGCTAGTGTACTAAAGGTATAACCACAATAATAAAAGAATTCTGCATAACTGGAAAGGCATCTTGAATGCTTATTAATGTTGCTTCCACATCATAAGATGGGAAAACTCCCTAAACTATTTTTGTATTTTAGAATTTTTTCAGTTTTTCTGATACATAAACAGAACTAACTCTAAAAATTAAAATATTGCCCTAAAACTTAGGTTCACTCACTGAAAGTTAAACAATCACTATTAAGTCAGAACCCCTGAGCTCCCAGCTAGTCAGACTAGGAACTGAAGCTGTTCTTCAGGCAGACAGGCTCACATTCGCTTTGGTTGGGCTGGGATTCTACTAATTTGCCTTAATTGCCCTCACTCGACAAAGATTCACAGTTGGCTCAAGCTGAAATTTGGGAGACTGCTCTGATTTCACTGTAGAGCTGCCCCTGAGGAGCTCAGTGGGTCTCAGGAAAAAAAAAGGATTTTAGTTATCGAGTGAGAGACTCGCTCCCTCTCCTGCCAGCAGAGGAGTCTGGTGATTCTGCTCTTGGGGCTGCTGAGTGTGGGATCTGCACTGAACTCTGCTCTTCCCAAAATCCAGCCTCTACCTGAGTGCATTTTAACAAAAGTCGTTTTTCCTCCATGATCTGGGACACTGAAGGTGCCACTGCCTCTCCTCTGTGTCTCTGCTCCTGAGGGGTATCACAGAGCTCAGTGCATTTTTATTTCAGTTCACAAGTCCCATTTCTACTTTTCTTTCCACTCCCGTGTCAAGTTAAATATGTTCCACGTTGAAAGACACTGATAACACTGACAGAGTGTGCTCTGCTGTTCCACCCAACAAAAGCTTTGTCTGGAAATGAACCTTTCCCTCAGCAGACAAAAGTGAAGGGCACTAATAGCAAATGGAAACACGCAGCTCTGTTTATTAGGGCTGGTGCTTTGAATGCCAAGTTCTCTGCACAGGATTAAGTGTGTTTTGTATGCAGCTGGAATATGTCATAGATACATTTAGGTCTTTGAATTTCAGCATTCCCAGGTGATTTTTTTCCCCTTTTGTCTTAGCCTTTAGTGCAGAAAGAATTCTGGATACATTTTAAGCTCTCCTATTGTGAAAAAAAAAGTTATTAAAATTAATGCAGCATTATTGGAAATAACATCTATTTCCAAATTGAATTGTTATAAAACAATGGTAGCAAAAGAAATGCTAAAAATTTCAGATTTTATGTACTTTTTTTGAATTAAAGCATTTTGTCTTTAGTATCTCTTTGTCTATTCCCAATACAATATTTAGTCTTGTAACTATTTAAAGCAGTGGTGAAGTTTACAAATTATTTTACTCATATATGCCCAGTTCTTCACAAGTAAAATGAGCAGAAAACTTCACCACTGCTTTAAAGCTTTGGAAATTTTCTAAACAGAGAGGCAGCCGTCTTCTTCCATGTGCTTTTGAAACAACACATTTGTTCCACACAGATATGTGGAAAAAGCACAAAGCAGGATTTCTGCCTGCTGTCAATAACAAATGTTTATAAAATCTGTTTCTCACTTACGGCCTGATGTAAAATCCTAGCAAATCATAAAAATATCCTCATTTCTGGGGACTCTGGATATAGTCCTTAGGTAAAATAATTTCTTACACTTTTGTTAAAGTATTCATTTGGGAATTGCAATGTTCTGCATGTTAACATCAAGGGTTCTTTTAAATGTATTGTGATCAGGTGAGTTTCAGACTTGTTTATTGAATAATATGAATAATTATCATATAAGAATTTCTTTTGAGCGGTGAAATTAGGAGACATAAAGAAAAGCTTTATAGGAATACAAACAAAAAAGAAGTGAATACATGAACTGGATATTTCATATGTATAAGCAATTCCTATGCTCATCCTCTGGCCTGCCACCACCCAAGACCAGCATGCTTTTATTGGCTGTTTTTGTAGGAGATTAATGGATTTAGGAAGTAGATGAAGATACTCATTAGCATTTAATCATCTTTCCTCTGTTTGAGAACTCATTAATTCAGAGAAACGCCTTGCACACTCTTTTCCTTTGTATGCACTCTTGCCTGAGGATTTTTAGTCAGGAGTGGTGGCTTTGTTAAGCTCCTCCTCAGTGTGGAGCTGGTCAAAAACTGGAGGCTTGTGTGCTGATAAGGACCTTGCCAGAGTTCCTCATGTCTTTGACACTTCCATGCTGTTTTACTGCCCTGCCCACTATTTGAAGTCAGCCTTGAAGACCACCCAGAAGTACCAGCTGGGGCAGAAAGGAGCTGCTATCACCATAAACCAAACTGTGCTGTGTTTTGCTCTGCCTATCTTTGCCTGGTGCTCCAGCAGTTGTCCTGGGGAAGGCTGGATCGTCTGGCAGCTGACTGCTTGAGGCTGTCTCTCCTCCTCCATCAGGGTTTGCTTCTCTCCAGCTCTTTGATAAAACCTTCAGGACCAGAGGCAAGGCACACTGAGGAAAAGATCAAACTCTTCTCCTCTGGCAGTTTGTCAGCACAAGAGCTGGGTAGGGCATAGTGCACATTTGTTATGGCAGGTTTTTAATTACATCTTTGATAGAGCAGTGATGGGATTCCATATGTGACAGCAAGGCAGCTCAGGAACTGCTGCATCAGAGCTGAAACAAACTCAGGTCAGATCCCCACCTGATGAAAATTAACTGTTTCACTGACTCCAAGGGAGCCCTGTGTACTTCTCACAGCTGAGAGTCTGATTCCTGGTGAGATTTTACTAAAATGTTCAAGCCATGAACATTACAAACCCAATAGTCATTTTACACAAAAGTGCTTTTCTCTCCCTCCTAAACCTGGAGCTGATGATGTTGCTAAACCGTTGGTGAACTTTCAGGAGAAACAGACCATGTGTTGACCTGTGTAAAACACATGAAACCTTGAAAATATTAGAAGGTTGTGGACTTTGGAACTGTGAACCTCAGCTGGAACTTCCTGCCGACCGCTCTTCTGGTCAGGAGGCATCAGGTTGAGTTTTGTGCTGTGCAGCAAGCAGCACGTCTGATCACAACTGACAGACTGCTCCCACAGCAAGGATAACACTCCCTCTGCTCCAGAGCAGGGCTGAAAAAGGTTCTGACTAAGAAAATAAAGCCCACAGGGGTAAGATGATTTGTTTATAATATAATGCTAATAATTTATTAACATTAATTTATTAATATAAATATAAAAATGACAACAAATTTGTGTTATGTATGTGTTTTTGTAAATTTTGGGAAACTGATCAGTTTAATTTCAGTAAAAGGCATCACTGAAAATAATTTATTTTTCTAACTAGTGTTCTATACCAATCTTTAATGACATAAACTGTGTGCTCTGCACATTATGCACTCATTTATATTCAGTAAGTACCAACTGAATTTTATCCAGATAGAATGTTCACAATAACTGCAGCCTGCTCCCTGCAAAGCCTGGAGTCACACCACAGTTCCACGCTCAGCTCCTGGCACTCAGCCCAGCTGTGCACAGCTTCCATCACTGCTGAAGGCCCATGGCCAGTGCTCACCAGTTGAAAACCAGTGCTCACCAGTTTGGGCTCTCACTGCTAGTTTTAGGCTCAGAATGACTTCAGAGAAGGTGATCTTTACTTTGGATGTCCTTTGGAGTTCTCCTCAACTCTTTCTCTCTCCACCCCACTTCCTTCCAATTATCTAAAGGTCAAATACTGAGGGTCTTTTCCAATGCTGCTGAACAAAATGTTATTTTACTAACTGCCCCCAGAAGACAACAAGACTGTTGTCAGTGTAAGACCAGAAGTGTAACTGGTGCAGGTGAAAGAGGTAGAAACCAAAGTAAGAGTTCTAAGTATTATTCCCACTGACTTTGGTAGGTCCCAGCCTGGTGACAAAGATGTGCACATCAAAGTGTCCTTACAGAGGTGGACGCTATGAGAAAGTGGTTGTAAATCAGGATCCCATCAGAAGAATTAAATAATAGGAATGAGTTTCAGCCCCTACAATAAATCCTGCTCTGAAGTGAGACTCAGGTATGGGCCTTTTTGAATTCCTGTTCCTACAGGATCAGCCTTACCATGGAACAGAGCAGGAGCCCACAGTGCTGTGCCAGGGGACCCAGCCCTGCCTGGCTCTGAGCTGCCCTGGGGTTTGAACCCTGGCTCCTCTTCACAGCCCTGCAGCCAGAGATCCACAGGGGATAAAATGACCTTGGTAAATGGCACAGTTTTGCATCTCTCCTCTCTGGATGTTCATGTCTGGACAGGATCATGGCCAGAAGTTTGGAACAGGTGGAGGGAGGGATGATGGCAAAGTGCGTTTGACTGTTTTTGCTTCTATGACAATTATAAAATACAGGATTTAGGGGAGACATCTGAACATCTGAGGGACTAACCTCAGACTTCTCTAGAAATCTGGAAGGAAACAAAATACCTGATGTGTGTTGGTCTTTTGAGGGAGAACCAGCACACAGAAGCAGTGGGCATATGTAGACAGAGGAGACAGAATGCCTGACTGTAAGATTCATCCTCTTATTCTTCATCTGTGAGCTCAGGCCATGACTTGGATGCCTGAAAACATGCTGAGATTTTAGCCCCAGGAAAGCAAATGACAAGGCATTGACCCAAAAAGGGAATGTTCAAATCTTACGAATACTTTTGTCCTGTTTATCAAGCAGACTCTTCAGCTTTTCCAAACAGAGTCTTTTTATTTCATGCTTCCATTTTCTATATCACATGCACAGAGTAAACAACTGAAAATATCCTGCAAGAATCAACAGTATATTGCAGCAGGGAAACAATTCACTTTTCATGCTCTGATTTCCACCAGAGTCCCTCAGGTCTGCATGGAGAACCAGTACCACAGGCATGAGGAATTAGTGACTGAAGTTGCTTCATAGCTATAGTGAATTATTTTCAAACATGAGTTTCTTAGGAAATTTTTCCCTGCCTGATTAAAGCCTTCTCCCCACCAATTTGTCACAATTAAGCTTTAGAAAGTAGAAAAAAATAGCTGGGAAGAAGGGAACTGTTACACAACAGAGCACGGGCTGTAGATTTTCAGAAAGCAATAGAACCTTTGGAATTTCATCTTCTAATGAGCAGGTGAATCTGAACAGAAGCTGCTGCTCAAACAACAACAACAACAACAACAACACGTTTACTGTTTTCCCTAAATTGGGACTGAGGAGGAAGGGATGAGAATTTCACAGGGAAACAAGATTTCTTCTTTTACCTCTCATGGAAGTGGCAGCTACATGGAACTGAACTCCGTGGCCAGACTCTCATAAGCAGGGACACAAAGAAAAAACAGTTTTCTTAAATGAAGACAGAGTAACCTACAGTGACTTGTCAGAAAAAAAATAAAATCCTTGGTAATTTGCAGAGCCAATGCCAGTCCTGGAGCTGTCTAATGCAGATGTGTCACTATGCACATGTAAATTGTACCACTTTGTCCTTACTGAGGGGCTAAAATCTGGCCACTCCTCACCCTCCACTCATCTTTTCTGTGCTATTCACCTGTTCAAAACATCTCTTTATAAGGTATTTGTCATCCTTTCCCTCCAAAGGAAGAGCCTGATCCAAGTGCTACAGAATCAGTGGCAAATATCCCACTTCATGGAGTTGGATTAAGTCTTTAATGTGTGTGAGCAGTTCTATAAGAGGGCAGAAGAGAGTAAAATACACTTTTCCAAAGCATCGGTGAATTTTGCTGAGATCATAGGTAAAGGAGCACAAATTTTTAAAAGTGTAAGTAATACACCAAGTAACTTCAAATTTACTTGTCATGTATAATTCACAATGTTACTAAACCATATAAACAGATTTCCAGCTTTCACAACTTCAACAAAGAAAGAAGTCCCTAGAAAAGAAACTTTACAGGAACATCACGAACCACAGGGGAGGGAAAAAGGAGTCTTCAAACCCACAGCCCAATGAGCACCATGTTAGTCAGGATGCAGGAGGGGAAGGGATCTCCACCTCCATTAAATTAGTGGGGCTTTTGCTCTGTCCTTATTTCATTAGGGGCTATTAACTTAATTTTTGTCCAATAAACACAATGATAATGATTATTCATCAGCCTATAAAGCCTCCCATTTGGATTTCATACTGTGAGAGAATGTGTCTTATTTCACAGCTTGTCAGTACAAAAATATGACATAAAAAGACTTATCCCAGCATTCCCTGAAGTATTTAGTATAATTTTCCACTATTTGCAAGAACCATCACGTTGTCTCCTTAGTGGAAAAATTCTTGAGTGAATTGCAGTTTGAAATCCATAGGGAATGAATAATACCATTCCTGTTTTTATCAATACTAGCAGTATTAGAAATAATATAAAAGTAAAGTAATAAATAAACAAATTCATATTTGTGGAAAATTTGATCCTGTATATTGAAAAACTGGTCATGAAACCCCCTATCATTTGAAACTGAGTGTGCTGTAAGATTGCCATGCTGAATAAAACATGGATTGATGAAGCAATGCTGATTTATTGGCTTAAATGTGTGTTTACTTCTCCCCAGTGCCATGATGACACACAAGCAGCAGCTGTGGGACACACAAGGACACACACAGACACTCTTTGATGAGAAGGTTAGAAAACTATTTATTAAAACATCTGACTCTAAATTTATAGCATTTTCACTCAGACCAGGAATTGGAGAAGAAGGCTGACACCTCTCCCATCCCGTTGGTTAAGACAACTGCCCATCAGTTGTTCTTCACACCAAGAGAAAGTAAGAAAACAACTTCTGATAATAATACTCGTGTGTGAGAAAGAACTAAGAATTATGAAAAACATCGAGTTAGAAAGCGCTTCTCTAAACTTGAAAAACGAGGGCGACACAGCTCAGCATAAAAGTCAATTCCTCTGTGACATAATAGAAGTGAAGTAAGGAGGTAGAAAGTATTAAATGAGATAGAAAGCTGTTACCTGCAAGGGGCAGCTCCTGTCATTGTAGAAGAGGTGAGGGCTACGAAGGGGGCCTGTATTTGCCACCAGATTAAAGGCTGCATACTTTGGAAGGGTCTCCTTTTGGTGTGTAAGAAGGAAACAGGAGAAGGAGCCTGTCTTTATGTTCGATATTATTTCAGACAGGAAACGCAGCCCCTACAGAAAAGTCAAGAAACCTCTCATTAAAGCTGAGCTGAAGACATAAAATAAATAAATAGCAAGTAATTCCTTTGCTAGGATCCCCGTGAAAGGGCAAGGAGCTCTTGCAGCAAGGTCTCTTCTTTCTTTGTTCTTGTTATAAATGAATATCCCAATTTAATAATTAAAGAAATTTATTGAGTAATCAAAGTATAAATTTGGAAAAATCCACAAGCAATTTGACTCTGAGCCAGGTGATCAGATTCAGAGAAACCCAAAATTTTGGCCTCTATCTCACCAAAGTCCCCATGGGTCTCTGAGTTTCACTTCCAAAGGGTTAATTTTATACAGTCTTTTGGGCTCTAGAAGGGGGCTCTTTGTTAGCCGATTATCGTAGTGTTTCTTTCTTGCTGCTGCATTTCTCAGAACTTTCAGAGAAACCCAAAATTTTGGCCTCTATCTCACCAAAGTCCCCATGGGTCTCTGAGTTTCACTTCCAAAGGGTTAATTTTATACAGTCTTTTGGGCTCTAGAAGGGGGCTCTTTGTTAGCCGATTATCGTAGTGTTTCTTTCTTGCTGCTGCATTTCTCAGAACTGGTGAAAAATTGCTGAAATCCTGTCTGGTGAAAGCCTTCTGGTATAAACTTCTGGTGTTGAATATTATCTTACTGATGTCTATCAAATGCTTCCTGCTGAAATCTTGTCAGATGAAAAAATCCCTTGGAATATACATCTCTGGAGACAGTGTCCCCCTGGTAGTTGAATCTCCATCCTTATCACTTAGCCTATTGCTGCTTGTTGCCTGACACTGGCTTTAGTACACAAATGCTGTGGTTTTTAATTTCCTTTAGCACAAATTATTTTATAACATATATTACTTTCTTAAAAGAGCTAAAGCTGTCCTGGTCAGTCCCCAGGGCTGTGCTTGATGCAGTCTCATGTGTTTTAAACAGTGAAAATGGCATTTTGCTCCTCCAGGTGCATCCCAGACTGCCAGATGTGTTCCTGATGTGCTCCATCCCCTCATGGCAAGAGCTGTGCTCCCTGAGAGGGGCTCAGGCTCATCCTCCTCAGATCTGGATTTGCAGGTCCTTGCCTTTAGGGGCAGAGGGAAAAGGAGAGGCTCCATCAGCTCCTTTCTTTCCTTTGTGATTCTGGGCCCCAGAGAGCAGCTGAAGCCCAAACCCAAAGTGCACCCCCAAGGGGGATGCAGCTCACATGTCACAAAGCCCCTTTCCAGTGCTGGGAATTAAATGTCCCATTCCAACAAACTGGTTTTACTCTTCTTGCCAGCACTGCTTAGTTAAGGAGAGGAGGGAAGGGTCAACACCATCAACGGGGGTAACTCCCAGAATTGCCTCTGAATTACCCCAAACTCAGCAAATACCTGGTGCTTGTATTCTGGAGATCAACAACCACCATCGTGATACAAACTTAGTTGCTTACATCCTGTGCATGATGAATAAATCACTCAAATGACAAAATTTAGACTATATTCCTTCAACACAGAATTCTCAGATTATTTAACTGGACATGTTCCTCACATTTTCACCCATGGCTGTTCCTAATCTAACCCTTCAGTCCTCAGTAACATCTTTGTATTAAATATCCACAGTATGTAAAACATACCCAAAGAGCGAAAAGAATTTTTGCTCCAGTTCATCTTTTCTCCCTAGTATATACTGATCACGTGAAAGTGTATTAGGGAAAATAATCCTCTGGATTAAGTATCTTAAAATAAGTCACCAAAATGTTTTCAAGAATCATTGGTAAGAGAAGAAACAAAATCAAAAGAGAGGAAAAACAATGCCTGTAGTAACTTAGTAGTAAAGTTAAATATAGAAATCCTGAGCAAAATAGCTTGAAATCAAAGTTCCTAGGAGATCATGGCCTTTGTCTCCTGTGATTTATCAAAATAATAAGTCTTTAATGGAATTATCACAGAAGACATGCATTTGCCTCATTGGCTCACAGCATTAAATGCAGAATTAGCACTGGCAAGCCCCCAGTTGATGTGACCTGCTGTTCCAAATGTGAGGATTTGTTGTGCTCAGAGCCAGTTTATGCCTCATGTACTGGAGAAAATCAGATACAGGTTCTTGGGAGCAAGTTGGTCATTTTATCCCTAAATCCTTAAAGAGTCTTCACAGAATTCACTCAGCCCCTGACTGCTGTGACTGTCCTGATTCAAGTTTAGATTTTCTCTAAATAATTGTAAAGAAATAATAAATATTACTGGGAAGTTTTGTGACTTTGTCTTAGACTGAAACCTCTTTTCTGGGCTGTACAAGGATAAGATCAGCACAGCCCCTGTGTCAGACTCAGCTCTCCTCCTGTCTCTGGCCACGCCAGGGTATCCCCAGGGAAACCTTCTGTGACTTTTGCTAAAATGTTGATTTATTCTGCAGCAGAGCTCCCTGTACCTGACACAAAGAGTGTTAAGCTGTGTAGGGACATTGGGATTGGAAAAATGAAATAGTTTCTTCCCTATTTATTCACCTTTATTCAACCAAAGATACGCAGCAAAAGACCAAAAAAAACGTAAGTTTTTGTGCAGACTGTGCTAAACCTGGCCTTCCTTTGCTTTCTTTGCTGTTCTGCAGTGCCTGTGTTAAAGTTTCTGTTAAAGACCCAAATTATTTTACTGTGGCATGCTCATGGTGTTCCTTTCAGATGTTCTTTATTTCTCTTCTTTCCTAGGCAGGAATCTTTGATGGTTTTGCCTTTTCCACGCTCACAGACTCCAGTTTAGGCACCAGAATCCCCTGCTAGCTGGGTTATACCCAGTTCCCCAGGCATGAAAGCATCATTTATGATGTGATCAATTCATTGCCATGCTTTGTTTTCTCCTTCCCAGCCTTTCCTAATGTAATTCTATGAGGCTGACCAGGATAACATCACCTAAGTAAAATGAGACACATATAATATTTACTAAAAAGAATGTGAAGGCCCAAACCTGCAGACAGTTTCATTTCCTTATTAATAAATGGGATTTAACAGGTTACTAGCTGAAAGCAGTTTTTTTAAAAAATTGCAGATAAAATGACATGACCTTGTTAGGTAAAATGACAGGATCCTACAAAATTTCTGTATCTGCACACCTTAATTTTTATTTAGCCATGAGAGGAAAGCTCAAAAGGTATCCAGCAGGTTCAGAAAAGCAATTCAGCTTTGAAGAAGCTGAAAGAGACAAGTTTTTAGGAATGAGCAACGAGAAAAATTTCCCAGATACAAAAGCTGTGATGTTATCTCATCCACACTTTAAAGCACAGAGGGAGAAAAAGAAGCTTTCAGTATCTTGGGAGGTCTGGCAGATTTACATTTCTGGCTTTGATGAGATTTTAACTTCCCAGTGACACACTGACATTGGATAGACCACAACCACACAGAACTATTTTGCTTCCTCCAATATTAAATGGCATGTGAGAGTGGAAAGCAATGATAATGGCAGAATTAGTTGTCTGAAAGATTCACACCAGATGACCACATTTAAATAGGCTCCAGCTTCTTCTTTTCATTTTTGTAGGGAATATGGATTGCACAAGATAGAAATACAGTGTAATTAAATACAAATATATTTTAGCTTCTAAAAATACATATTCCTCATATTTCTCCTCATTCTCTATATTGTTTCTCAGTTATTTCTCTGATTCCAAATATGCTGCCTGGAGGCTATAAAACCTTGTGCTGTTGTCTGGATATTTCTGTAGTAATAAGAAATTGAGCTGAATGTGGCCTATATGGAAAGAACGTGAAAATAGAAGTAAATAAAAGTAGATGCATTTCCCAAAAGCCAAAGACATTCAGAAAGCAGATCTAGATGGCTTTTATATCTATATAAACAGGGTACATCAGTTTAATGACCTGAAATTGCCTGGTAAGATCTACTCAGGGAGTTGAAGACATGTTCAGATGATTATTACTGTAGATAGAGCTCTTGCAGCAGGTGTGCAGTCCAGGTCAGTATTATCCATGGATTAATAAACCGTAGGATGTGTGAAGACAGCAGTTTGCAGTCACAGTGCTAAATCAAACTCATGTCTAGGTTTTGCCTCACAAATCTCAAGTGATGCCACAAAGTTTTATTTCCTAATTTGCATCCAGTCAGAGCTATCTCAAAAGTTCTAGTCAGAGACTTAAATTCAATCACAGCTGAAGGATTTTGCCTGTTTCCAGCTTTTCAAAATATCATGGGTTGTAGTGTAAAATGTAATCAGGGCTGTGTTATTCCATTACCATCCCTTGGAACTGGGATGGGGGGAGAGATGTGATTTTCTGTGGATAAGCCAGCTGATAAGAAACCATCCAGAGCAGTTTCCTCATCTCTTCCCCCACCCATCCTCCCTCCAGGGATAGGTCTTCTGCTCATGGCCATTGAGTCACTGATAAACTCACATCATCCCACTGGGAAATGCTCCAGCCAGGGGGGAACCAAGCCCCTCTACCTGGATAAAAACCTGAGCCTTGGAACACCAAGGCAGCCTTTTCCACTGCACTCCAGAGGAAGAACAGGCCCAGCCATCACCACTGCACCTTCAGCAGAGGCTGCACCTTTCTCCAGGATCACTGCTCCAGCAGAGCCACAGCTGCTGCTCCAGGAGGGCTGCAGCCACCATTGCAACTGCACTGCTGCCAGCACCCTGAGCCACAGGGTGTCAGGGTGGATTCTGACTCTGGCAGGGATTTTCTTTTTCCTTATTGCATGGATTTTGTTTCCTTTTAGTTTTATTTTCCCTTTTCCTATTAAATTGTATTTCTGACTTGGAGTGTCTCACTGGTTTTGCTTTTCGAACCAGAACACAAATACAATTACTAAGGATTTTTTTCCAGTCACTTTGCACAAAGGACTCCAATATTCTTCTGCAACAAAGCTAACCTGTCCAAACATAATAGATCCAAAGACAATTTAATTGTGACTTTGTTAAAACTCTTTTAAATACTCTGATGGAGAGTAAACAAGGTCTTGCAGAATATACATATTCGAATTCTAATTCTAATTCTAATTCTAATTCTAATTCTAATTCTAATTCTAATTCTATCATAGTTCTTTATTGCTTCAATAGAAGCCTAGCCATTTTTACTTGAAATGAGCAGAAAAGCTCCCACTATGAGATAGGCTTTGTACACTGATTTTTTCTGCATCATTGCTTGATATTATTAATGCAGAAGTACACATTTCCCTCATGTCTTTCACCAAACTCTTAACTGGAAGGAAAATGCAGATTTACACCCTAAGAGAGAATGTTTACCCTCTGTTTAAGACCTCATGTCCATACTTAGTCACCTAAAGAAATGCTAAACTTCAACAAGCTCCTAAAGACTGTTTTTAAGCTCTGAGTATCTTCAAACATGATTTGGCAGTGTCTCAGAAAACAGGAGAATCAGTACAACCACAGAGGTTGGTTCCATTTTTCTCTTTTTTTTCCAAAACAGCTTGCACATTGATGCTGTTTCCTTACTCAGTCCTTGCATCTGTATTAGGAATTCTGGGACTGGATGGGACTATTGGCTCCATTTGAGTGCATCACAAGGCTCCCGTATTTAATTTATTGTGGTAATTTCAACAAGACACGAGATACTACAAAGGCAAATTCATGAATCTCTAACATAACTCCTGGAGATTATCACTGTCAGTAATGCACACAAATTCCAAAAGCTGTACAACTGCCAATGGAATGAAGTTGAGGGATGAGATCAGGCTTTTTTAATATTTGTATAGATTCTCACCATCTTATGCAGAAGAGATTAATTCCACCAGGGAACCAGGGATGCACACACCAGCTGAAGCAGAGGACGCTCAGATCAGGGACAAGTGTTTGATCAGCTGCAATCCCGTTGATGTCTTGTGCCTTTGGCTTGAAGATACAGAAGATAAACAAAGACACAAAAGATAAATTTGGACTTGCAGTGTTCTCATCTTCTAGCCTGGGATTCCTGTAGTATTTAAGGCAGAAAACTGGGCTGCTCTGTATTTCACACTGCAGTGGGGACGTGCAGTCAGCACAAGTGACAAAAGGGGGGTCACTTTTCACAGGTTTGCTCTAAAGAGTCCTAGAATAAATGGATCCCGTGGCATTGCCAGTTTGCTGCCTCTTGGAGCAAACCAACGCCTCCAACAGCTCATATTTGAATGAGCACAGAAAGCTTTGTGAATCTTGGTTCCCCTGGCACTCTGAGCAAACAGCCCTGAGGGTGCTCTCCTCCCCTGTGCAGCACAGAAGGAAGGAGACTCCTTGCTGTGCTGTGCTAATGAGAAATCCCCCACCTTGGAGCAGTGGAAAACCACAGCTCAGAACACACAGCTTGTGCAGAGCATTGCCCTGAAGTTACAGAGCCAAGGGAACTGCTCGAGAGATCCTGATTTCCAGCTTTTTCTGAGCTCTGAGCCAACAGCAAAACTCCATTTCTCCACAGCAACACCTGCAGAAGTCTTTTCCCTTTAGAAGGCTGCTCCCACTGACACTCTGGAAAAGGCCCTGCAAGTCCAGCACCCGACATGTCGAGTTGTCTGAGTGTTGTCACCTCCACTATGTGAGCAGGA
Source organism: Thryothorus ludovicianus (assembly GCA_013397245.1). Lineage (NCBI taxonomy): Eukaryota > Metazoa > Chordata > Aves > Passeriformes > Certhiidae > Thryothorus > Thryothorus ludovicianus. The sequence continues at coordinate 100,965 of VZTB01001003.1, forward strand.
ATGGCAGAATGGCAGAACATGTTGTCTCTTTTATTGAGCCACCTTTATTGAGTCCTCTAAGAATTCTTTACTTGTTAATATAGGGGACTAGATATTACAGAATAATTTGGAATATAACCTGTGTATGGCATATCCTAGGGATTTGGTAAATACATCAGTAATTAATGAAGGTGAGGACATCCATGTCTGGGATATCAGCCAAAGGATGGGCTCCCCACCCTGCCCACAAGGACTTGAAAGGTGAGCATGGAAGGATCATGTAGACTTTTGGTGCTTTTCATAAAGAAGGGTGATGTTAATTTTTTTGGGATTGCAGGAATCTTTAGCACAGAGCCTCAGCCATCTCTGCAGTGAAGCCCATGGGCACATCTAAGAGGAGAGCTCCTTATCTAGACCCTATCAATATCCAGCACCCAATCTTCCAAGAAACATCCCCAAATCCATTAATGAATTAGCCTGATAGATAATCCAGGATGCAATTTAAAAGACATATGCTTCATTTAGGGCCAAACTCCCTCTTTTTGTATGCATGTGTGGATAAGTTTGAGTCACACAAACAGTTTAAGTTTTCAGGACTTGGAATGCTTTTTAGTTTTCCTTAGTTTGCAAACAGCTTTACAGGTGTTTATGAACTTACAAGAAAACCAGGGGTAAACTTTATCTTTAAATATTGACCACCATTACAAGCAATTTTTCTCTCTGTTGAATTTATTTATAGTCTGCTGATGTCTCCTTTGGGTGTTAATATGATGAAATATAGCAACACTTCTTCATTTTTCTACCCTCTGATTTCTTTTATTTCTGCATCATTCGCTGTATGCCAGCTGAGGTAACAAAGAGAATCTGGAGACAACATTGGTTCTGATTTATCAGCTGTGTCATCTCACACACGTCCAGGCTTCCTCCTGAGCAATGGAAGGGTCTTATGGGAGAAACAGAATTGTCCCCTGCTCTGGAGATATAAAAGCAGCCTCTAGATGAACCTCCTTTTGCAGGGGGTTGGATTGGGTGATCTCCAGAGGTCCCTTCCAAGCCCAACTATTCTGTGATTCTGTGAAAATCATTGCAGCAGGCTTGATGCTGGCATTCCCCTACTCCTGAATGCTAGAATTTTAAAAAATCATTTGTCTAACTCTACTGTTTTGTGTTTAATAAGGATGCTGAATTCCCTGGCAGCAGGTGATAGAGAAGGCAGATGGATGGAGAGCTTGTGAGCAGCTGGAAAACCTGAGTGTCAGCTCCAGGCCAGCTTTGTCCCTCAGTCCTGGAATTAGATCTGAGTGCAGACAGCCCCAAGTTTTCCCTTTTACCTCTCCTGTGGGATGACAATCCTTGTATCACCTGCTGTGGAATGAGTTTCAGGGCTGTTTTCAGCTGTTGACCAGGAAACTTTGAAACTCTCCATGTGCAGTAGTGTCCTGTGTAGAGCTATTTCAGGACAACGGGCTTTGGATCCATGTAAGGGCACATTGGGCAGGATGTTTGTTTGCCTTTTTGTGCTTTGCCAGTGACTTCCATTCTTTCTCTGTCATTTCTCAGCACTGAGGAATTTTCTGATGAAGGCAAAACACTAGAGGATCCAGAGACACTCAATAACCATGCAGTATGTGAGAAGAAAAAGAGAATTATTTTAATAATAATTACATGAAACATCCACTTTGCCTGGTAGGGTAAGGAAAACAGGGAAAGGAATGACATCTCCCGTATAGGATAAAGAGGGGAATTTGTGATATATTTGGATTTTAGATGTCTTCTCAGCATTAGTATATAAACAAACCACTGTGGTTATTAACTGGTGGTTTGTTTATAGGTTTGATTGGTATTTATAAAGTCTGTGCTTTTGTTTCTACACCATAAAAATGTTGCTTATATTTTGGACTGTCGCCCTGATTTTTCAGTTTTTCTGATGCACTTTCTAACTCGATGTTTTTCATAATTTGTAGCTCTTTCTCACACATGGGTGTTATAATTAGAAATATATTTTTTTTAAGACAAAGTTGTTTTCATACTTTCTCTTAGTGTGAAAAACAACTGATGGGCAGTTCTCTTGACCAAAGGGATGGGAGAGGTGTCAGCCTTCTTCTCCAATCCCTGATCTGTGTAGAAATACTGTAAATATAAAGTCAGATACTTTAATAAATAGTTTTTAGCCTTCTCATCAAAGAGTGTCCGTGTGTGTCCTTGCGTGTCCCACAGCAACACTGGACTAAATTCCAAAGGTTTATCAAATAAAGACTATCTTCTGGGGGAGATGCCCCAATCTTCCTCCTAGCCAGAGCTCCTACTAACCCGACAGAGATTATAGCAATGCTGGGTGCTGCTTTAAGAGAAATTCCTATATTCATTACTTAGCCCTTATTCACTTTCACAGCAAAGATTTCTTTGTCCTACTGCAACAATTGGAGATGGAGCATGGTGAGAAAAATACCACTCCTGTCTGTCAGAACCTTGAAGGCAGCAACCTGTACCCACCAGCTCCTCAATCTCAGAGGCTGAACAGATCCTGAAACCCTTTGGAGCAGGTACTAACCTCAGGAGATGTATTTGTGCTAAGCAAGGAAGTCATTTGCTCTAGAAAAGTGTAATTCTTGATAAGAATGATAATGGTAACCTAAAGCCAACAGTTTAAGGTAAACTCTGGTTCATGTGTGGTATATGCATTGAGTGAAATGAAAAGAAAATTGCGTAAATATTTATGTTAGTTAATTGTGTTGATGTTAAAAGTTACAGTGTTTGTTTAACGTTTTTGCAAAATCTGTAAACTTGGCTGCTGCATAAAGGCCTTCCCAACACTGTTTAGGGTTACAGCCACGTGTTCCTGTCACTCACCTGGGGCACTTTTGCAAAGACCCTGGGCCTGTTCCATTCTCAGGTATCCACTGAAGTTAATCCTGCCTGTCCTGAAAGAGCCACCGAAACATTTCACACACTGACACAGAAAATACAAACAAGGGGGAGGCTTTCCTTCCCTGGGACTGAGAGCAACACTTGGAATTCTGAATCTGAGGGTCTTTTATCCTGCCTTTATTTCTGTGTCTCCCCAAAGGGCTTTTATCTATTTAACTGAAATAGAAACCTTAAATAGAAATGTTGTTTTTCTCTGATTCACAAATGCTCTCCTTGGGCTCAACTCTGATGAGGAAAGGTCAGTTCTAGCACAATAGCTGAAGCAAGTTTTTAATTAAACTTAGAGAGTCACAGCTTTGTTAGTTTGTCTTCAGTGTGGGGCACAGGGTCTGTTCAGACACCTTTGTTCCCAGGTACTTTCCAGCGAAACCTTGGATTTAAAGAGAGCTGGTTTAGATATCTTCCCTGCAGTGGGTATCACAAACAACAAACACAGATTCTCCTCAGGTCCCTAGAAATATCTAGCTCTGGATAGGTTTCATTTGGAATAATTATATAATAATTTGGAATATTTAAGAATAATCACTTCCTTTTTAGTTTAAAACCCAACTACATGCAGCTCTCACCAGACTCAGAACTGTGTTAGTAAAACTTATTCCATAAGATTGACTGTTCTCATAGGAGAACCTCAGCCTGGACCTTTCAGCTTCTGTTTCTTGCTGATATCCACCATTCAAATATTGCAAATCTCTGCTTCGAAGCAGCTAAAGACATTTGAGCATCCCCAGCAATGTTTTGCCATCAGAAATGTCACAATACAAGGAGCTGTGGGTGAGGACTGGGCTGGCACTGGGTGCATTTGGCTCCCAGGGAACAGTCTGTGCATTTTTGTGGCATCAGAGCTCAGAATTCCTTGGTTTCTCCAGAGGTTTCTGCTCAGTGCTTGGCTGCAGCAGAGCACCTCAGCACGTGTTTGGGATGGAGCAGTAAGTTCAGTGCTAAAATAAACCTGCTCCAAGAGCATACCTGAAGGACTGCTGCCTTTTCCATCTGCCCAGACCCTGCTGGCACTGAGTAAATTGTGCATTAATCACTGCCACCACTGCCACCCAGTCACACACTCGATACCAAGGAGGGTTTGATGTGAATAGGCAAGCTCAAATACCTTCTGTATTAAAATTTCATATTGGTTTTCTCTCTGTTTTTTTTTTTCTCTTCTCAATTTGAGAACATGCTGACATTGTTGAGGCTTGTCATTAACATGCAAGTTAAATTTCAAATTCGTTCTCTCGGTTGTTTTCAAAAGAAAATGTTAACAAGTAGGATCACTTTGCAGTGTCCTCAAGCAAGATCTCCTGTTAATGGTGATAGGGTGCCTGGGAGCTGACATTGCTGGGAAATCACAAGTGCTTTCCCACCAGGCTTTGCCATTTTCAGTGAGACTCACAGCAGATTAGGAAAGTTGACTTAATTTGTGCTTCAGTGTCACTGGTATTTAATCTTATTTTTACCCATAACAGAATACATTAAAAAAACCCCCAAAACAGTATTCAAAGGTTTCAATCTATTGGCATTTGGGCTGAGCAGACTGTGTTAAGTTTGGAGTTCAGTTATTAATACCAAAACTGAGAACCACGAAGGAGAGACTGTCAGTTCAATGTTTTAGAGAGTCAGCAAAGATAACAAGTGTAAGTGCCTTAATGCTTGAAGATCCTTTTAAGTTCCAGGTTTTTAAGCACAGACGTGCACCCAAAGAAATTTTTAGCAGTCTTTTGGTTTCTCCTATGAACTTGTAAAGAAAGATGAATTGCTGGTGGTTTTTCTACATGAAAAGGTAGGAGGGCATGTTCTACATCACTCCTGGCGTGCCCACTGCACTGAGACCTAAGGAAGTTGTTAAAGTAGATTTCTGTACTTCTAAACACTGCATTAATTTACAGTAGAGTGAAAAAGTGGAGGAAAATTAAAATCAAGTGCAGCAATAGCTTCCAAACATGAATAGTCTTACAAACATCAATAATAAAGTATTAGTATATAATTAAGTCAAATAAATGTGTTAAGGGAAGAACTTGGCTTTCTGCATTCTGTAGAAAATATAAGGTGGTGTTAGAAGAAAACCCCTATTGGCAAAGTTAACTATGGACCATGACAATTAAAAAATAAAATACTCCAAAATTAAAAGAGAAAGGTTAAATGCATGCAAAAAACCCCAGAACAATTATCAGAGCCAAATAAATATGCATTAGTTTTGTCAAAATTCTTCATGCAAAATGTTAAAAGACTTCTTAAGCAGCCTTTTGCCAATTTGTTGGGAAAAGATAACAAAGTAAAAATACTTGCTAAATTTGGGGGTTTGAAGGGTCATGCACATCAGGACTGAACTCTGCATCTGTCTGTCAGAAAAGCATTGCAGCTGCCTCAGGAAAAAAATTTATATTTTGGTGCAATGGAAAATATTTTTGCTAAAACAATTGAAATTAAAATTCTCTGTGACAATGAATCAATTCATTATCACAGAGAGGGGAAAAAAATCACCCAGAAACCATCTCCCTCCACACCCTGTGACTGAAAGTGCTGTCCAGGATGCCCACAGAGGTCGAGGTGTGTGCAGGGCTGAGCTCTGTCCATCTGGTCAGATGCATCACTGGAACATGGACAAGGAGAGAGCTGAACTGTCCTTTTGAGGGGAATTTTTGCTGGAGCATGGAAAAGAAGAGATCTGGAATTCCTTTGTGTGGGGAATATTTGCTACCAGCACTGGAGCATGGAAAAGAACAGAGCTGAGTTCTCCTTCCACGGGGAAAATTTGCAACCACAGCTAAATCTCACCCATCAATATCACAGCTATTACTGAATACAATGCTTTTATCAGCTGAGTTGCTTTCTCAGGCTCTCAGAAAAATCACCTCACATATCAAAACAGTTTACTGACAATAAAACCTTGGTGAAGGATCAAAGGGCACCACTATTTTAAAATCACTCTCATGAAACACAAAGGCTTGGGAAGGCCCACGAGCAGGGCTGGAAGGGTGGCTCAGTTGGAGCAGGACTTGGACCCCCAGGGCAGCTGCCCACGGGGACACTCTGGGTGGTGGGGACAGGCAGAGCCCCCAGATGTGCTCCCAGATGTGCTCCCAAGGCAGCAGCCCCAGGGAGAACAGGCAGGACTGATCTGTGCTCCTGATAGCAGGGCTTCAGCACTAATCAAGAGGACTGAGCTGGCTATTAGTTAATTGCATTAAACAAGCATGAGAGGGCCTGAGCTGAGGGGTAGAAAGGAAAGCAAGGAAAACCAGAAAAAGGCAGGGATAAAAGACTTTGCTAATCATAAATTAAGAAGTTGATTATGGGGAAGGGATGAGTCCTTGACAAAAGATCTGATAATTACTGAAATTCAGGGCAAAACTTTTGGAAAGAGATATAAGAAAATCCAGAAATGAACATCTGCCAAATAACGAAATTCACGCTGTTCAAGAATGGAGTTTGTGGAAGCAGCCAGCTCTGATACAGTATCTCTCAAACAAAATTCAAAATATTTTAAGAACAGAGACAGAATACAGAGCTAGCAAAAGCTAACCCAAACATGTCAACAGCTCTGCAGCAACCACCTCAAAGTAAGGCAATGACTGGCAGTAGGAAAGAAGACTCGAGAAATTCAGCAGTTATATTATTTCAGAAATGCTCCTCAGCAGCAGCAGAGGGTGTGCTACGTAGGTGGAAAGGAGAAAAGCAAACCAGCTTCTCTGGAATAAAGGACAACACTGTCAATGAGTGAGGCATCTCCCCAGAGGCACACAAAGCACTGTTTCCATCTGTCAGATATTGGAGATTATAGGTATGTTCCATCAGAAAAGAAACAGCACAAGGATAAATAAATAGAAATAAAAGGCTCCTCAAATAAATCAGGTGATACATATTTTTAGATATAAGTAGGGATAAGGAAGTAGCACCCAATGGATACCTTTGTGTATACATTTAGTCTTCTCTTTGGGAGACATAATGCCCGTTTTGTGTCAGGTCAGTTATGTCCAGTACCAGAAATGAGACATTTAAAAAGCACTAGAGATGAGAAATATAGTTATACTTTAAACCACAGGATAGAAAAGTGAGACCAGTCACTGCCTCATGTAGAGACAGCTGCAGGAAAATGTTGCGAAAAGAACCAATTGCCTAAATAGAGCACTGTGAAGATTGGATGGTGACCTGCACATGGTTCTATCAAATTGTGAGTAAAGAGCAGGGTGATATTGCCTGTCACCAGCTCATGCTCTGTTCAAGAGGAAAACAGAACCAAAATGGCAACATGTATGAAAAAAGATACCAAATTACTGAGGACTGGTCACGCATAGTTAATGGGAAAAGAGAAAAATGGTCTGCATGATTTGAGAGTCTGAGATATTCCACCACCTTTTGTAAATGCTGCTCTGTTTCCCTATGGCCTGAAATGGGCTGGGAATGGAGATGGAAACCTCAGAACTCACTCACGTGGGTCTATGAGTCCTGGAGACCAGAAACAATGGAGGAAAAGCTCACACAGGTGCCAGAAAAGAGAAGATTAGAAGGGATGTAGTGCCTCTGGTGCCTTGCTTAGTGCCTCAGGCAAGAGCCAGCCTCCAAAGATTTAGATAGCAGGAGATGTGGACATGAAACAACCACACCAACAGTCTGGTAGTGCTGGGGTTCAAATGAGCCCTGGGCTGAAGGACTGCTCTGCACAAATCAAACACTAAGTGGACACTCCCAGGGAGCATCCTGAATTCTGTCTCATGTCATTAGCATTTCTGTCTGGCAGTGACAGTGGTGCTGTTTGGGTATTCCATGCACCAAATGCAGAAGGGGTGCACAGCCAAAAGGAGCAAGGTGCAGCATAAATGAGGCCTCTTACAAATGCATTTGAGACCAAACGCTGCAGAACTGATAAAATACAGCTGGGACAAAAGGAAGGGTGGTGGCAGTGGCCACTCCAGCAGTGGCAGCAGGGGTGGACATCCATGGCAAGACTGTCTGGAGTCCAGCTGGGCCTTGAGGAAAGCCAGGAGCTGAGACTGTTATCTGGTGTTACCCAGTGTAACTTCCCAACACGGATAAAGAGCTTCCAGAGATGAAGTCAGCACTTTGATTGGATGCCATTCATGACCACCCTCCTCAAACCTTTATAGTTCCATTTTGAGACCCTGTTTTACTCCCTATCATCTGATGGTTGCAAATTTTATTGTACAGTTATTAACTTCATGAAAAAGGGGACTTTTTTGGTCTTAAATCTATTGTCAAATTCACTTGGCAGCATACAAGTTTGATTTTGGGAGAAACAATGAATAAACATTTCTAACTCTTCTCATTCATAGTATTTACTTATTATTACAAATTTTATATGAACTTCTGTCACATCTAATGTCTATCCACAGTTTATCTCTTTCAAGAGAGAATCCTACTCTGTCTAGCTCTCTTGAAGAGACATGTCCAATACCTTTGGCTATCATTGTTGCACTTTTCCACATCCTTTCTGAATCTCCTACACATTTTTGAGCTGGAATGACCAAACCTGCACACATAGTTTAAGGAGAGACCTTATCAGATTGGTAAAATTTGTCTCTTTTTGTCATTATTTCCTTACTTGCTTGGCAATTATCTCCGAAACGTCAGCTGAGCTCTGAGTTTTCCATGAGATGTAAGGATTGAAACAGCTCGCAGAAAAAGGTGATGGCAGGAATGTTCATTTTCTGTTTCCTGCTCCCCTAAGGAGCACAGCATACCCTGGATATTCTCAGTTCCTGTCCTGGTTTAGGGCAAATTTGGGAAAAAAAAACAAAACAAAAATCTCTGGATGGAGTCCCTCTAGAAAAACAATTCCTTCCCCCAGCTGGTTCAGGACAGAAAAATATTTCCTTGGAGGAAAGTGGAAAAAAGTTGTTTATTTACCAGTCAAAGCACTCCCCAGNACCACAGTGCAGAGAACTTCTGTGCCTCAGCCAGCCAAAAACTGACCAAAAGCAAAGGAGAGCTCTGTGCCACCATCCACACTGCAGCCAGCACAGGCCGTGTGTGAGGGAAAGCTGAAAACTCTGATCTTTATGTTTAGAAAACAACCACCTCAGCCATTGCACCGCTTCTCCTTCACTCTCAGATCCAGTTTGAAAAGTACAAAACTGATTTCTGAGCTAAACAGACGAATGGGGATACAATTCAGCATCAACCCAGGACAGTTCCTGGGCCATGGGTTGGGATCAGCTGCCGTGGAGGTTTCCAGGCTGCTCATCCCTGGGGAGGGCAGATCCTGCAGTGCCACAGGAGAATAATGGGAAATGCAGCAGAACTGATGCATTTACTGACTTGGTAAGGTGAAATATTGATATAACCACTGACATTGACTTTCATGGATACTAGGATATAAGACTCAGTTACCCCATGGAAGACAAGGGGAGCTGTACCTCTAATTTCAGCATTTCCATGAGACAAGAACATTTTAAGGATGGTTTTAAACACTTACAAATACCAATCCGTAGCATCCAAGCCCAGACTTCTTCTATCTCTCTTTAGTAAATAAGCACATCCTCCTTTTTGCCTGCTCCCATGGCAGGACAAACCTTTTAATGATGTTCGTAAGTTAAAATGGTAACTATTTGCTACTTCAGTGCTTCAGCTCTCAAGATGGTGCTAATACAATTTATAATGTCAAAGTGGGTGCAGAACTAACAAATTACAGAACTGAATGAAAAATGTATATGAAAGTAATGCTATAAAGGCTGCAAATTCCTCCTCTTTCCAGTCAGAATATTTAGGAAATGTAGAAGGGTTTTGCTACAGGTTACTGTCTCTGCTACTCTAACTTCCAGCACAGAAATTGGGAAAAGCAGTTTAATAAAGATGAAAGTAACTTGGACTATATTCCTGTTATTGGACTCAGTGGTATAAAAGAGGGACAAAAAAATTCTGAAAATGCTGAAGATTTTAAAGATTAATCTTTTCTATTACAAAATAGCATCAAAGAAAAGTTCAGCTGAGTTTTTGTCCTTGTGTAATAAAAACAGCTCTGCAATTTTAAAATGCTAGACTGAGTAACTGTTCACTGGTTTTATGCAGTTACATAACTGAGGGTGTTGGATGGGAGCCTCTTGCCCCTCTTGCTCTGAAAAAGTAGATGTAACATAGGTAAGAAAAGACAAAATGGATGAAAAAATAACCACCTCTCACCCAAATATATCATTCCTAATCCAATCTGAGCCACAGAATTCTTAAGTAATTCTAGGCAAGTCACTTAAACCATAGATTTCCCAGAGGATCTCTTGTTTATAGTCTTGCACAAACTCAAGACAACAGAACAGTTATTGGAACCTGCTTTTCTCAAACTGAATATTTTCCTTCTTTCTTAGCTGCTTTTTAAGTTTACAAAGATCTGTCATTTCCTTCTGTTGTTCCTGGGCCTTTTAATCCAATCAGAGGGGAGCAGTCATTGTAGGATTAACATCTTTTGGAGCCCAACTTTTTCCAATCTGATAGAGATATAAAATTTGTCACTGAATATGCATGGTTCAGTAGACTCATGTATATCTGTTTAGTAGACTAATTCCTCCTTGACCAAAAATCATTTTAGACTTCTACTTCAAACAAACAAAAGAGAAGTAAATCTGTCATATTAATTCGGTGCCCTGATTGATCCCTCAGGGAAAGAGCCAGCATTGCTTTTATTTTAAAAGCACATAAGATGTGTTTAATTTGGTTCTGTAGTTATTTGTTCAGAATGCAGTGCAAATTTTTCTGGCTGCAGACACGGGATATGGTAAACCTTTGCCTGGATAAATGTCCAACCTCTTTTAAGTTGGGGAGAAAGTTACTCTCTCATAAAGTTCAGACCTGCCAGACTCAATAACTCTACAAAAACGTTCAGATGAAAATTGCTTCAAGCAATCCTAGTAGAAAGCCAGCACCTCACCCCTAGTTTAAAGTTATGATCCTTATCATAATTAATTCAATAAAGAAGTAATGTACTTCAACCTAGGCATAGAGAATAATTTTCTGTCCTGACTGGTATAAACTTTCAACTAGGGACATTTAAACTCTGGACCTGATCTTTTAGAGCAAATAATAAATTACAGACCTAGAGCCTGCAGATTATAGCTGAAGTTGAACCATCACAAATATGTCACTCTGAGATGAAAAGGTAGACTGGGTAGGAGTGATAAAAAGTATAATACTATTTATAAATATAAGAAAGATGTTCTTTTACTGACAAATTAAACACTAATAATGTTTTTGAGCTGTGAATGCATTGAAGAGTAGGAATTTCCATGCAATTCTTGTAAACTGATATACCTTGCATCTTAAATTTATAATCAACTTTTTTCTGCTGGTGAAATAGAGAATTAATTCTCTGTCAAACAAATGAAGATGTTTGAAAGACCCAATCTCAAATGACTAAAGTATTTAACTTACTGTACTTTTGCCTGTTCCTGCTCTGCTCTCCCACCCTTTCCTTTCCCCGCTGTCAGATCCTGCTGCAGAGGGGTGCTGGAACACCCCCAGAACACAGAGCAGGGAGTGGCCTTTCCCTGTCTGCCCATCTGAACATCTCCATTCTTAATTTCTTAATTCTTAATTCTGAGAATGAAATTCTGAGGAGGAACATGCCCTGAGCAGAGCTGCAGAGCTGAAGGAGCACTCCACAAACATCCTGCCACTAGTTCTCTGCTATTTTCACATTTAGCTGCAAGGAAGCAGAGGCTGAGTTTGGACTCTCACCTGAGTGTTCCAGTCTGATTTTCTGGGATATGTTAAAGCAAACAGTGATTTGTTTGAACAGCACAGATGCCATGGTAAGGCTGAGCGTGTACTTCTTTAAATGTTAGCTTTTATTTTATCAGCTCATCTCACATTCCACCTCCTTGCATTCAGTTGTGGCTGTGCTGCAGAGTGACACAAATTTCTGCAGTGCTAACAGTTCCAAAGCACAGAAACTGCTTTTCCAAGACATCTTGTCCAAAACAAATAACCCCTTCTCTCTAATTTAGTTTGATAGATAGATAATCTTTATGAGACATACTTAAAATACACATACTACTTTTTACCCTTGTAAGAAATGGATTTTTATCCCAGTGTGCAAGGATTTGTCTACTGTTTGTCCTTACTGCTACCTATACCTATTTTATATCTATCTATTTATATCTATTTCACCCTCTCAGTTGTTATTGTATGGAGATTAACCACCTCTCTACCTTTAAAATAATGAGAGGTGCAAATTGCAGAACTACTAGGAAGCATTTTTGACCCAAGATTTCAATTATATTCAAGCACAGATACATTATAAATGTGGTTACAACAAGAGAATGTGTGGTAACCTGACTTGCAAATGCTCATTGAGGTGAAAAATCCCAGTGACGAGGAGGATTCATTTTGTTTTACTGAATGAGGGGGAGTTTGTGGCATTTTAATTCATAAAAATCTCTCTTAACCATACTGTTATATTAAAGCAAAAAAAAAAAAAAGGAAACAAAAAAAAATCTTTAAAAGATGCATTGAGTAGAATTTAAAACAAAAGTTTTTTTCACGGAGATTTTTCTGACAAAAATGTGGCTGTGGGTCTGACAGGATAAAAGAAAAGCACATTATTAAGCTTTAAGAGCTCTTCTCACTTCAATTCTCTGTTGCTAGCAGCTGTAAATTACCTTTCCTCCACTGAGTAGCCTTTACATTGTGTGAATAGTTTCTATCATAGGAATTACAACTCTCAAGCTTTCTTGTGTGCATGATCAGGCTTAGATAATGTCAGTAGATGTTACTCTTTAGAAATTTATTTGTACACTTTTGCTATTTTGAAAGTAACACCATATGAGATTTCAGGTTCTTTTACGCTAAATTACCTCCACCTTGGAAGTGTCTTAAATAAATTCAAGCTCACATATGTGTACATACAACCACATCTTCTACAAATTTAGCCAGCAATTAAAACCCTGAGAGCAGCTCAACTGATTGATCAGTTATTTACAGCATGCACAAATCCAGAGCTGGAGGAAGTAAGTCAACACACCCGAGGTTGGTTGCTGTTACAACAAATCCCTTTTTGCCAGAATGTTTGACCAACACTTGCAACCCTGCACCCCCACCCCCTTAGAGTCCCCCTTGGATTGATTAAATTGGCTCAAGATGACACCAATAATTGGCTCAAGATGCCGCTTCGACAGACCCAATGATCCATATCTTTGCATTCCCTAAAATCAGGCCTTTCAGCTCTGTGTTAGATTTAGGATGGTTTACATTGGCTCTGTCACAAACATTTTAATAAAGCCCCAGAGAAACCTCAAACTGGTGACATCATTGGATGGTGTTAAAAAAAAGTTCCACTTTTCTGGTTAGTTGTTAGCCCTTATAATCTGATCAGAACACTTTTTTACACTATATTTTGTCATTCCTTTATAACTCTCTGCAATTAGGACTTTATTAAAAAGAAAAAAAGAATTAATATTAGCTATAAGAAGAAAACAATTTTAAGCATTTTGACATCAAGTAGTAAAACGAAAAACAAGCCAAGCTTAAACATTTACTGTATCTTAATGGCAGGAGCCTGGAACTGCTGGGTGTATTATTTTTGAACTATTAGATGAATTAACTACAATGAAACTATTGTCTCTTCTCATGAGACTGTTGTATAAAATAAATAATGTCATCAAGTTTACTGGAAAGGCTAATAGTCATTTAAGTACTTTTGGAAAATAAGTTGCAAATTTTTCAGTGTGTCCCAAGGCTGTGCGTGTGCCAGGGTTCAGATAACAGGATCTTCTGTCGTTTATGTGCACAGAAAGGCAAAAATATCCCACCTCCATCACAGGAGCAAAGCCAGTCTGAGCCCTGGGGATGCACAGAACCATTCCCAAGCCAGTTGTCTGTTTTTTCCCGAATGCACAGATTTTTAACAATTAGCTTTTTTCATCGTTAATTCACATCCACCTCAAGAACGGAGCTGCCCCACACAACATTCCTGTTATCTGATACCCAGGCTCCTCGAGCTTTCCAGTTCCTTGAGTTTAAACAGATGACAGTCCTTGTGTCATCAGATGTTATTACTTAATTACTCCTAGCAGTGGACTTTATATAAAAAGGATACCCTGAGTATTTTTTTCCACAACACACTGGAAAATTTGACGTGCTTTTCCTTTTCCAACTCAAAGGCTGATTTCACGTCCTGAATTTCCATACAACGTCCTTAAAAATATGAAAATCCCAAGTCAGTGAGAACTAAAATCTACATCCAGTTTAAAGCACAGGAGCAATCTGCCTTGCTGTGGTGCCAGGATTTCCCGTGAAATTTTATTTATAAAGCAGTAGTACTCTGACCCTACAACCATGGATGCTAAAGGCTGCAGTGATTTGTGGGTGGTGCTCCAAGCCCTCACCCCAAAGGCTGCACTGATTTGTGGGTGATGCTCCAAGCCCTCATCTCACCCTCCAAAACTGGAACCGGAAACAGAGCAGGGAAGTGGAAGAGGGAGCAAAGAGATAATAAATTACTGGTTTAAGGTCAGCAGCAGAGGCAGCATTGGAATTCTGGTTACTCATCTTTATGGGGCATTATCAGCAAATTTCCTGCCCCACACGTGCCAGACCTGGCTGTCCCTTACACAGGGCAGGGGACACTCAGAGGGTCACAGGCACAGAGAGGAACCCTCAGACTCCTCCTCCTCTTATTCCTTCCCACACAAGGTGCTGCACAGCAGCAGGTCTGGGGTTTGCCTTGGTCCTTCCTAAAGCAAACCCCATGTCCATGTCCATGTGTGGTCAGCACATCCTCATCCCCAATGTCCACTCCTCACCCAGCACATCCTCATCCCCAATTTCCACTCCTCACCCAGCACATCCTCATCCCCAATTTCCACTCCTCACCCAGCACATCCTCATCCCCAGTTTCCACTCCTCACCGAGGGAAAGGCAGCCTGCCTGATTCCTGTAGCCACTCCGAGCTCCTTTCAAAAGTCAAACACAAAGAAAGGGGCTTTGCTATCAAAACACAGAAATATTTATTTTTAGCACGTTAGTTAAAAACTTGATGGCATGCTTTAGTCATCTAAAAAAATAAACTGGCTTTCAGAACTGAATCAACTTGCTCAACAGATATAAGGCTTACAACAAGTGTAAGAACATAATGATACTGTTACATAAATATTAGGGAAATATAATGTTTTTTTCATTCTATTATTTTCCAGCATTCTTTACAACACTCAGGCAAAAATACAAATATCTTTTCAAAAGCCTATTTTCTAGAAATATTTCTAGTAAATCTGAAAAGCCTTACTCTTTTCTACTTTTGGTTTGGTGGGTCTTCTTTCTTTCTTTCTTTTTTTTTTTTTTTTGTAAGAAAAAACACACCAGGATAACTGCAAGCATATTTCCAAAATAAAACAAAAAAGGTGATTTTCCAGGTTTCAATATGTAACAGCTTTTTAAATTATCCAATACGCTGCCTTGATTCTGTACAAATGTTCCCTTCCTTCAAAGAGACAAAAAAGCATGTACTGCCAGATCTGATTGTGTGTCGAGAGTGGATCTGATCCCCTTGTCACTAAGGTTACTAATCAAATTTCCATCCAATATGCTCATGCAGGATTTCCTGATCAAACACTTAAATCTGCCCCCTCTGCACCCCCATTAGCTAACATGTTTTATATGTAGCGGGGTCATCAAAAGTATAATTCCCTTAAAGAAACCTAATCCTGCTCCCTTGTCAGCCAGCAGATAGCTAATAACGCTCTCCATCCTGCACTTTCTGAACATCAAGAGCATACCAGAAACTAAAATCTTATTTTAATTTTGCAGCAGGTATTCAAAACAAAGGTATTGCATTCGTGCTTTACACGAATTTAAAAACCATCAGGTGAAGAAATCAGGAAGTTTCAACTAAAATTAGCTGAGAGTTTGAGAGAAAAATACCGAGGAGGTTTTTGATTCTGTTTGGGTTGGGTGAGTGTCCTGCTGAACCCCACAAAATGGGGATCCACAGGATAATGTCACTGGTGAAATGATTATCTGGGGGAGCTGTGGAGGCAGCGTGGTCACTCACAACTCCCATGCTCACCCTCACACTTCTCTTTCCAGCCTGGATCCCTGCAACATTCTGCTCTGAACACTCACGAGGTGTTTTAGTGCTGCTTTGCTGTCATGTGAGGAAAAAAACTCCAGCCTAGAGCAAAAGAAGAAAACTTTCAAATCGATTTCACTACAAACAAGATTCAGTCCCCTTAGTGGAGGTGGTTTTCATTCTCAAGACTGCCTTTTTAATTTTTAACAATAAAATCAGACCTTGATGACTTTGTTCAAGATTTTTTCCTCTTGTTAATTCTTTTTTAACAGGTTTAATAAGAATTTGCACAAAAGAAATGTAACTTCCTAGATGAACCTTTTGGAATCCTGTGTGCGGGTGCCTTTTTTCCCTTCTCTGTTTTTTTTCTGAGCAATTGTCACAATCAGAGTAGAAGAAGTGGGTCAGGAAATTTAACCTGACTGGTCGAACTCTGGGCTGAATCTGTAAGGTCTGCGAGGCCCGGCTTTGTCAGAGCTCTGTGGATTACACACATCTGAGTGGCAAAACAGATTTAAAATGCTGTCCATTTCAACTTAACATTTGCCCCAGACATTGCTGCCTTTCCATGAATACCAGCCCTGCTGCCTCAGCTCTCGCAGTCACCACCACCCGTATCCAAATGAAATTGTTATTTCCACGTGTGGGAGCGAACTTTTTTCTCTGACACCGTCATTTAACAAATTTTTATTATGTGAAGAGAAATCCTCTTGTTTGCAGTTTTAATTAGGGGTGTTCTATGAAGTCAATTTATAATGCTGACAGATCTGAATAATACTTCACATGGAATTCTGTGGGATGCTTTAGAAATATTTTAAGTGTAATTGAATCATTTCAACTACTGTATATGGTAAGAAAATATATTTTAAACATATAAAAATAATTTTGAAAAATATCTGTTGAGTTTCAGGATTTTATTGATTTTAAAATTGCTTACTGAGTAGAGTTAAAGAGAAAGAGCAGAAAGAGGTGATTTAATTTACTTCATATTTTTCTGTACAATATCACCAATGGAAAAGAAGTGGATGGTTTTGGCTTTAACAGGAACAAAATTTAATATAATGGTGTATGGGAACAAATGCAACAACAAAAGTAGTACTTTTTAAAAAGCTCCACTCATTATGTTGAAAATTAACTTTCTGTTTCCAAATTATTTTTTTTCAGGTTCTTTCTCTGGTATTGCAGAATTCTTTCTCTGATATGCATATTTTTAAACACTGAAGTGATAACAATTTTCTGTGCGGTGACTGAGAATGTTTAAATGAACTGCTAAGATTTTAGTTCCAAAAACTTTACAAAAGATTCAGAACTGTTCAGAAGAACTGTTTTATTAGAGGAAATTAAATAGCAAGAAAATAATATGGGCATTGTAAGTTCTTATTTCTATGTGTAGAAAAATAATTTGTTTACTTGCCAGCTCAGAATTTTCAATTTTTAATGTCCTAGCCTGAGATCTTCCATTTGATATGAGTAACACTCTAATTTAATATCTACTAAGATCTTCAGCTTCTTTTTTTTCCCAGCATGTTAATGAACTTTGAAGCTTGAAAAGGAAAGAGCTGAGTAACGTTGCAAACAGTAACACGAGCCTTAATGAGAGATTTCAAATGCAAACGGTGATGAGTTATGCAAACGCAGCTGATATTGCATCATCCTCCCCAATCTTCTCCAAATTAGCTCCATGTCAGAGGGCTAGGCAGGGAGAATGGCTCCTTGTGAAAGTGTGTCACATTAAAAATCATTACAATAATATCAGTTTACTGCAAGATCTGACATTTTATTGCAGTGAGCAAAGATTTGAAGTTCCTTTTTTGGTTGTTTCGTTTTAAAGCTATAGCTCGATTTGATATATTCCTTTTAAGAATTGCTATCCCAATTTTTTCCAACCCAAAGCATTTTCTGATTTTTAGTGCACTATGAGCTATAGATATAAGCAGACCTTGCCCAAGTGGCAAGTACTTGGAGTGCTCAAAGAAGGGGCAAAAAAATTCCGAAGTGATTCAAGTTTCTGCCCAGGGATGGAGAAGGACACCAGGCAAACACTGCATGTCACAAAAGTGTGTCTGTAACTAAGTGAAAATTCAATAGATGGGAACATCACAGACATTTGGCAAAATAAAATGCAACTCTTAGGGGTGTTCCTGATATAAATTGTTGGAAAATATCAAAAAGGTAAGCCCTCAGACTTAGTGGAAATTTTGGAATATGATTGTGCAGTTGAGAAGACACCACTGGGCTAAGGAAGCTCTGCAGCTGCCAACACAGCAGACAATAAAAATCAGCTGAAATGAGGAATATTAGCAAGAACTCAGCTATAACTCAGCTAGAGAACAGACCCAAAAGGTGCAGAAACCTCTTACCAGGGGTTTGTGTAATGTATTATTTATGGCCACAGCACTGTGGTGACTGAACTGAGGACCAGGAATATGGCTTGAATGTAATTAATACACACAGAGAGAGTATCAAATTAATATTAGAAATGTTGTGTGTTTGGCTTACATTTCTATGTTTCCATAGATGAGTTTCATAGGAGAAGAATGAATTTCAGTTTATACATGCAGCCTTCTAAATACTTGTGCAATAACAAAGATGTAGTAGTGCAATATATAATTATGTAAAATATATAATTTCAATGATCTTCAGGAAAGCTCACTGTAGTTATGCCCCACTAAGCTGATATCATTGCTGAGAGAAAAGGCAAGGTTCATATCTCTGTCTGAACACCACATTTCTCTCATTCAAGCTACTTTTCCCTGTATTTCTCTATTTGTTTTGTTGTAATCATCACTCTAAATTCCCAGATTAATGTCCAGAGTTTCCGTGTGACAGCCTCATGTTGGAGGGGTGTGACTGAGTTCCACACCGCTGCAGTCGGACAGGAATTGTTGGTGACAGAAACTGGGGGGCAAAAGCCAAAGCTCAGCCTTCCCAACCCAAAAACCTTCATGTGACAGACAGACAGACAGACAGACAGAAAGGCTGTGCTGCTCTGCTGCTGGTCTCTGTTCCATGCAGAATTCCCCTTTTCCATCCCGGGTGGGTCCCACCAAGCCCTTGCTCCCCCTCAGCAGTGCGCTGCTCCTGGCAGGGGGGACACTCCTCACCACAAACCACAGCAGGGAAATATCATTATTACTCCTCTCTAAGCCTTTCTTCCTCTGCCCATCTTGGTCTTTTGAAAAAATAAAATCTCCAAAACTCTAAGAGTTTTTAATGTACTTGAAACTCATCCCTACAGGCAGAGCAATGAGCATTTTTCCACCTGGTTAAATTAAACTCAACCCAACTGTCAGGCTGCCTGAAAATTGAACTCAGAATTTCCTACTGCAGCCTGAAGTAAAAGAAAAGTTGCAGCCTCTGACTTTTCTTGTGGTGCTGCTGTGTATATTTATTCATTACTGGTGCCTTCCATATCCAGAAAAACCACCAGAGGTGGCCCTGGCAGAGGACACAGGGCAGGAAGGGCAGGAAGGCTGGACCGTGGCTTTGTGTGTAGTGGGAACACATTTTTCTTTGAAAGGCTATGAAAAAAAGGTGGCACTTAACAAGTACTTGCATGTCTCCAAATTCCTTGCTCTCTTCTCTTGCACATCAAACACACAGAATACATATGTTCCAAACCACCTTCCTCACATCCACGGCTATAGCAGGCTAAAAAAGAGGCTAAAAATGCAAAGGTTCAAGAATAAAATGCTAAATGGTAAAATGCAAAGATTTCTGGGGAAAGCTGTGAACAACTCCATGGCACAGTTCTGTATCTCTTATTCCAGGCCGAAAGGTAAATATTTCTTGTTTATTGATTATGTTTAAAAAACTGAAGGCTTCATACCAGAAGTCTCACATGTTTGGTTTAGACAGGAATATTTTGATTGTGAAGAGGGAGGTTTTGGTACTCTCTGTTAATTGTTTAAAAACAGATATGTGGTAGAGTCAGTAGAGAATAAAAACAAAGGAAATTTTCTTCCCGAAACAAGCTTTCCTTTATTTTCTACTTGTTTTGTCCACTGAAAATTAAAGAATTTATAATGGATTTTTCTTTTCTTGTTTGGCTATATCTTGATCAGAAATAGCTGCCTGGCTAATAAATTTTGTATGAAATAAAAAAAATCTTTAAGAAGTCTCCTATATTTTTTGTCTAAGGAAACAGACAATTTTTGTTGGTGTTTGTGGAGTAAGTATTTGAATATATTTGCTTAGATATTTTCCTCAAAATTTTAAAAACCAAAACTTACCAAAACACAAATATAGAATTTAAAAAGAGAGAAACCTAATCCTGGAATCTCTAATCAAAGAATAACTTTTTTTTGCATAGTGACACTTTGGCTTCAAGGAAATAATAATTTATTTTTTGTCAATTACTGCATTTTCCCTATATTTGCTTTCTAAATGATTTAAATTAAATTAGTCAAATTAGACATTCTGTTACTCCGTAAGAAACAAGGTAGAAAGCAGTCCAGCTTCAGTTACAAAATACACAACCAAATCTACTTGTTCTGCCTCATGTCATAAATATGGCCACAGGGCATTTCAAATGGGTTCTGTGTTAAAAAGAAAAAATAGTTGAAATACCGAAAAATGTGAGTCTGGAAAAATAATAATATTCATCTTCCTTCTCAATGGGACTTTCATCAAAGTAAAACCTGTGAATTTCAGCCTTTGTTGCAGTCCTGCAGCATGTGAACATTCAGAGCAAACTTAAAACTCCAATCCATAATACAACTATAAGAAAAACCTAAATTGAAATGAAAATGGGATGAGCAGGGCACCATGGCTGATGAGAAATTGCACATTACTGTCAGCAAACGCCACCAGCACGGTGTCAGGGCAAGGCAAAACAGAGGAGTTTCCACTGGAAAACTCGCCATGAACCAAGAGGTAGCCATGAAATGTAACATCATCCTTCAGTGATTGTCAGGAATCATCTCCTGGAGAAAGGCAGAAGGAGACCATTGAATTGGAATTTGTTGTACTCTGGAAATTATTGTAAATAAAGGCCAGGAGCCAGACTCCTGTTTGATGCCTTTATTAAGAGTCAGCTCTGGGTGGGGAGCCCGAGGGGATGCACAGACCCCCACTGCTCCCAGGAGCAGCTGCAGGAGGAGGCGTTCAGCTTTGCCAGGGGACAGAGCTGGGACTTGAGGAGCTGTTCAGCTTTGCCAGGGGACAGAGCTGGGACTTGAGGAGCTGTTCAGCTTTGCCAGGGGACACAGCTAGAGCTTCCATCCTCACGGGAGTTTCCAGGAAGGTGCTGCCTCCTTGTCCAGGGATCCCATTCCAGTCTGATCATTTGCAGTTATGGTGACATTAGCCAGACTGTAAATGTGAAAGAGCAGAGCAGTCCTGCAACCTGACTGCCAAGAGATGTCTTT
>VZTB01001003.1:122546-167686 GCA_013397245.1 Thryothorus ludovicianus
CAATTAACAAGAACTTTTCAACAACCAAGTAACAAGTAAAAAAATAACAACGATCAACATTGACCAACTTTACTAAACTAACAAAAATCCCCCAAAAAATGCTGTGTGTTTATTCACCAGAGAAACTAAAGTCGAATTTACTGGATCTCATTGCCTGGAGTAGGGGCAGACAAGAGGGTGGCTCCAATCCTTCCTAGTGCAAGTGCTGAGCNTACTGATCCCATTTCAAGCTTTTGTGCAGGCTGCTGCATGTGTGCTGCATGTAACATGAATATGCACACGGAATGTGGGAGTTTTGCCAAATATTGTACTTTCCTGCCAAAAACTCTGGCCCAGCAGTGGCAGAATGGAAATGGATAAACAGATTATTGAAAAAATTATTAATGTATGTGCTGCAGCTTCACTTCCCATCCAAATTCCCTGAGTTTGGCAGACAGAGATTTGGAGTTTAGCTCTTTGCTCCAGAAAGCAACAATGTCACCGGCTCCCAGAGATATTACAAACACCCAGTAACTCTTTTGTGGTAATGATTCCATCTGTGCCAGTGCCGAAATGAGCTTTAATTTCAGCATTGCTGAACTGAAAGTGTGATCTAGAGACATGCCCAGGTCACAAGGGCTGCTGAGATGTTGTGCAGTGAGGGATGCTGCACACTTTTGTTTCAAGTGCACCTACCTGAGGCACACCCACCTGAAGGGATGGGATTTATATCATTATTTCTGCAGTAGCTGCTTGGCAGGATCCCATCTACAGAGCATTCCAAAGAGAGAACACTGCTCCCTGTGCAGTGCAGGAGCTGCTCAAGCTGACAAAAGCTTGATCCACACAGCACCAGCCTCCAGGAATCGTGACTCTGCTTCCTTTAATTACCCCTGCAGAAAAGCTCTTACTCAATGAAGTCCAGCAGTCTCTTCTCTGCCTCTCATTTCACAATCAGTGAGGTTCTTTCTGTCTCTTTCATGAGCTGAGTGCCAAGGAAGGGCTCATACATTTGCTCAAATGTATGGTTCAGTCATCAGTCACTGCTTTTTGCCTTCCAAAAAGGATTTGGGAGACAGAAGGGCAGTGGAATAAGAACAGACTGGAAAAGGAAGCAGAGGAGAACAGAACAATCACTGAGCAGTTCTAGCAGGAAAGTATTTCAGGAGAGGGAACACCTGATGTGTGTTTCTCTCTGAAACAAGTCACATGAGTGGTTTTGAAATGGTATTTATCATCAAGGAGAGGAGAGAAGATGAAGAAAAGCTGTCTGCTAATAGACACAAACTGAATTCCTCAGTGCAGGGGCTGCAAACCTTCTGCAGAGGATGGATGGGGCCTGGGAACACTTGGTATGAAAGTCCTGATCAGGACAACTTGATCATTCTGCCTGGGGAGAGGTTGGAGCCTTTTGCAGGTCTGCTCTGAAAACCAATTCTGGTGTACAACAAAAATGTGCTAAGCACAGAGAGCAGCACTTCTGGCTGAGAAATGATCCTGCCCAATCCTGGGAAATGGACACTGACAGCTCTAACACACTTTACAGCAGCATCTTTCTAACAGCTATGAAAATCTATTTGTTTATCTATCCTGGTGAATGGATGCTGTCAGTTCTAACACATATTATAGCATCTTTCTAACAGCTTGAAAATCTATTTATTATTAGGTGTAGCCACAAAGAAACATGCAAATATCTTCCATATGCCTGTATTAATATTTTTTTATTTTTTTTATTTAAGGCTTTGGTTTCATTTTATGGCAGCTAACAGTATATGTTTCCTTTTAAAATGAGAACCACACCAAACAGAGGCTTGCTGACCCTCAAAGACAATTTGCATATGCTATAAAAATGCAGAAACATTTTTATTGATTAATCATAAACTTAATATTGTAGGTTTCTGTCTAAAAACAGCTCAACATACCCAGAGGTCAGAAAAAAAAATGAAAAAATTGTGGAAAAAAAGCATCCATCTATCTCTCTATCTCTCTATCTATCTATCTATCTATCTATCTATCTATCTGCCTCCCCATAACCAGTTAGGAAATACAGTGGGTATTTAAAACCAATTGTATATTAGAAAGCCAAACCTTCATAATTCAATAGAAAAGTCCAAAATGGGGTTATGTGACCATACAACAGTATTTGATCAACTGTATTATCTCAAATAACTTCATCATGAGGCTTTTTACAGAACATTTAATTAGTCATTAATACCTTAGGTCAAGCTCTGCAAAAGCACCAGATTACTGAAGGGCTCATCCCATTCTGACACCAAGAAATTCTTGTAACCTGAGGTGTGTTCCTACTTAATTCCTTAGCAGGAACATTTCTGTGAAATGCCCGACCTGGGTGTGCTGGGTTCCCTGTGCTGCCTCAGCTGCTCCTGAGGTGTTGAAATGCATTTTGTAGGTGAATTGCACCACACTGAGCCACAGCATCTCACTCATTACTTCTGGTCTCTAATTACTCTGCTGGTGTTTCTTTCACACTTTACCTGTAAGGCCCCTGGGACGTGGACTAGGGAATGATTTACTCATCATGATCCTGAGCAATGAATCATGAATGCTCTACTCCTAAAAATAATCAGCATTTCTTGCAGCAAATGAGAGATCTTCTATCAATTTCAGCAAAGCCTGTCTCTGCCTCTCTTCAGCCTCACTCTGCACTTCTGTCTGAATACCTGATGGACTAATGCTCCACAAGTCCTTTCCTACTGGTATTTCATAGTAGAAGAAAGAAATACAGATTTTCAAACTAAAAATATGCCAATGAGAACAGCTTTGCCTCAGTCTGCTCAGATTTCTTGGGGCAGACTGTATTTTAATTTTTTTTCTGGGCAGTGTAAAGCTGCAAAACTTCACTGCAGAACTATTGCAGTATAAACAAATAACATGGCAATTGAGATAGCAATTCTGGCAACAATCTCTCTTGCCCTGTTAAGTGCAGAATTCAGCACTTTGTGATGCAAGGGGGACAGGCCTTCAGATGGGCAGATGGCAGAGGAGCAAAATGATTCTTTCCTGCTTGACAAATCGTTTGCTTATACAAGCATAAGATGTTCTGCTGGAAGCTCTTTGATGGCAGTGTTGAACAAGTGTCTGCTGCTCATCAAAGGCTGAGCAAGGCTGCATCCCACACTGGGAAAAAGCATTTGGATGTGCTCTTTAGTAGAACAGACAGGGACACTTCCAGTTCTGTGAGCTGTGGTTCTGAGAAAGGATTTACCCACAAAGAAGCCCGTGGTATTCCAGAGGATCTCCCAGGTGCACTCAAACGGGCTGAGCTGCACTTCCACTTCCACCTTGGGAAGTTTTTCCCTCACTGTGGTTGACAAAATCCAGATTCTCTGATAATTCCCTTCCATACTGTGTTCAGGTAAACTTTGTGCATAGTCATAAAATGTCCTAGCAAAAACAAGTAAACCAATGAAAATACACATTCCTACTCCATCTAGGAGATTTTTATTTCATCTCTTACAGACATAATGAATCTTGTAATTTTTTACTGAATTTAGCCTATACATTTCTTTGCTGAGGCAGCCAATATTTATCTGATTGCTGAAGCAGTATTTGTATCAGTCATACAGAAGAATAAGGGGATGTTTCCACAAACTGATATTTCAAATAATCAAGAACCTGCATTTCCACTTCCAATAATCATGAGATTTCACTTTGGCAATTCAAGTGTAGAAGACCCTCTTCCTTCTGCGTTAACCCTTATATATCTACATGAACCCTCTACAGAAGTGCTCCTGTGACTAAAATTAAGCACATAGAGCATTAGAAGCTGTTCATTTAGTAAATGTATGAACATTGCTGATATACGTTTATTTTGGGGTGGAATTCTAGACTGCAAAGTTCACAAGACAGAGAAGCAGAGGATGAAAAGGCTGTTTATGTCCCTCATTTGCTCAGCTGAATTAGCAAACCAGATTTTGGTTGTAGCTCATGACAGGCATGCTTAAATTTTTTGTAATTATTACAATAAATTCTGCTATAAAAAGTTAGATTTATGTTATTATTGAAAGCAACCTCAGTGAGGATTAAATTTGATTGAAAATACATGGCTATCCTTTCAATAGACATCTTACCCATGAGACTTGGAGTAAGAAAATAATTTGTGTCACATAAATCCCATTTGTGAAGATACTTTAAGTCTTCAGGCCACTTGTGGTTGCCTGTGTGGATGGAAAGTTGCTTTAATCCCTGGCTCCCAACATTGCTGAGAAACGTGGCCCAGGAAGATGACACTGTCACAGAGCTGCCAGCTGTGTTTGGCTGAATCCCAGTTTGTAATTGAAATCTAAGCAGTTTGTTTGGAAAAGGATCTTTAGAAAAGGGAGAACTTTTAACTTTTAAAGGGAGACAGCAACGTTCAGTCCTTCTGGTCAGAGACAGCCACAATCTGAAAATTTCAACTTTTGATTTTTTGCAGTATAAAGAGGCATGGGAGGCCTATGAAGAAGAAAAAAGTCTGAACTCTCTGGAAATCCTACAAAAAAATCAGACCTGTGAGGTGAGGAAAGACCTCTAATCTTCACCACACCCCATGGAGATGGGGAAGTTAAGGTGTGCATGGGCTTCATGAAGTTGATAGGAACGGATTGCAAAATATTTTTTCTTTTTACTGCAAAAAGATGTAAGAAAACCTCACACCAAAGGCTGCCGGTAGGAAAAAAACAGATCCAGAAGTGCACATGCTTTCCCAGTTTTCTGAAGCCAAGAAATAACAGCATATTTCCTAGTCCAGCCCCTAAACAGCACCAGCATCAGCCTGGGACCCTGTTCCAAAAGGTTGTTGGAGTCTGACAAACACCAAAGTGATGATTTCCTTCACCCCAGCAGAACAGTGCCTTAGAGATTCTCTTCAATGCAGACATCTGAGAACATCAAAATGGAATTCCCTGTGCACTGTTATGAAATGTGAGAATGGCAACAGGGAAGTGTTACATTTTTGTTGTGCAGTGCTTAAGTGAGTGCTTATAAAATAAACCCTGGAGTTTCTACTGTCACATGTTTTCGTAAGGTTTCTTGCCTGAAGTTTGTGACAAACTCTGCTTCTGATGCCACTTTAGGCATAAATGTGAATATTTGTATTGAATTGCTTTCATTGCTTCTCCCCCACATTTGCTGGAATACTTTCATGGACTCATGGCTGTGTTGTAATGAAAGGTGTTAAAGTTCTGTTATATTGTTTTTAACACTTTTGCTGTCATGTAATGACTGTAGCTGTGTACCTGTGCAGCATTCACTGCTGGATTAAGGAGTGCTCCATTCTGCACACTGAGACACGTTTCTTTATCAGAAATGTGGAGGGTTTGTAGATTTCTAAAATGTGGGGAAATATCCTTCCTCCACAAACATCCCAAATTTACTCCTTAGCCAGGGCAGGTTTGGAAATTACACAATCATAATCAGACATTTTTAGTCTCCAGTTCTTCTCACCTGAGGTAGGTACTGGGGATAGATGACATCCTCTGGTTATTTCTCTGCACTGATTGTAGGAAAACCCCAGACAGAAAAAGGAAGCAGAGCCAAATGGAGCAGCCACCCACACCCCTCATTCATGCATCCTCACACTGCTCAGATGAGCCCCTGCCACATCTCCAATCCCACCTTTCCTTGAGGTGCAGAGCTCAGCATGGGGTGGGTGTGGAGCTCAGCCAGTGCTCACAGCAGAGAGAGGCTCAGGGGCAGCTCCACGTCCTGCACTTCACACGTTATTGCAGAACAAGCCCAAAGTTTGACTCTAGTCCTGGCTTGGGCAGAGGCTTTGGGACTGCGAAGTCTGAGATTATAATATTAACATTTTTCTAAGTGCTGCAGGTATGTGCAACTGTCCCCATCCCTGAAGGATTTAAGATCAGATATAGTCCTGCTGAAATTTTTTGGAGTCTTTGCATTAATTACAACAGGAATTTAGGGGTAGGCACCAGCAAAACCACCAAGACATTGTTTTTGTACTTCTTATGAATTAGCCTGTACATGTAAAAAATCCATGTCTGAAAGAGCTTTACATGATTTAAAAATCCATGACCTCTGCCTCTTCACACTAGGTATTGTCTGCACTTCTGTTCACTAGGTATTGCACAGATTTAGAATTAAGACCGATAAAAAATGCAAAAGAAGAAAATTGAAAAAAAAATTCAGGAGAGAATGGCTCCATATGCCAAAGCAGTCTATGTGGTCTTTGCTGCCAGAGAAGGTACTGCAGATACAAACATGCAGCCCTGTGCATTTCTGGATCACGTTCCTGTGAACGCATTTTAAAAATACGCATTAAAAAAAGCCACTTGGAATGATTCTCTTTTTCTCTTTCACAATAACTTTGCAAACAGGGGAAAAAAGTATTCATGACTAATTGTATTGCTAAGTGTTCAGTGTCCAGCTGTTTATCTTTATTGCCTTTGTTTCAGATCTATTTAACTGCATGTTTTACAAATGAGTGGGTGGACTGGATTCAAGCAAATATTTAAAGTCAAGTCACAGGTCATTTTTGCTCTCTCTTTTTTAATCCTGCATCTATTCCTTTCCTCAAGAAAGTCTTCACAGAAAGAAGAATTTCCTTATAATGAGAAAGGTTTCTTTTATTTACTACTTTCTATTTTATTCTACATGGCAAGAAAAGGAGATTTCTGTCCTCCAAGAAAGCCAGTTGGAGTTGCACATTCCAGTTCATGAGGCAATTATGACTAAGTGAACAGGAAGTTAATAGCAATGTTATATTTGTGATGGCTCCAAGCATGCTTTCACAGCTTTGATAGCTGACACAGAGATGGTCATTTTATACAAGATAGAATCCATTTACCACTGAGCTTCTCTTGCCAGATTTTTTTCATGCTGTCTCTGGTAGTAAGTGGATGTATAAATGAATGCTGTTAATAAACCATGAGCCTTGATTTAATCCATGTATTCTCCAACAGGAGGCACATCATTCCTGCCCTGTGTGGGTGCCTCTGAGCCAGTGCCACTGCCAGGTCTCTGCCAGCAGAGCTGATCCTCCCCACACGTGCCTGGAATCCCCAGCTGGGCAGAGGGGCAGCTCAGGGGGTGCTGCTGCCAGGAGCATCGTCCTTCCAGCCACTCAAACAGATTCCAGTCAAACAGGATGGACTTTGAATCAGGCACAGAGTGGGATCAAAAACATTTGCAATTTATAATACCTGGAAAAGTTGTAAGGCACCAGTCCAAGCGTTGGTTCCGGGGTCATTTCCATGGGGCTGGAATCTCTCACTGCAGTGAACTCTTCTGTATGGGTGCCTTTACTGCTCCTGCTGATCCTCTTTCCCATGCACTCCCTGACCCCTGTGATTTTCTGAATAAATCTAATAGTGGGACTGTCCAAAGATATCCTTGGAAACTTGTAATCTAGTGACACCAGAGGGATATGTTTCCAAATATTAAGACAGTTATCCCTAAGGATAGTTCCTATTGCAGGCCTGGCAAGTGTGGAAGCTGCTGTGGTCTTATTTTATGCTCCAAAAATGGCCATGAAGTGAAGGAACTGGTGCCAAAAATATGCCTAAAAAATTAGAGGATGACAGAGCTAATTATAAGATTTTGAGATGGTGAAAATACAGCTGAGATTTTGTTGCTCAGTGTGATTGTTGGAATGCAGGTTGGTGGATCACAGGAAAACTTGGAAACCCACCTGAAAGATTTTTCAATACCCACCTAAATTCAGACTCCTGGTCACCAACAGAACTGAGTTTGACACATCAGGCATGAGAATTTCCCTTATTTTCTATGTAAGTCTAACTGTAGGAAAAAGTAATTTTAACTGTTAAGTATACACTCGAAGCAAAGCAGTTTTGCTCTTCTAAGTTTCTAAATTTGCTCCAAACACAAGGTGTGATGGATGAGTAGATGGAGAGATGAAGGGAAACTGAGGCAGGAACAAGGATGTGATTTCTCAGGAAGTCAGTGGCCAAGTATTTGAACTGACCAGTTATCCACATTATTGCTTAACTAGGAACATAATTTAAACTGATTTATTATGGAAAGTTCTTTTCCAAAGCTGATATGCATGACTTTTAACACCAGTGGGGCAAAAGATGTCAAACAAACTTGCAGCAAGGTGTTGCAAGTTTAAGAGAGTGCACTGATAAGTGACACAGGCTGTGAGGTCTGATATGATTTTTCAGGCAACTTCAAAAACAACCCATACAAAGACACAGAGCATTTGTCTCTGAATTCCTGTCCTATGAAATACCATACTGGAGCCAAGAATATTAAATAATTCCTAAGAACATGTCAAAAAGGATTGAATTTTTGTGAAGGCTTGTTTCTGTAATTTGCAAGAACAGGAAGAGGATGAATCACTTTCTGACCAAAACTAAGGCTGAAGCTTTCCTAGAATTCCACTTGTAAAAAACAGATTTGTGTGTGGATGCAGCCTGGGATCCCTTGGACTGGTCACATGGCTCTTACCTTTCCCAGGTATTCACACCTGGGCCAATACTTCTGGTTTTTGGTCCCAGAGTTATCTGTGAACAAGGATGTCCTCACACTGTGACAGACAATCCTCAACAGTGAGAAACCACTGCATGGCTGGGAATCCTGGAGGTGATATTTCCATGACAATGACATGCAAAATGCATCTGCACACACTCAGTGCAACTGAGATCCTGCTCCAGGGAAACCATTACAAAAAAAGGTCTGCATATGGATATGGTATTCCCCTTAAATACAGTTTAAATTGCTTTGTTTTAGAGCAGGAACAGGACATTTTTCCTGTGCAAAAGTAACCTCTAGAAAACATAAATCAGTTTTAGTCAGAGCCTGATCCATTGTGTATTCCTAGGTTCACACCACCACCTTTTTTCATGTGACAGACCATGCT
This sequence comes from Thryothorus ludovicianus, assembly GCA_013397245.1. Classification (NCBI taxonomy): domain Eukaryota; kingdom Metazoa; phylum Chordata; class Aves; order Passeriformes; family Certhiidae; genus Thryothorus; species Thryothorus ludovicianus. The sequence continues at coordinate 131,368 of VZTB01001003.1, forward strand.
TGGAATCTGCTCCAGGCTTAAATAGGCTGAGTCAGAGCTCTAGGCTTCACCTAATCACAACACTTGATGAATAAAATTTAAAAAGGAGAAATCTAATTTGAAAAAAAAGGAAGAAAAAAATTGATCACTGTGATGTCCATAGCAGAAGAAAACATAGTATTTAAGAATATCTGGTACGATCTGTATTTTTAGTAATTCGACATATACAGTTTGGTCTAATAAGCCCACTCTTAAATGGGCATGCTATGCTTCCTCTGAAAATCAGAAAATTGAAACTACCTCGCCGAAATTTATGAAAAATAGAAACTGTTTTGACTCTGTTTCACAAGAAAAGAATTCATTGCACCAAGCTGTCAGTCACTAACATTGAGCCACTCAATTTTCCTGCAAAAAAAGGCACAAATGGCTTTCATTATATTTAGCTGCAGCTTTAAGAAAATTTAATCAACTTAAACTGTTTAGTCTTTTTCCCTGATGAGAATCATAAAGTCAAATTCACATTTAAACCTGTTTAAACTGAAGCTCCTGTCAGCACCTCTGTTTATGTTAAATCTATCGGCATGAAATGCATTTAAATAAGAATAATGATATAATGTCTGAAGTGTATAATGTTAACATAGGTCCCAGACAGAAAAGTGGGACAGACAAGCTGAACATTGTAAATTAATTTTCAATGTGTTATATTTATAGCTGTCAACTTTTCTAAATAGTTGCTCTTGTAGCTTTTACACTTTCTACTTGTCCATCTGTCTCTGTTACTCAATGTCTGTCCCTTACCATAAGTATTTCAGCAAAAAATTGCTATTTCCACATTTTCAGAGCGAGTTGGCACACTGGGTATCAAGTTCTCCTGGTGCTTGCTTTCAGAAACAAAACCAGTTACCCAGAATGGGGAGCCCGAGATATCCCAAGCCCTAAAAAGCAATGCCAGCTGTCATGGGTTCAGAGCAAAATGTAACAAAGCTCTGTTATTCCATCACCATTTGTTGGAAATTGGGTGGGGAGAGATGTGATCTTCTGTTGGTCAGCCAGCAGATAAGAAACCATCCAGAGCAGTTTCCTCATCTCTTCCACCACCCATCCTCCCTCCAGGGATAGGTCTTCTGCTCATGGGCCATTGAGTCACTGATAAACTCACATCATCCCATTGGGAAATGCTCCAGCCAGGGGGGAACCAAGCCCCTCTACCTGGATAAAAACCTGAGCCTTGGAACACCAAGGCAGCCTTTTCCACTGCACTCCAGAGGAAGAACAGGCCCATCCATCACCACTGCACCTTCAGCAGAGGCTGCACCTTTCTCCAGGATCACTGCTCCAGCAGAGCCACAGCTGCTGCTCCAGGAGGGCTGCAGCCACCATTGCAACTGCACTGCTGCCAGCACCCTGAGCCACAGGGTGTCAGCTTGGATTCTGACTCTGGCAGTGGGTTGGTTTGTTTTGTAATACTGCAATGCTTGTTTTATTTTAGTTCTCCTAAATAATGAACTGTAATTCCTATTCTCAATCTTTGCCCGAGAGCCCCCCTTAAATCCAAAATGATAATAATTTGGATGGAAGGGGTTTACATCCTTCATTCCAAGGGAGGCTCCTGCCTTCCTTAGCAGACACCTTTCATTCAAACCATGACACCAGAGCTCCTCCACCTCTTCAATAGTTACGGAATCTATAAAACCCCAGGTAATAAAAAGGGAAAAACTTCTAGGAAAATGCTGCAATTTGTTTCTAACTTATCTTTTTTATGAGGTTCCATCTGATTGATCTCATGAATTTCCATCTGATCAGGAATAAACTACCCCAGAGGTCTCAAAAACTTAATAACACTTGGTTTAGTGTCCATATTTCATGCTCAAATAAAATACTGTAAGATTAAAAACCAAAGTCCAGAAAACCCCAATACCTCTACCTTCCCAAACTCCCACTGGTAATGCTGGGGCTCTTTTTCTGTGCATCCCAGTCCCATTTTCAGTTCCTGAGTCAGTGGCCTGGGCTGGGGCACACCTAGGATGGCTCTGCCCAGCATGTCTAAGGGTCAACACCATTTCTGCTGATGTGAGCATTGCTGCTTCTGGGCATTGGCTAACACCTGGGCTCAGCCCATCCCACTGAACAACCAAAAGGGCTCTTTGTGCTTGAAAATTGAGGATAGATTGGTGGCAATCAATTGGCCAACTGCTGTATCCAGACATGTGCAGCTTTCACAGTGACTTTACAAAAAAAAAAAATGTTTTGAAAGACCAGGAACCCAGTTTTCCATCCATATTGACAGGGTCACAGCAATGCTTTCTGGAGTTTGGAGCCTTGAATGCTACTAGAGCTCAATATTTTATAAAGCTTATGATAAACGAGGCTGTATATGGGTTAAACAAAAAAGATGCCCTGAAGTCATGCTAAAGAAACCAAAACTCTATTTCCTCACTTGCTGTGCATAACAAGAAGGGTCAAACATCAGCATCCACCAGATAAAAGTTCATGCTTCTCACACAGTCTGTCTGTGGGAGCAAAAGATGCAATCAGTTCATCCATTTCCTTTCCCAATTAATCACTGGCCACAGGAGGTTTGCTGGATTCTGACGACTCCTCTGGTCTGAGAAGGGATTTGCATTTCTTTCTGCAGAAGTAAAAAATACTCTGGCTATGGGCAAGAGGCTTCTGAAGATGAGACTGTAAAGGAGCGATCAATAAACCTGAGTTCTGTGCCTTTGTTGTGTTTTCAGGTACATTTGTGAGAGGTGCACTTTGAACTCCATACAGTGATACTCAGAACATGAATATTCTGTGATTTAGCACAGCTTACATTTAAGGAACTTATCTCCCATAACATTGAAATTAAAAGAACTTTCGTCAAAATCTTCCTAGTGTAGCAAATCAGGACAACATTTCACACTACAATTAATAAATTCTAATTGGGAAGCAAAAGTAGGTGGGGAAATTCTGTTTTATGACTATGCCTGAAATTTCAGAAATCCTCCCATATGAAATTGAGATAGAAATTTGAGTTATTATATGCAGATTTTAAATAATTTTGACTGAATTATTAGCTGTGAGAAAAAAAAATCAAGCTAAAAAGAATGCTGCTGGGTTTAGAAAATATCAAAATAGACTTTTGCAAGGTTTTACAATTGAAAAGCAAATTTACAATTTATTATTTCTGGTGTGTGTATGTGCAGGCAGACAGAGGTGGTTGTTGATGTTTACATGCCTGTTTTGGTCTGAGCATGGGAATTCACTCAGATTTCAAATGCATGAACCTCTCCATGAACCAAAACCAGTATGAACTGTTATTTTCTGGATACACAATGTTCATTGTCAGAGCCTGGGAAGTCACATAGTTTGTAATGAAGATTATAAACCCTCACATATAAGATAAATTGTGCTGAAAACGAAACTCCCCTGGATTTACTTTTAGTTAAAATGCCTCCCATAAACTTCTGACTGAAAATCCGAAGTTAGATCTCTCAGGTCATAGAAACTAAGGGTGGTCAAAGAATCAATCTCAAAGAACTTTTGCATTGATGTTAAAGTGATGTATTTATGTCCCTAAGCTTTTATACTTGCTTACAAATAACTCATTATGATTGGAACTAACAAAAATTTCCTTTTGCATTCTCTAGATACCTTCCATTAACAAATGAAGTAGAAGTAAAGCCCAAGTAAATAACACATTATAATAACATTAAAATGCAGCAAACTTAATTCCCCAATGACTGCAAAAGGTTTTATTATTCCTGTGTTATGTCAGCAGCTCCACAACTATGGAATCAGGTATCCCACATTCATTTGATTGACAGTGTTATTACTCTGATAGTTTTCTGTGCTACATATACTGCAATTTTCCCTTTTTTTCCAGCAAGTTTTTTATTTTGGCACTTATATTAGGAACTGGATTTGTCTTCTAATGCATGCTACTTTCTCCTCTCTATTGAGGACACATTTTCTGGAAAATTCACATTTTCTTACACAGCCTGCCAATCTGACCACTAATGTGCTTAAACTTTTCCCCTGGTCTTCAATAACAATTTTTTGTGCATGTTAAATTCCCAGATGTGAGTCTTCAGTCAACTACTCCTGAAACACATAATTCCACCTCTTGAATATCCCTTCCCATTTTACACTCTCCTTAATCCCTGTGAATTTTGGATTATTCTCCTGCACCTTTCAGTGCCTGCCAGCTTTGTGGACCAGGCAATCGACCAAATGTACATATATTAATGTACATATAAATCAGTGTAGTGCTGAGGAGGTCACTGGAACAGGAGTGATTTTACTCCTCAGATTTAGAGTTCCATGTACAGGGCACTTTATCCCAGCAGAACTACAGTGAAAAGAGAGAGATATGAAACAGAGCCTTAAAGTATTGATAAGTGTGACACAGCCACAACAATCATCAACAATGATCAACATCACAACAATGATCTGTCACAGCTTGTGAAGTGATTTCACAAACCTGCAAAAACGTCAGCAGGTTCAGAGGAGGGTTTAAAAGACAGTAACAAGGCCCAGTATTGGGGAAGCTGTTTTTTCTTTAGTACTCCTTGCTTATTTCCAAAAGAAGAAAACAGTGCACACACAACCAGCTCATCCTCCACATTCCACCACAGCCTCTGCACTACAGCTCTCCCTTGCCTCCAGTAAATACAAAGGGAGAGGAGATAACAAAGCAGTTCAGATTTCTGGAAAAGACAAGGAGATGAGAGCATGCCACATCAGTGGGATCACAATTCCAAAGAGGAAAGTTGTGTCCCTTTTTCCTACATTATCAGTTGCTAACTCATCTCTTTTAGATTCACACAGGACTTTGGTCCAGGTTTTATGCTGTGAATCTGACCTGCCCCAACTGAAATTTGGTTATCTCTATTCGGTTTTTTCTTTTTTTCTTTTTTTTTCTCCCCCAATACAGTCTAATCTTTACTGTTTGCATTTTAATTGCCTGGCAGTGCCAAGTTGTTTTGGTTCAGTGGAACCATGGAGGCGACGTTTATCACGAGTGTTTCACTGCAACTCAAGTTCAGTTCTCACCAAAAGGAACTGTTACTCCCATCTGTGACTTTTTGTTCTGAAAACAAGGCTACTGATTTGGCTGAAGGAAACAAAACAGTCTTTCCCACCCTGAGATAGCTGCAAGACTCTCATCTCAGCAGTGAAACAGAGGGGAGGTGCCACAGAACCAAGGATGTTGTTTTTTCTGGGGGACCAGGTACTGATAGAGAGGCTAAATCACAGAAAAAGATGCTTCCTTTTTCAAGTAATTTTCATTCATGTGTTGGCCAGACTAAGCAAGTGTGAGAGAGATATTGTTATTTTTGAGATGGCAAAATCAATGAGTTCTCTGATTACCCTGTGTTACCTGTCCTGGTCAGTGACACAGAGCCATCAGCAGCTTGTCCTGCTCCTTAGACACCGCAGTCAAGCCAAAGTAGGCTCCAAGTCACCACAGCTAATTCATCAAATATTTGGATTACTTCAATAAATGTTGAAGAGTTTATTTCAGTTTCCTCTGCCCTTAAAGAAAGGGGAAATACCCCAGCTCTGTGCTGGTCCTCAGGGGTACCTTCCAACCTGAGCTGTGCTGGGATTGATGTGTGAAGAGCTGCAGGAGGATTTGCTGGGGTCAGCCGTGTTCTGCCCTGAGGTATGGGCCCAAAACAGAGCAATTTTGGAACTACAGCACTCCTTGACACACACAATGATATGTAAAGATGTGTACCCATCTCTGAAAGGAGCAGGGGCCCTCCTGACCAGCACTGAACAATGGTTTAAAGCCAGCAGCTAAGGAACATCAGAGGAAACAATGTTGGAGGGGGATTAAAGGGAGGTAGCATGTAATTATCCCAGCTGGAACCCAGCCTAGAGCTGCAATCCAAACTGCTTTTCCTATTTCAAGAATAATTACTATGAAAACACTTAACCAACACTGTCAAAACAGATGTCAAAATTCCATCCAAAATATGTAGGAGATTTTCTTTTTTAAAAGGGAACAACTGAGAACATTAGAAGTTACAGATTTTACACATCTCTTGTCTGTCAGTTTGTCAGCAGCAAGAAATAAAGGTAGCACTCAGATCCAGCTGATTAGAAGGAAGAGGTTAAAGTCAGCTGTGGACGCAGTAGTAATTTAAAAAATCCGAATAATATGTGTTTATTCCTAAACAGAGCCCTGTGGCACCACTCAAGGCCTGGTTGTGCCCTTTGGCACAACTGAGGGAGCAGTGATTGTGTCACAGAGCAAACTGCCCAAGCTGAAGGAGCAGGAGAAAGGTCACCTCTGTCCCTGGTAATATTGTGCTTGCCTGGACCACTGCTACAGACTCTGAAATCCCCAGCTGTGCTGAAAACCAGAGAGATGGGCAGTCAAAAGTGAGGTGCTCAGTCTCTTTCTGTTTGGGAGTGGCTGACCATGCGTGCCACATTTCAGGAGGGTTTTCTGAGAAGTTAGTGTCCTCTAAGACTTTATAGGAACACTACAAAATGTTTTTTCATGTTCCTTTCAAGTAAAAGAGCAGCTCTGATAGCATCTACTCCTATTGAACTTTTTATTCATTCCAAACTTTCTTTTGTTCTACAGGGTTGTTTTTTTTCTTGGCAAACACAGGGAATTTATTTGGGTACAGAAGTACATCTTGACCAAGTATTTTGCAGTCTCTTTGTTGGATGGAATTAGAAAAACCCCGCTGTGGCATTTTGCTATCCCAAAATGATTTCTACCATCTCGAAAGTTCTTCTATCCCAGGATAGTAAATAAAACATAATGGATTAATGTGTTTAGGGTATAGAAGGGGACTTTGTCTTTTTGGTTTTTTTTGCAGGGGGGTTGTTTTGTTTTGTTTTTTTTTGGTGAAAAAGCAATGAGGTAAACATTAGTCACAGCAAGTAGGAAGCAAAATTTATCATAAACATCACCAGTGTCTGTGTGTCTAAAATAATTGGTGCTTTTATATTTCATATGAACAGGTCATTTCTGACCCACCTACTGGTGGGCTGGCACACACAAAGTTTTTTATAAAGGAATGGTTCAAAAGGTAGCTCAAATTTGCACCAGTGGAAATTTCTTGCCATCAGCAGAGCTTGCCCCATTTCAGCTTTAGCTTTAGAATTCTGAGTTTTTATAGAATCAGTTTTCCAAACAGAACTAAGTGAAAGAGCTGGGTGCAGAATGAACCCTTGGAAAGCCATCTTGATTATCAAAAACTGAAACCAGAGAAGCAGCCTTGACAATTAATGTGATACTGATCCAAAGGCAATTAATTTTGACTTTGGATGAATGAGGATGAGATTTGCCAGACTTTAAAAGCTTGCCTCTTCCCATCCTGCCTGCTTTCCTCTGTGTAACTGACACCACACAATTTGTTTCACACGAAAGCCTGGATGGATATTATTGCACATTAGAGGAAGTTTTACTTTTGCTATCTATGAGAGAAAAGAGAACATCTCTTCTTTGGCTTCTTCTGAATGAAATCTGACTGTTTTCAACTGCTGGAATCTGAATTCCATGACTCAAGAAGCCCCTAGCTCATTTCAGTGTTCAAACTGAACATCACTTGTGATGAATGGATTTCTAAACCTCAAACCTCCTTCCTACATCATTAGAAAGTTCCTTTTCAATTGCCAGGTGAGCCAGGTGTGAGTTGTGCATGCAAAAGAAGGAGCTGCCTTCCAAAAGGAGCTGCAGAGAGCAGCAGAAGCAGCTCCTGAGGGGAGCCAACAGTGGCAGTGCCAGCAGCAGCCTCACAGCATCTCCAGCAACCAGCACTCCTGAAGTCCATTTCAATGAGCAGGTATATACCTAAGCATAAGCACAAGCACAGGCTTCACTTTATACAAAAGAAAGTCATGGTTAAATTGCAGTAATTTCCCTCACCTCTGCTCCAAAAGCAAGATTAACTTTGCATATCAAGACACTTTCTTCTAGAATAAATGAAATGTCTCTATTAACCTTACCTTCACCCTGTTCTGGAAAAAGGAAAAATTCTTTCATTTGCAAGTATTTGATGAGCAATTTTATGGAATCCCCAAGCAGCACTACCCACAGGCATGTCAATGAGTACATTTGTGTGCATACTTAAATTGCCTGAACACTTTCAAAGCTTTTATCTGACAACTAAAAAAAGGAGAATCAATAACCAGTTCCTTCTGCTGCTGGATTAAAACATTCAGCTAGCCTTAATTCCTTTTAGCTTAATTCTAAACCAGTACAATTCAGCTGCTCTGGTGAATCTGAATTTGCCATCTTGCAGCCTTGCCATTTGCAAGATCAGGAATAACTGGAAGACAGGCAGGCCCCCATTCTTGAAACATAAGCACAATTCCTTTCTCTTACGAGTTTGCAAATACATCATGCAAATGAGGTAATGAATATCAAAATTGGGTGAGTCAGAGCTACTGTTGGGAAGGTTATTTTGGGTCTTCATTTTACTTAAGGATGGCAGCTGTAAGGGGTATGATCAATACCTGTTGATGAACCCTGACATTTTATATACTGGTTTTTTATAGAAAATTATTCTTCTTTCCACTCAATATAAATGGAAGGGACATTATTGTATTAGCATCATATGAAATAAACTTTCTATATCTTCACTTGCCTAAATACTTGTCATTTTCTTCATTTAACTGCTGCTATTTTCCACTCAGTGAGAATAGAATTCAATTGACATTAAAGTGAAAAATTGTGTGCAAAAGAATATTATAGACCAGGTTGGTGACTCTATTGAGAGATCCTATTTTTATATTGTAGCTAATCACTTCTGAAAAACTACTCCTGCTTTCTTCTTCATATTCATGTGACTGTCAATATTGGCAATCACAGAGGTTTTAGAATTTTACCTGTTGTATCTGAACACCAGAAATACATAATCCTGAAAAGTTTTTACTCCAGTATTGTTTGATATGCTGACACTGGGTTTAAGTGACCTGGCATCAAACTTGCTCTCACTGAAATCTGTGGCAGACAATGTTTAAAAATCCACCTGGGACAAACAACTCATATCCAGACTGAAAATGTGGGTGTCAATTATTTAACTTAATCACAGTAGAGGGTCTTCCTTGTTTAACCCCTCTTACCAATTGCCAAACTAAGTAAAATAAAATTAAAAAAAACAAGAATAGAAATCTTGACTGAGTAGTACTGACAAATCCAGTTGTTAAATACTTAAGTGCTTCAGGGAATGTTACAGGGAGTAAATATCAGGCAGGATTTCACTCTTTGCAGTTATCTGCTGGGGACTGTTCTCAGTACATTTGGTTCTCCAGTTGGCTCATCTGCAGCCACAGAGATAGCAGTTAATTGCTTCCCTTGATTAGAATTCACAGCTGCATCTGTGGCAAGAAGGCTCTTTCTGAAATTAACTGAGCTATCAATCAACAGAATAATTTGCTAGAGTGAAAAGCAACTGGTCAGCTGTGCACTTATCAACAAAAGCAGTAAAGTTTCTCTGGGAAAACCCCTAATGTTTGATAAAACAATCATATGCTTCTCTCCAGCCTGAAACATCAATATAAATCATTGCCTTCTGCACTTTAACTGTTCCCAACACTTTTGCCAGATTTCTTCTCTGCCTGCTACTGTGTTTGTAGAAGAAATCCTTACAGGTTTCTCTAATGGATTTTAACATCAGCACCAATAATATGCAAGGCATCCTGGGGCTGATGAAACTTTCTGATTCCATTTCTGAGCTACTTGCTCAATAGAATTTTATCCACGTTGCTGTTCTCTTCAGAAATTAGGCAAACCTGAAGTTAACAAGGACCTTGCTACATCTTACAGTAACTACTAACAAATCTCAGGTTCTAAAGAAACCAAGCATAAAAAATTACCTGCTCTGAATATTTTGGAAGAAAAAGTTACATGAAACAACTTACTACACTAGTTGTTTCAGCCAATGCAGCCCACGGCATACTTTGAGATTTTGTATTTCCTGCTGGACAGCACACACAGTCATTGAGGCCAAACATATTTTTTAAGAGGAAACTCAAGCTTTTTGCTGCTATAGGAAGTCTTGGATCTAACTACATAGGCTGTGATAACTCCTTCAGTTTAAATCCCAGCCTTCAAAGAGATGCTCCTGAATTTCACCTGATTTATATTTGTTAATTCTGAACTAAGCTTCTTGATGCTTAATTATGATCACTGACAGGCTCTTCTCCCCTCTCAACTTGTGCACATCAAAAACAAATAAAACTCTTCTCTATAGAAAACCAGGAACTCATTGCCTCTCATGTGCCTTTCTGACCTTGGTGCCACAAGAGCAATTGCAAGGATGTTTGTCCTGCTCGTGTATCTGCTCCTTCTCTAAACCCCATGCCTGTAATGGCTGCTGTCCTCTGGGCTATGCCCAGCAGGTAGATTTTATAGGCTCTGTTTCTGAAGTGCTTGCACACAGAGGATCAGCTGAGCTGTGCACCAAGATCTTTGCCAAGAGATGCCTGAAGCCAGATTGCTGAAACTGTTTATCAAGCTCACAAAGCTGACAGAGCTTGCAACACAGAATCCACGCCAAAAGCTCTTCCCTCACATCCCACAGTCTCACATTTACAGCTTTATTATCAATTTAAACCTTAAACTGGTATTATTCAAATGCCAGATGTATTAAACTGATAGATTTATTAGTAAAAGAGCAAATACATATTTGCAAATGTTTGTGTCTAGTTTTATTTGATGACTTAGTGCCATCACTAATGTTTTCTATTTATGCATTTTGAAGGTGTCCAGGACTTTGCACAAGAAAAAAATGCTGCTATTCAAGCATCTTAAAAGGACTGAACTGTGCCATTCAATAATTTCTCCATGTCATACACATAAATATAAGCAAGAGTTCAAGCTTCTGTAGCAGAGCAGGAGTTTGTCCAGCATGGTGTAGTGGTTTTCTGGTGTCCAATATGTGGTTGGGAAGGGGGCAGATGAAATGCCTGCAATATAAACAGAATTTTCCCTGGGTGTCCCCTGAGTGTCAGGAGCTGCAGGTTCAGCCACAACTTCCCCAGCAGGAACACCACTGCCCTTTGGGAAGGGGAGGCATTTTATTAACTGCAATTAGAAGAGAGTTAAGGCAGAGATGAGCACATTGTAAACCTCCCAAGTGCCTTCCTGTAAATAACTTGGACATTTTTATGCCCCGGTCATATTTTATACATTATTTCTTGAGGTTACAAAGCACTTCCTGCCACACAAATGAGTGCATGCAATGCCAGAGTGAATATGTTTGTTATAAGTCATGACTGTCAATTAGGAACAAAAGATCAGTCATCAGATTAATTTGTTTTAGCAATTACAACTTTTAGTGTGTTAGAAATCATTGTCTACAGCAGTGACCTCCTTCAGGGTTTTCTTGATGGAATTTAGAGTTCACAGAATACACATTGTGATAGAACACTGAAATGCTGAAGTGCTTGTGCTTCGAGGAAATAGGAAAATGGAAGTGTAATTTCCTTTTTTAAGTGAAAGATTAACGCCACATTTCCAGCAGCTGAGAAGTCAGGAATCCCATAGGCAAATTTCAGTATAATCAGCTCATTGCAAGACACAGCAATAAAACTGGACTACATTAAATGGGTTTAAGGTGGAGAGCAAGGTCAGCCTCATAGTTAAGATTATCAAGAAGCAGAATCAACCACAGAAAAAATGTCAGCTCAATCTATTTTATGCTAATATTTGTATGTTTCAAAGAGTCCGTTGATTCTTTTGAACAAAGTAATTGGGTGACATTATGAAATAAAAATATATTTTAAATTTTAGTTTTCTAAATTACTTTCTGATCTGTCCTTCCCGCCACAGGGCAAAAGGTTCTGGTGCAATTCTATGCTCAGAAATATTTCTGTATTCCAGTTAAAGAAGACTTGGAATAACTAGATTCAAGGCAGATATTATAATTAGAAAGCTACATGTGTATAGGACTCCATATTTTAGGACTGAAAATATACATCTCAATCCACTCAAAATATATTTTCAGAGGTGAAAGAACCAAAAGAAATCAATGTGCTCTTTACAGGGCATCTGTAGCACCAGTAAACTGATTTTAATGTCACTGCAAACTGTGTGTGCTGTGTGTTTCAACATTCCCCCTAAAGCTGGAAGAATTTCCAAGAAGCTGCCTGGCAGAGGGAAAGGCTGCAGCTGCTCTGGGTTGGCAGGACAGGAATGACTGCAGAAAACATGCTGTACTCTGAATTCATTGTGATCACACAGCTTACCAGGCTCTTTATGAGCTTTGTAGCACTACCAATATAAATTTGATTCCTTGACATTTTTTAGAATTAGGAATTTTAACTAAAATCAATCAAAAAAATACAGCGTTGAATAAAACTCAATCATTGCTGCCTATAGTTCTGTCAAGATGTTCATCAGGTCAAAAGCAGTTGTTTGGGGTCTTAACTCTCATGGCTTTGATTTGCATTCATTTTATCCTGTGTTCCTTCCCTGATTTAAGTTTGACAAATGCTTTTTGGGCTCTCTGATGCAGCATCTCTGAGCACAGAACGAGTGAGTTTCCTGTAGGGGACTGACCCATAACAGTGAACAGATGTGCTGCTTTGGGGCAGGCAGAGGTTACAGATGTTCTGCTGCCAGAAAAGCAACGCTGTTATTTCAGCAAAGCAAGAGCAGCTCAGAGCACCTTGACCCATCCAAGGAACACCTTACCCTTTGCTTTACTGTGCTGCCAGGTTTTGCTTCTTTTCATACAATGTCGTGATGAAGCTTTAATGTGTGGGAGACAAGGCTATTGCTGTTTATCAGGCCCTTTGAAATGTCCAAACGCATTGCCAGGACTGGGAAGCACAAGTTTTATTGAACTGACTCTGCAGTGAACTCTCTCCACCGGGGGATTTTTACTTTCCCCTCTCCAGCCCCCCCATCTGGTTTTCTAACAGAGCAGCAGCTGACTCAGCAGGGATGCCTTGCTCTTTCCATTATCATTTGGAAGCTTAGAGGACAAGGTTGCTGTAGAAAGCAGCTTTTTCAGTAAAGGGGGATGAGGTTTTGGTGGAAGAACATCTTAAAACATTCCTTTTTAGTAGCTTTGACTTTGCATTGCTCCTGATCTAGTTCCTCCTTCCCACTGAGGAGGCAGCAATGACAGCACTGAGGAGCAGAAGGAGGGTTAAGGGATGACCCTCCCTGCTACTCACAGCTTCCATTCCCATGGACACTCCCTGGGAATACTGATTTTTAAACCTACATAAATTCTGAACTCAGTTCTAGACCAAGAAGGTGCTAGGAAGATTTTTAAGCTGGGAACAGTCTGCTAGAAATAACAAACCTTTCCAAGAGAAAACAACCAGTGGAACAAAACTAAAAATTCTTTTTGTGGTTCCAGAGTACCAATGCAAGCACCACAGCATTTCTCTTAAGAAGAAACTCTTTAAAGCTGCAAATTAGAAATAATAAAACAAACCCCGCAACAGTTATTCTTATCTATTGCAAATACTTGCAAGGGCAGCTACTTCCACATCTGTGAAGATTAGAAAGAGCTTAAGCTAAAAAGTTCTGCAAGAAAATTCATTTTCTGTTGTTGGTCTAAAGGATTTTGGGATACACCTGGAAATCTACGCAGTTCTACTCCATTTGTTCCTGTCAAGTCCTATGTTTATCTTTGCTCACTTTCCAAGAAAATAATTAAACTATGTTTTCAAAGTGGCCCAATAATAGATTATTCCAGAAGGAGAGTAATTTCCTTTCCAGAGAATACTGCACAATTGATTATCAGCCTGGACTAAAGCACTGAATATAGGTGGCTTGATAATAAATCTTTATAAAATAATTTTAGTGCAATGGTTAAAACTTTAACTTCAAAAATAATTATTAGACAAAACAAATAAAAATTATCAGCAACTAAGGGATGTTAGTACATTTTGCCTTTCAACTATCTGAAACCCACTCATCTGAGGAAAAGCAATCTTTCCCACCAGCTTTGGATGATTGTTTTGCAGAGGTGCAGAACAGCCTGGATTATCTGGGGGGGAAATATCACTGCAAGTCCATCCTGTCCATGCCCTTAAGGACGTGAGGAATCTCAAAGTGCAAGTGCTGACATATGACCAACTTTGCAGACAAGGGAGCTCAACAAGAGCTGGAATATCTGTCTGAGCTTTCTGATAAAGCCCTGCAGCTGCACTGGCCCAGCTCCTGCCTCCCTGGCTGCCACCAGAGCTCCTTCCCCATCACCTCCAGAGAGCACAGCCTCACCTGGGGGCTGCTCCTCTTCCCCAGGAGCTCTGGCAAAGTGGGGTGCACTGGCTGGGGGTGGCTCTGCAGCCCTGCTTGCTCGTAAAGCTGCTGTGGGTTTGGGTGCACAGCTCCTGGGGTGAGCCCTTCCTCCCCCTCAGGAATGGGTTCCTGTTTACTGTGACAACTTACTATAAACCAGCTCCTTCTTGCCTGGGTTTGTAAGTCAGGGAGGGATTAAAATATCCCTGTCCTTATCCCTGAAATAGGCACAGAATGCACACAAGGGACAAACAGGAATTAGGAGGAAATAAAGAGACAATTTAGGCAGTTAATTGAGAGTGGCTGTTGTTGTTCATGGTGTCCAGGTGCCATGGTACTTCCACAGACAACTACAATAAGAATTGAAGGTGGATGTTCTTCACCATTCATATAAAATTGAAATCCTGTGCCTGTGCTAAACATAGTTAATTACATTTTTATTGTTTAAATTGGTACTATTTATTATATGCATTATTAGTGATTTATGCACATGCTCCATACAAAGCAGGTAAGATTTGAGGTTATTCTCCAATTTATGAAGTACATATACTTACATGATGGCTACATTTTTATCTTCAATCCTGAAAAGCATCTCATTAAGTTTCTTCTGGGAAATTTAACTGAATTTTAAAATTTATTTGCAACTCAGATCAATGTAGAAAGAAAAAATAGAAACCAATGACTGTTATGAGACGAAGAAAGAAACTGTGGCTGCAGAACTCTCCAGATGCAGCCAGCTGTTATTAGGGATATTCTAGTCCTGCAATCAATCCTTAGTCTCATAGAACTAAACAGCTTTCTGACTGCAGAACTGTGAGATTTGTTGATTATGTCTTTGAACTCACATTGTCCAAGTATAAAGCAGCTTTTTTTCACAAAGAAATCAGACTTACTAAAAGCAGCAGTGTGAAGAGACCTGATGGTTTCTGCTAACACCACTACTGCACATAACCTCATTAATGAGGCAGAACCATTCTAAGCAACCAGATTGAATAAAGATTCCTACTAGATTTCCTGGGAAAGACAGAACATTCTAACTGAAGCTGGTTTATATTCTCTTTAACTTGTCTTAATTGCAATCAAAATAATGACATAAATTGCTAATCACATCACTTTGGATTTATAAAGTAGAATTTATTACAGAAGTAAGAACGACTCTGCAGCTACAGAGACATGTAAGTATTTTTAACTACAAAGATAAAAAGGAAACAAGAGACAACTATCAAATGAAGATTTTCAGAACAGAGCAGTTCAGTTCTGTGCTGGAACGCAAGTCCTCTGTATCTCTCTCTGAAGCTTATTTTTCTGTTCAGTGTGACCTGTGGCCAGTGTTTTCCCCAGTTACTCCTGAGTATTTCACAGGGTCTGAGCAGAAGCTGGCACTAATATGTGAAGCAATGCAGTGCAGAGTGAGGAAGGGCAGTGCTGTGCTGATGGTGAGTGAGGAGTGAAGCCACGAGTCTCAGAATTGACAACTATGGGTGAGGAAAGTTTGCTGGTGTCATCAAACTCTGCAACCTTGAAAAAGCCATGTCCTCAGTCATATATAGAGTCAGCTCATAAATTCATTTGCATATTGAGGGTCTAGGCTAAACACAAAGTGCAATGACACCAAATGTGTTTGCCATGTATATTCATGTATAATTAATTATGATCTTACTCCCATTAATCTTGCTTGTTAATTCATGGTGATATCCGATTACTGAGGAATTTACAAACTGCTCCATTCCTTGAATATAATTACTTGATTTAGGAAAGTGAATGAAAATTTGGGTGTAGGCAGAGCTCAGGAGCTCAGTGCAAGCCCAGACCTCTGCTGGCTGGGCTGCCCAGGCTCTCTGGGGCTCTGGGCACCAGCAGCTGTGGCACAAACATCTGTCACTCCAAGAGCTGTCCCTGGCAAGGCTGGCCTTGCAGTCCAAGGACTGATTTGTGCCGTGTACAGAGGGCATCCTTCACTGTCTGAACCTGATCACAGAGCCTGATCTGGGGACAATTCTATACTTTTCTATTTTATACACAGTATAAAAATGGTTATAAATCAAGAGCAAGAGATGAAGGAAAGTAATTAGAAGTGGCAAAGGAAGCATCTTTCCCTCTCAGTACACAGTTTCTTAGTCAGTTAGCAGATATCTTATTGCCATATCCCTCACCCAGCTACAGCCAGGACTGGGGCTGGAAGCTCCTCAGCAGAACCACACACAGAGTTGTGAACTCTGCCTCCTTCCAGGCCTGACTTCCCAGGCACCCTGGTAAGGGGAACTGAAAGGCCAAGGGGGTTATTTCCATGCCCATTAGGATTTAGACTGGTAGCTCATGCAGACTGGCATTCTTGGCTCAGAAAATGTGGAAAAAATTTCAGAGACTGGGCACCAGTCCATTGTGAGCTATCAGCCTCCTTTATACAATGTGAGTATCAAATACTGAGATCAGTCTAAAGCTCTGCTTAGGAGATGACAGGTAGGATAGCTACAGATTTCTCTTTTTTAAAATGAAAAAATAATTAAGAACCACAGCATACTCTTTCTTAACAGCATACCTAGAGTGAAGTTTTACCTTTTGAGTGTTAATTCTCTTATTGCTTTGTTACAGTCTAAGAATTTGATAACCACCTGCGTTAAGACCTTTACACTGATTTAAGCTGAAGTTCAGTATCTGGATCTGTGCCATGTCTCTCCCATGTTCATTAAAGATCTGTGAGGGAGATATCATCCCCCTCACCATCATCCTCCAAATCTTCATCTTCATTATCCTTGTTATGAGCCCAAGTGAGAGGTGTCATTCCCTAATTTGATGTTTTCTGTTTTATTCTGCAGGGCAGTGTGTTCAGAATCAGTACAGATGTTATAGTAGTAGCACCCACCCCCAAAGAGTAACTCTTGCCACAACAAAAAGTAACCAGTGTCACCTGAAAACAATTGTAATCCAACTGGCTGTCCATTATCTGCTGAAATGGGAATGAGGAAAGAACAAGGAAAGCCATGGCTGAAACGGGAATGAGAACAGTAAAGGGAAAGCCATGGCTGAAATGGGAATGAGGACAGTAAAGGGAAAGCCATGGCTGAAATGGGAATGAGGAAAGAACAAGGAAAGCCATGGCTGAAATGGGAATGAGGAAAGAACAAGGAAAACCATGGCTGAAATGGGAATGAGAACAGTAAAGGGAAAGCCATGGCTGGAATGGGAATGAGGACAGTAAAGGGAAAGCCATGGCTGGAATGGTTTCCAGCCTGCATGGTGCACAGAGAGCTGTCTGGGGCCAGGCTAGGCCCACCAGGTTAATGATGAGCGGGAGAGAATTCATCCTTGCAGAGGAAAGGATTTCTGCACACCAGTGTTCACTGCTCTTGTCTGCAGAAGGAACCAGAGGCTGTGGCAAAGCACCAGCCCTCTTGTGGACCCACATTTGAGCCATGGAAAAATCTTCTATGGCCCCAGAATGTTGGGGAGAGTGCAGCAGGCAGCTCTCCTTGGATGTCCTTCAGGTCAGCACAAGTTGGGTTCCACTCAGAGCAGCTCCCTGCAGACTCATGCATCACTTTCTGTGCTGGGCTGGAAGTTAGGCTTTGTTTCTGAACATCTGTAGAGCATAAAACCTTTAGTGTCCTGCTTATGAAATTGCCCATAGAAATCTACGAAGTTTTGCATTCAAAACAATTACACCTTTAACAAGTGGTCTATATGTCATCCTATAAATTAAGAAGAGGGTGTTCAGCAAAGCTCAGTTGTTCCCATGTTTCTGTTATTTAGCAGCAAGAAGACAGAATGAAATTCCATAGCTGTACTGCATTAGAAATGCTGTCAAGACTGGCTGAAGATGACTGATTCTGCTTTGGCTGGAATTTGTACAAGTAATGTTACCTAAAGAAGAACCATATGACAGCAAATTGAGAGTACAGAATGAAAACTATTCAAGTTTAACCTAGCGGCAAAGAATCTGAAAAAGATAAAAAATGAGGCATTCAGCAATCCATGGGAACATCTGAGATACCCAAAGAGAAAACCAAATTCCTCCAACTTCTCTTTATCAAGTCCAAGGAAAAGGCATAGTGTCTTCAGAGCATCTCATTCAATTATAGATCCACAATGAGTTACTTACACTTGATAATGCTGCATCTGTTAATTTAGAATTCATTAAAGAGGACTGATGCTTGAGAACAACAGAAGGTGCCAATTTTCCAAAGTACAAAGTGATACATGCACAAAGGAAAATTACTTATTCAAATAACTCTATCAGCATGTATTATCTTAGCACAGGTAGTTATTATTTGAGATATACCAAACCTGCTTCTTTGAATGCTATTTAGATTAGAAACATGAGCAGTTTAGTTTGAAAAGAGTCTCAGACAATAAATTACCTTCACCTGCAGATACTCACTTTTATTTAGTTTTGCTTGCTTAAATGCCAGAGAAGTGGTACTCAGCATTGTCACTGTAAAACACTCATGTATGTTCCATAAAATACAGCAAAAAAAGAGTCTTGGGATGAACTGTCACAGCCTAACATATGGCAGCAACTTGTGCAGTGAACTGGAGCAAGAGCAAACCAGAAAAACAAAGATAATATTGGACAGCACTTTCCTCAGCTAAGAAATTCTGGGCCTTCCTGCTAACTCTGTAGTTACAGCACAAGTGGAGGAGACAGGAAATCTGGGATTTATTCTGGGATCTGTCACAGATTTCCTGCATGGCTTTAAGAAAGTCCTGTGGGGCTAATTTCAGCCATGGGGTCTTGTTCCTCTGAGAGCAGCTTGTACCTGTAGCCCAACCCTCCTCTACTAGGGGGTTGTAACTGGTGCAGCTTCTGAACAGAAGAAACAGCAGTCAGGAATAATGCAGGTGAATCTGTGTGGTCACAAGCAGCCTGGGCAATGGCAGTCCAAACACCAAGACAGACAGCACCCCCCACCCCAGGAGCTGGCAGGGAGGGAGTAAAAAGGATGTGCACTCCAGCCAGTGAGAGTCCAGTTGTGACACTGCTGGAATCAGGAAACAGAAACTTATCCCAACTGGAAGCCAAGACTTCATTTCCCTACCTCCTTCCAAGCCTAAAAACTAAAGAGGGACATACAGGACTTGCAATTTCTTAAATGACAGCTCCTTTTCAGGTTTCACAGAGTACATTCCCCTCAGGCAATCCAGCTGTGGGAAACCAAGACACTCATTCCTCTAAAAGACACCTTCACATACTCAGCTAAGTTAGCCCAGAGTCTTCAGCTACAGAAAGAAATATGATAACTTCAACAGGTCAGTTTTATTTCTCAGGCCTGTGTGGCTTAATTTGAGCAAACCAGAATAAATCCCACATGTTCCTGTTGGGAGCTCATACCCTTTTGGGTTCTTCTGCCTGGAGAGATGGTTCCACTCCTTCTTTGAGAACTACCCCAAAATTAAGAAAACTAATCCACAATAAACCACTTTATGGTTTAGGTCACTTGCCTGGTACTCCCAGATGATCCATTTTTTATCCCTGTGTTCTGAGCTATTTTATTTCTACTCAGTGTTGCTACCTGAAAGGGAAATAAAACCTCTAGAGGACAGCTCAATGATGCTCTTGAGTTCAGTTAACAAGGATCTGGAACTAGGCATTACCCAATTTAATTTCCCAGCCTCTAGCCAGTAGAGTTACTAAATCACAGCAGGTGTTTCTACTTGTTTCATGATGTTAATAGATGCTTGGATGCTAAACAAGTTTGTAATGCATTTGAAACTTATGGTTATTTATGGAGAATGCAGTCTAGAAAAAAGCCTTATTTTGACTTTGATATGTGCAAAGAATTTATCAAACTTCTGTAGTGATTTATTTTAGTACATGCATTAAATCTTCAGCTGAAGAATGACTTGCTTTAACTTTCATTTTCAGAGAAAGACAAGACTTGAATTGGATACTTGGGCCATAAAATAATATTGCATCCCAATATCTTAAATCCTTCCCAAGGAGAAAGATGTAGTAACATAGAGCTGCATCCATGTAACCCTAAATCACAACTTTTGGTACAAATTGCTTTTATAGACGGTTGTGGGATTAAATATCTAGGAGACCTGAAACTACATTTAACCACTGAAAATGAGACACCTGGTTCCTCAAAGATATCCAGATCAAATGAATCTGCTGTGAGACACCAACCACTGAAATCGTCACTGGAGACAAGTGATTAATGATCCTAAACAGTCTCACAAGCACAGCTCTAGAAATAAAGCAGGAAGCAGGATAACAACTTGTGTCCTGAGCTTCAGGCTCAACTTTGAATTCAGATTTGATTAGAGATGGAAATGCAAACCTTAAAAACAAGCTTTATAACAGAAAAAAAAAAAACCAACTTCAGGATACAGGGCCACAGGTTGGTTTTGTCCACAGTAAGCCTTCTCCTGGTGTGGAGGCTATTGGAGTTAGGTCCAATATCCCCAGGAGGCTGTTCCTGAGCTGGCTGGCCCTTGCTGTTTGCCTGGCTGGCAGCTCTGTGCTGTTTTCACCCCAGTGGTCCCTCAGGCTCGCTGGATGTCACAGCTGAGGCCTTGGAGACAAGGCCAGGCCTGCAGGAGCTCAGGGTCACCTTTGACTGAGAGGTTCCAAGGCCATGGTGAAGGAAAGGAGCCGCTTCTGATGGAGCCTTTGGGCTCAGAGTTTTATTCCTGGCCCAAAGGCCTGTGAATGCAGCAAGAGCTCCAGCAGAACTCCCACAGCATGGCTGCTGGGCCTTGGAACCAGGGCACAGGGGAGGGAAGGAACACAGGGGACACCAACCAGGTCCGGGGGGAAGTCCTAAGGGCCAGAGGACACTTGGATGGCCCAATGTCTGTGCAGGGCTGGGAAGCATCTTTTGAATTGTGCCCAGCACTCTGTGCCCTTCCGGAATGGCAGGGTTGGCAGGCAGCACTCATCAGGGGTCAGGATGTGGGAAGGAGGAATGATTGACAAAGCTGGCAGGGAATCATCTGGAAGGGGCCTGGGGGATCTGAGACACACCACAACAGGAGGCAAATCCCATCCCTACAAGCTCTTGCCCTGCATTGCAATGGTTGTGTTTGTCTGCTCACGCTCCTCCTCTTCCTCCTCAGCCCCTGTCAGCTTCACGTTCCGAGCAGCCTGCAGGAAGCAGTCACTGAGCAGATTCCAACATCATGCCAAACAAACAAACCTTCTCCTGATTTAGGGTCACTTACCAGCCCTCTTCCTCTTCACTAGCTCCTACAGAGAACCTCAGGAATATTCCCAGTAACAAACCTAATTATCTATCCCAAGACATTGAGCCCTCTACAGATTCTAAAGAGGTGCAGGGTTAGACCACACCAAAATAACTAAATGGGCTTTCCCTTCCCTAAGGGCTCTAAGGACACTAGGACAAAAATATTCTGGACATAATTTTTCTGTTTAAATCCACAGTGACTCTAAAGAGGTTGACAGTAAAAAGATTTCTGGCCCAAGGTGTAAAATCAACATCTTCTATTGGTTTCAGTTCTATGGCTCTTGAACATAGCACAAGCCATGCAAATATCTGTCCTAGTAAAATGCATCTCATTACCACTTTTTTGTTCCAATTATTTTTTCTCTGATCCTGTATCAGAATCTTTGAGATCTTCCAGAATGTTGAAAATGTAAGGTAAAAATCTCTTCTGTGGTGGAGTTTAAGATGCAAGACAGTCCAATATGTAGAAAAAGATAAAGATTATTAAATATTTCTTCTGTATAAAATGTATTTTGTGTAAGTTTTTATATTCTCTTTCCCAGAACTCAAATCTGTTTATCTACACAAACTCTGCTCATCTATACCCACATTTTCTAGCACAAGTTTTCTAGCAAGACTTATTCTCATGTTAAATTATAAATTATTATAAATTATAATTAATATAATTATTTGTTATAAACAAATTATAACAAATTTTATATTTATATTATAACAGAACAGTTATAAATTGCCTGGGGCTGCTCTTACTGGCCCACAGTCACACACCCCCAGGGCTCAGCTATTCCAGCTGATGGAGGCACTGCAGTGCTCCTCCTTCAGAGCAAACACTCCCTGCCCACAGTCCATTATTTCCCAGGAACACCAAAACCAGGTTCCAATGTAGAAATACAAAATGAGAGAGATTTTCCACATCTTCATTTGAGATTAGAAAAAAAAAAAGTCTTCACCCTACTGCAGTTCTGGGACTCAAACTTTTGAAACAAAACATGGACCTCTGTTCCTCTATAGCCTCGGTCTGCAGAAACCTTGGGAAGGTTTCTCTGCACTGTGCTAACAGGAACAACAGAAAAGCCTCCCACTTGTGGCTCAATCAAATCTGGGGCATGTCTTTTTCACTGTGTTTGTGGGCCTCTAATGCTGACACATTTCTGAGAATACAGGACAACAAAATCACAAAAGAGAGGCTGAAGGTGATGCTGCAATTATGGCTGGATCACTCTAAGCATGGCTGTGAGATTCAGCTCATCCAGAAGGGATTAGCAGGCCAGACTGTTTACCATATAAGAGAAAACACAGAGAGTTTTTAATAAATATTTTTTCATGCTGTTACTGCATTATGACAACAATGTAATTTTGTTAAAATATCATAAGAATAGTTTATTACCTCAGAGCATTCCTTCAAAATCTAAACTGAGTTCCACAGAGCAGTTCCAGATAATTGACATCAGAACTGTGCCCATCTGTTGCTCTTCCTAGAAAACTGGTACCTCAGAAATGAACTGAAATTAACAATCACAAACATTAAAAATAAAAAATCTCCTTCAAAGGAGGAAAACGTGTGAGCTAAAGACAACAGTCAATGACTGGACAATACCACAGCTCTGTCCAAATTACAGGATTGTAACTGTTTTATTCTTTTATATATTACATTTCTAGATATTTTTATGTCATAACAGACAGCATCTTTAAAATATTTAATTTTTTTTTTCATTTACTATGTCTTTGTTGCCATGAAACAGGCCCTTCACCAGAATAGATTTTTGTACATCATAAACTTTAACAGGGGTATGTCATTTTTTGCCAGCATCTTACACTATGCATTTAGGAAATTACTGAAAATCTTACATAGCTCTTCTAGGAAGCAGAGAAAATATAGTTATCCCTTTCTAATTATTGCACTTTGGCTTCTTGGATTATTTGTTTAGCATGAAGATTTGTTTATGTTCACTGATACTTTGGTTAAGTTTATTCTTCATTTATTTTAATTTGATATTCCAAGGATATTTTACTGAACACTCCCTGTAAGACCTTCAACTGTGGCCACCCACATCCTGAAATTTTCTCTCTACCTAATCCTGCCTTATGTCATAACACAGTTAATATATATATATATTTACAAAACAAGTTTCTTCCAGCAAAATATACCGAGTATCTTGTATGTTATTTTAAAAAGCTTGTGTAGCATTGCACAGTGTGTGTGTGTACATAAACATGTGCACTTGCTAACCCCCCTAAGAACATGCACAGAGCTATTGTTGAAAATTTTCATTAAAGCTGTGTAAAGGAAGTCCATCTGCCACAGCTCAGGATGTCCTGTTTCTCTCAGGGGCTTCAGCTATTGCTTGGGCATTTTCTCACTGAAAACAGAAGTAGGAGATTTAAGGGCATTTAATGTGCTATTAAAACAAACTGATTTGGAAAGGGAGTTTTGAAGAGTTTTCCCCCACCAGCTGAGAACCCTGAGGCATGGACACAACCCCGGACACAGCACACTCAGTTTTGTGTCCTCTGCACTGGTGTCTTCTGTGGCAGGGATGGGAGGAAAATTCCTTTTGTGAGGAGAGGCTATAATCTGGTGATTGAGATAACCTCAAAGGACAGCTTTGTTCCCAAGCAATATCTGTGCCCTGCTTGTCTTCCAAGGCAAACCCCAGCAGGGCCCAGGCAGGCTCTGGGGCTCCTGGCAGTGGGGTGGGCTGCAGCCCCTGCCCTGCCCCAGCCCCCCTGGCACAGGGAAGGCACAGAGAACATTGGATTTAAAGCACTGGGCACACAATTTGTAGTTTGTATGTGCTCATGGTGTATATCTGCTTGCTTTGAGACTGATTGCTTTGCAAGAGGATGGGAACAGCTCTATGGCCGGTTTGGATTCTGATTTTATTTTGAATCATTGAAAGAAAACCCCAAAAGTTCAAGCCTCAGGAAAAGTCTTCATGATTAATTGGATGTATTTTTTTTACTTTAGCACTGCTCTCCAAAATGTTCAGCTTTAATTTTACCGTTGACCAATCTGCAAGAAGTCCCAAATCTCATTTCCACTAAACAAGGGCTTTCCCTGCCTGTGCTCCTCATTGAGAAATAAAAGATAGCAGCCATGACAGGTTTACACTTACACACAGCAGTTACACCCAAACCAAAATGGTTTTGGTGGGGACTGGTGTCAGTCCCAACCAAACAAAAACCAATGTCACAGCAATACGCCCTATTACCAGGAAAAGAAGAGGATGACAGAAAGAGACAATGGGTAGAAAAAAAGGAAGTGCATGAGGGGTCAAAAACGTCAAAATAAAGCACCAGTAGAGAACATGGAGCAGAGAGACCAACAGCAAAAAAGAGACAGAGGGCAGAGAAGGGTCTTTAATAAAGGCCATAAATAGTTTTCCCATACAAGCATCCTTTCCCAATGGAATGATTGCTGGTGGTTATCACAAGACAGCAGTGGATGCTGCAGTAGGACAGAGAAGGCAACAGGGGGAAACTGCAAATCAAATGTCTGCTCTGGGCTCTACCTCTCCTTTGGGTATAGAAAGCAGCAGTGCCTCTGAGAAGAGAAAGAATGAGACAGTGCTCCCTTCATCCTACAATCCAACAGGAACCACAGGCCATGGATGGCCCTTCAGTTCCATCAGAGCACAGCTGAAACAGCCTTTCCACAGAGGCAGACACACCTGCAGACACAAACCCTTCCTGCCCTATGGAAAGCACTCCAGGGGCAGCAGCAATGGAACATTCTGGGGTGCCTTGGGCAGAATGCCCACCCCTAACAGCCTTGGGGGACCCTCACCATCCCATATTTCCCTCTTGTCTGAACAGCAGGAACGCACTCCATGCAAAATGCAAAAAATTTCCTTGAGAAATTATTTCTGCCTGCCTGTCTGCAGTGAGATCATTGTGCCTGACAAACATAGGGCACCAGTTTATCTTGATAAAAAGTGACCCACACAGGCTGGTCAGACTGGTCAGCAGGGACACCTAAAGCAGTGGGACAGAGGTAGGATACAACATGGAAAAGTGGCAACACACCACAAGGGGTTCAGCTTCATTCCCAAAACACAATCTTTTCTAGAGAGCCTGTGCAGGCTCAGGCCCTTCAATAATTGTCAGTTGTCAAGGTCAGTGGTTTTGAAGCCAGAGCTTTCAAAGCCATCCAAAAGCACTCAAACACTGACAGAGTAACAGCTGTCACACTGTCTGTCTTCAGGATGAGACTGAAGCTCCAAATGGGAAGGTTGCTACTACCACCTAACACCTTTTGCTTTTACCTGAGTTTTAAAATGTCCATTCTCATCATTGCTGTGACACCAAGTAAAAGGTTATTTGACGAGAGAGGGGAGGACAATTCCTCTTTCCCCTTTCATGGTAAAGAACACACTGATGGTGCCAGGAACTGAAAATTCTGCCTATTGACAGGTTAATCGATTGGAGAGCTCTACAGTAGAAGAAAAAAATGGGTAAATGTTGTACTCACCAGCCTAACTCATTAAGAAATGTTCCCCATGTAGTCATAATGCAGGAAAAAGAAAGTTTGTAAAGCTCTTAGACTGCAAAAAACGGAGCATTTGCACATTATAAATGTTTTCATAATAAAAAGGCAATATTACAAATATTTTTGAAACATGAGGATTCTCTCACGTGTGGAGACTTTTGCTGCTGCCGTTCCCTGGGTGTCACACAGCCACATTGCCATCTAGAGCCCGAGGCCACACCTGCAGCCCCGATGAGAACCTGGAAAGGATATTCCAGATTAGCTCACAATAACAAACACGGAGCAGTTCGGGTTTTCACAAGTGTAGTACTATATGACAAAACAATCGCATCTGACAAATGACAAGGAAGACTTTTTGTTGGGGATTTTTTGGGATTTTTTTTGGTAGGACTGAGAAAATGATGAGGCAAAAGCAAAAAAATATCCGACCATAAGCAATGTTGAACTATCATTAGCAGGAAATATAATCATATTTAGAGAATATAGAAAATTGCACATATACTGTATCAGCATTTAGAAGAAGTTTTATTTAGTATACCACGAAAGAAAGAGAGAGGAAAGGAGTGGGAAAAGAGTGAACAACTAATTCAAATGATGCTCTGCTTTAAGGGCAAATACTCAGTCCTTCAGGCAGAAATGTGCATAAAAATTGCAGTTAATTTTGGATTCTGTTACACAAAATCCTCCAAACAATATCCTGCTAAATTGGTACATATCAATCAAAAACTCCCCTGCCTCCTCAGAAAATGAATGGTACTGTTGGAAGCAATTCTACAGCAGTGGAGCACGTGGGAAAAGTGAAATTATCTCAGTGCTGCCAAACTCTCCTGCAAAATACCCTTGGACTGGCTGCACCTCAGTAACACCTTGGAAGGTTTAGGAGAGGTCTGTGCTACTGCAGAGACTCAAAAGGAACTGAATCCAGTTTACTTTTCCATGCAGCATTTTAGATCCCTTTCAGAGTCAGATCCTGAATTTCTGTGTCACAAACTTCTGTGCTTTTAATCAAAATTCACAAGAAAATTATCGACTCTGTTTAGTGACTATTATGAAGAACAAAATGTTTTTGGGGAAAACATTTGAACAGAGGGAACAGGAAAGCCTGAGATCAGTTTTGAGCAGATGTAAAACTGCCTCTTCAGGCTGCAATTCCCAAAAAGCTGTGACAATCTAGAGGTTTGCTGCCAACAAAATGGGATGATTCTGCTTCCATTTTTTCCTTCAGAGGGTCTGGAACTCAGTGGGTCCCTCTGTGACTCAATAACCAAAAAGAAAATTGATTCATTGTTTCCACTTAGATAATATACTGGAGTTGTTTATTAAAAGATATAATGTATGTATTTGGAGTGGGTATAAGGAGAGGAATCAGAGACAGCCTGCCCAGAAACAGATAAATAAAAGGGAAGACCAAGACATTCCTTTTCCTGTGCCCTTGTAAAAAAATTAAATAAATAAAAAATATCTAACCAGACAACACCACTTGGACTTCAAGAACTTTTCACTTTTTATTTTAATTTTCAGTCCACTTGTTTGCTGTAGGGTTGTTTCTTATCCCTTTCCCCAATGATAGTATTCCCTGCTCTGTGTCCCACACCCATCCCTCTGACAATGGGGACACCCTGCACTGTGCCCAGGGCAGAGTCAGGCCTGTGCTTCATGTTTCTGTCACTAACATTTCCCCCGCCATGCTGGGCTGTCTGATGGCTTTTTTTTTCCACTTAAAACATTTAATAAAACCACTACTGGAACCCTCCAGCTGCCCAGCTACATTATTTATTAAGATATGAAATCTGTACCTTCACAAAATGCCAGAACTTGTTCTACCCCAGTGTACAAACACTGACATCTGTTAGTGCCCGTTGCATTTCTGCAGAATGCTGTGGGCAGCATGCAGGCGTGCAGCAGAAAGCCCTGTGGAAATGCAGGGTCCGGCCCAGAAAATCTCTTTGGAAACCCACAGAAGCATAAATGCAATTGCTTGCTCAGGGCACAGGTTTAAAACAATTTAGGAAGAACGTACATCTATATTTTGCACCAAACACAGCAGGGATAGGACCAGCTGAATAAATTTTTTCTTGGCTTTTCTGGAAATTGTCTGGTGACGTCTCATTCTCCAATCAGACACTTTGTCCAAAAAAGGATGGGAGCCTTCCTATCAGCTCCAGTGAGCAATCTAATAAATATCAAGATGTTTACTTGGAAATAAATGGGGAAAATAATCTGGTAACTATTTGGCCAAATTAATTATATTTCTGGTTTGTTTTCTAGAATTTTCTCGCTTCCTTTCTACTTAAGCAAATCAGCTAGAGCAAACACAAACTGGAAAATGTTCTTGTGCCATTGAGTCTTCACTAAAGACTCTTCACTAAAGAGATTAAGTTTTTCTTGGACCTAAAAGACAACCTTGATATCAAACAGGTAAAAAGAGCTGTTTGGTTAGCAAATAAAAATGCTTCTGGTTAAAATGAAAATTAAAAAAATGTTGGATTTTACAAGTCTAACAAGAATGGCTAAGATTTTAACTGACATGAAAATCTTTTAGCTCTGCTTCTGTGCGATAAAAATATCTTTTACTTTCTGAGATTTTTCTTTCACTTATTTGATCCTGTAGAAAAGATACTGCAGATTTATGTGTTGTGTGTCCTGGAGAGCACAGCTGGTTTAGCTTTTCTGTCAGACCCCCAGGATTCCATCTTTAAAATGACTTTTTTAAATGCACAGTTGGTTTGCCTAAGAAGCTTTAATTTGTATTACAGTCGGAATCCAAAGGAAAGAATAAGAAAAAAGCAGAAAGAAAAAACCAAACACATAAACACATCTCCAGTGCCACTTTTAAAAGAGAGGGGATTCTGCCTTAAATAGTGTGATATTGGTATGAAATAGTTAAAAAAGTTAGCCCTATCATGCAGGCTATTTATATATATGATAGCAAGCCAAAGGTACACATTTCCCTTATCAACAACAAAAAAGTAAATTAAAGAGTGCAGACTGTTAAACAGCAAACTACAGAAGTTATTTCCACAAAAAAATTAAACTGGAGAAAGACAAAAGAAGAATCAAAGTGACAAAACAAATCCTTCTAAATCCAGATGAATTCAAAGTAATAGAAAGACAGGAAGGCTTAGGGGTACTATGAAGAACAATTAGGAGACTTAAAGAAAAATAATTGCATAAAAGGAGAAGTGAAATTGTAAAAGAATCCTAGACAGATTAGTCTCAGAGGGAAAAAGAACTTTAGAAGGGAATGGCATGCAGATAAAGAATGATTTCTTGGCATCACTAAGCAACGAGATGGTTGGTGTGAAGCAACTGCTCTTTAAACTTGAAAAAAAAATAAACAAAATTATAGAAATAGAATCAGTTTTGGGGGAAAAAGATTAATGTATTTAACTGTTACAAGTACAAAAAGACAAATATATTCAACTTCTGAGGCAATTGAAGGGTGAAGTGGTTGCCCTCAAATAAAATCAACTCTTATGACAATAGGCTGGGAGAAATAAAACTTGGCCATTACCATTGAGTGGTATTAAACCAGTTTATAACTAGGAGGATGTGCTTCTTTACCAGGTAAATTCATTGATAAAGTAATTAAATTAAAACCCACAAAATGAGACAATAGCCTAGACGAAAGATGGATTAAAAAAAGCAGGAAAACCAGACCTCCAGGCTTCTTTGTGAAGATGACAAAACATGATATGTGGGATTTAGATTTTTATGAAACCTTTGACAAGAGGCCAGGCAATACACACAACACACACCTAGGTTTAATTTGGATAGTTTTTGTTTCAGAAGATTCTCTCAGGTGCCAGGTTTCAGTGAAAAAGAGATAAAAGTACAATTGTGAGAACAAGGTATTGACTACTTGTACTAGCAACAGGAGAGAAGGAAAATATTATAATTAACCTTTGAATTGGAGGGTGCCATCTTCTCCTGATTTTCCTGTGCCCAAAGAACAAAACAAACCAACAAATCTGCCAGGATCATTGCTCTGTCCTTCTCCTGTGGAAACAAAGGGATTAGACACATCCCACCTGCCCACACATAACAGTTTGTGCTGCACACCAGATTTAGTTCACAGTGCCCTGGCAAGTGCTTGGATTCAGAAGGACAGGACTTGAAATATTGATGGAATGTAGAGGGAGGTTAAAAACCATTAAGAATGGGAAAAAACAACAATTACTGAAACCATACCTTACTTTGAATTACAATAAATATGTATTATTATTTCTTTCCTTAATAACTGTTCTTAAAAGATAAGTATTACAAGAGGAGAAAGGAATAATAAAATTAATTTGAAAGATAGGGACTCCTAATTCAGAGCCCATTGAAGTTAGGAAAGATCTTTAATGGGCTTTGGCTCAACCCTTATAGTGTAGTAAATGAAAACAACATAAACTGAAGTGGGATTTATATCCTTACTATAAATAATGTATGTAATCTCAACTACTGAAGACAGTCTTTGTGTGTATCTAGTTTATCATTATTAAAGTGAGATTATGGTAGCTTTATGTGAGACAGGCAACTGTGGGTCATTAATTAAAACAGTTCATTTACATGACCCACTGCAGCTCTCCAGGCACTTTCCTTGCTCCAAGCCCTCGCTCCTGCCCTGCTGTGGCCCACAGGAACCCAGCACACGAGCTCAGGGCAAGCGTGGCTGAAACAAGACAGGAAACTGAAAATAAAGAGCATGGATAATCCTTCCTGCTTTGCCATTTTCCCTTACAATTGGAAACACAGATGTCAAATGGCACAAATAGAACCTGGAGGGGTGTCACTGTGGGACATGCTAGGACACTTTCTCTTGAGAAGGCTGAAAAACTATATATTAAAACATCTGACTCCACATTTACAGTATTTCCACACAGACCAGGGATTGAAGAAGAAGGCTGACACCTCTCCCATCCCGTTGGTCAAGACAACTGCCCATCAGTTGTTCTTCACACCAAGAGAAAGTATGGAAACAACCTCATCTTATCAAAACAGTCTTCTGATAACAACACCTGTGTGTCTGAGAAAAGGACTGAAAACTGTGAAAACAGCAAGTTAGAAAGTGTCTCAGAAAAACCTGAAGAATTAAAATGAAAGAGGGGCATTTGGTCTTCAACCTATGCTGACTGTGAGCACTTGCTAAAAGTGACAGCACCAAAGGAACAGCTCTGGAAGGAAGAGCTTTTGGCATCGTGTTTCCTCAGTGCCTCTCCCTGGGGATGTTTGCAGCAGCAGAAGGCAGCTGGTGCACAGTGTGAGAATACTGCAGCTGAGCTCCAGTACCTGAGGTTCAGTGGTCAACTCTGAAACAAGGCAATCCCACTGAAAATAACACCAACAATTTTAGCAAAAAATACCCACTCCCTCAATGTACATGGTGAAACAAAACCAGCCATGTGTAATATTTCATTCATTTAAAAATTAATGTGATGATATAAGAAGGTTTGCATCATCTCTTTTATGTCTACGCCTTCTCTGGAAAAAGTAATTTATCTCCAGACTAATCTATGCAGGTTTAATAAAAAGAGCTTCCAACATGGTCCATTGTGTCCTTCAGAAAAATGTTCCACAGGATTGCCAGATTTTTTTCTTAACAGGATCAGCAGAACCAATCATTAATTTTAAAAACCAACCAACATGCACAGCCTCACTGGGCTCACTGTGTGTTCTTCACATAACAATTGGATGCACAGTTACCAAACCTGACATTTTGTATTTTTCTCTGTATTTTTTCCAAGAAAGAATTCTTCCTTCCAAACAATTTCTCAGTACTAATTTGACATATTTACGGCTCAGCAAGACTAGTAAACTACAACCCCTTATTTTATCAATTAAATGGGCAAAGCAACAACAGAAGCTTCTAAGCTCCTCATTTGTCTCCTCCATCCCTGAGATGTGTGTTGGAGAATGGCTTGAACAGAACAGCTATTCATTAAAAATGCTGTGCAGGTGGAACTCTTGCTGATGAGGCAAGGACAAAGTCGATAGTTTGCAACATGCACTGATGTTCTGATAGAGCAGAAAACAATGAGGTTCTGATGGAGCAAAAACAATGAGGCTTTGCCATTTTGCTTATGCCTTGTAATTACACCGGTATAGAAAGAAACATTGTAAGTTTCCTGAGAACAAGGATGGACCCTGGATAGAAAACTATTAGGCAAGAACCATATGCAAATCATAAGCATCAAGAAATAACCAATCTGCTTATAGCAACTATGAGTATTTAACCAATCATATTAAGACAACTGTTTATGCAAATAAATAGGATCAAGAATTAACCAATTAACTCATAAGAAACTTACTAACCAATCAAAACATGACTGCATTCAATCCTAAGAAAACCTATAAAAGAGCAATGTAAGCTTTAATAAATTGGAGCTGCATTATCAACCATATTGGCTGTCTGCATGCTTCCCTCCTCGCCGACAGCAAGGGCCACCTGAACAGGGACATGAACTCGACTCTCAGAGATGTGCAGCTTGATGAAGTGCCCTTAAAATGGGGTTAAGCCAGGCTAGCTCAACCTCTGGGGCAAATTCATCAAGGACACTAAGGTGGTTAGAATGAGAGACAGCTCAATGCTCGGCTGGCAGTAAAAGTCATAAGAGTTTAAAAACGAGTGGTCCTAAGAGAGCAGGGGAATGGGGGAAGGAGCCACGAGGTGCAGAGAGGGGAGGAACATGAAGAAAGAAGGACAGCAGAGAGAAGAGAGGAGTCAGGAGGGCAAAGACATCAGATACCTGGTGTGGTTCACTCTCATACCCAGGGGAGAGAGGGGAGGCTTGACCAAAGGCCAATAGGAGACAATTGATGGCACAGGTAAAGGAGAGGGGAGGGGTTTCAACCTGAGCCAGTGAGGGGGGAAACTAAGATTACAGGGGTTTCATGGGCCAAAGCATTGTGATACAATTTTGATAATACATCAGTACAATGCAGCACCAACTGGTGAACCCTCAGCAGCCATCTGACTCTTCCTTTCCTGAAACTGCCAATGAAAAGGAAATTAATGCCAGCTGTGCAGGTGATCTTGTATTGACAGTTTCCCAATAGAATCTGGACTTGGACCACCAATGTGTTTCACATGGTTGTAATTTTCCAACAGTAACTGTCCTGGGATGCATTGAAAACAATTACAAGAGCTCAGAAAAATTCTTTATTTCATTATTGATTTTTAGACCATCAATTCTTCAAGCTGGTGTTACGTTTTTTAACTACATCAGTATAAAATATTCTACTTAAAGCTGTTACTTCAGTACAAATTTAAACCACAACAAAATATAACCAACCTACCCATTATAAATGATCTTGGTTCATAAATTATGTTAACTTGCTATACTTCCATCTATAGTATAGTTAGTTAATATTTCCTTTCATCCCGCCAGCCAAAAAGGTTAATCCTCACAGCAGCTGTTACTACTCCAGTACAGACTGAATGTGAATTTAACCTCTCCTGGATATTGCCCAATAAATTCAGTTGTTTTTCTAAGCACTTCTGTGAATTAAAATGGACATTGGCTTGCCATCCAAACTCATGAACAGGTCTGAAGTGGCTTTTAGGCATGTTGCCAAATAACTTCCCAATTCCCTTATAGGGTATAGCTCTCACTCCAGAGATCTTCCATGCAAGAATTGAAAAACAACACCTTCTCCATTTCATCAGAATTATTTTTAATTTTCTTAGCATTATTTAAATAAATTCTGGATAAAATTATGTTAAAATAATATTAAGGGTTCATTCACCCTCTGCAATAGTCAGTAATTTCAACTTAGTTGTAGCAAGGCAAATATGAGAAGAACATATCCTCCTGCAACCTTCCTGACAAGGCCAGGATATTGAAAAGCCTGAATATTAAATTCAACCTAGAGCACAAGTTTGGATATAAGTCTGAGAAAAACAGGAATACTCCCCAGTACAAAAAAGATCAATTATAAGAAACAAATACATTTTTTTAGCTGATACTTAACTTTATTCTAACTAAAATCAATATATGAATCTACATATATTTATATATAATATATATAATATTATATGTATAAAATATAATATGTAAAAATATATTCTATATATTTCATATATATATCAATATATTAGAAAGCTTTCATTTTCTCCCAGATTTCAATCATCATTTTCAAAAGTAGTACAACTTAGACTTTGATCTGGCAAAGCAATGAGCAACCCTTTAAACTTTAAAACGTTGGAGATCTACAAAACATAACATTTTGCTGTGTCACCTCTCCTAGAGATGAAATCTTTCCTGTTTCAATGGGAAGTCGTGAGCCAGCTTGCACTGATGGGTGGCTTTGAACATTCTGGAACTTGAGGCATTCCAGGCTCTTAGACAGAGACTTGTCTGCTGAGAAAGAGAATCATAGAATTATTCAGATTGGAAGAGACTTTTAAGATCAAATTCTGTTTCACAGCCCCCCCAAGCACAGTCTGTAAGCCTGAAGTTCACAACAGAAGATATACAAACCAACTAGAACAAATAACCTTCAAGTCATAATAAACTTTCAACCCCCTGGAACAGGCCCAGTTATAAGAAGTCAGTACCCCCTCTCCAGGCATTAGAGACGATATGTCGCAATTACTGAGTATAAAGCTAGTTTTGGTTTTATGGTTAAATGCAGTTATATATTTTCCTGACCCTGAGGGCAGCGATCCCTCACTGCCCCGAGCAGCACAGGCACCTCCGGGCAGGGCCGGAGAGTCCCACACAGAGCCAGCCTGGCTTTAATGGGCCAATTCCAGCATGGGAGTGTCTGGTGAAGAAACACACAGCATTTTTTCTTTTTGTTTGTTTTTTGTATGTTTAGTAAAGTTGATCATTGTTATTTTTTTACTTGTTACTTGGTTGTTAAAAAGTTCTTGTTAATTGTTAAATTCCCCTAATTGTCCCATCTTATCTTGTACCTGTACTACCTTCAGTCGGGAATGTCACAATGTCCTCCCCTGGTCTCACCCAAAGCAGTGCCCGGGACTGTGCACATTACCATATGCAAATAAGGGGGCACTGGGTACTGTGGGTACACAAAAACCCCTAAAAACAACGAGCCAACACATAACAGAAGACTAAAAAAAGACGTATCTTGGCAGTCAGGTTGCAGGATTGCTCTGCTATTTCACATTTACAGTCTGGCTAATGTCACCATAACTGCAAATGATCCGACTGGAATGGGATCCCTGGACAAGGAGGCAGAGCCTTCCTGGAAACTCCCGTGAGGATGGAAGCTCCAGCTCTGTCCCCTGGCAAAGCTGAACAGCTCCTCAAGTCCCAGCTCTGTCCCCTGGCAAAGCTGAACAGCTCCTCAAGTCCCAGCTCTGTCCCCTGGCAAAGCTGAACAGCTCCTCAAGTCCCAGCTCTGTCCCCTGGCAAAGCTGAACAGCTCCTCAAGTCCCAGCTCTGTCCCCTGGCAAAGCTGAACAGCTCCTCAAGTCCCAGCTCTGTCCCCTGGCAAAGCTGAACAGCTCCTCAAGTCCCAGCTCTGTCCCCTGGCAAAGCTGAACAGCTCCTCAAGTCCCAGCTCTGTCCCCTGGCAAAGCTGAACAGCTCCTCAAGTCCCAGCTCTGTCCCCTGGCAAAGCTGAACAGCTCCTCAAGTCCCAGCTCTGTCCCCTGGCAAAGCTGAACAGCTCCTCAAGTCCCAGCTCTGTCCCCTGGCAAAGCTGAACAGCTCCTCAAGTCCCAGCTCTGTCCCCTGGCAAAGCTGAACAGCTCCTCAAGTCCCAGCTCTGTCCCCTGGCAAAGCTGAACAGCTCCTCAAGTCCCAGCTCTGTCCCCTGGCAAAGCTGAACGCCTCCTCCTACAGCCGCTCCTGGGAGCAGTGGGGGTCTGTGCATCCCCTCGGGCTCCCTACCCAGAGCTGACTCTTCTCTTAACAAAGGCATCAAACAGGAGTCTGGCTCCTGGCCTTTATTTACACCTAGGTGTGTTCGTCCCTCTGGGGCAGCTCCTGGCAGTCCCGGTCCGGGCACGCTGCCCCTCACAGCGGGCAGCCGCCGGCCCAGCGCTCCCGCTGCTGTCCGCGCCTCTCCGGACTCAGCAACAGCGATTTAATCCCGCACGGCGGCCTCAGATCCACCGTTCTTCCTATGGGAGACTCCCCGCTAAGGAAGGGTGCCCGCAGCCCGGCTCGGTGCCCTGGGAGCTGAGGGAGCCGGGCATCCCGCGCTCCTGCGGGGTTGTGCAGAACGGGCTTCTGGCCCTCACCGGGGCCTCAGCAGCGCTTTAATGGCACAAACTCGCTGGGAGCAACAACGCTCCTGCCCTTTTCCTCGGGTAAAGTGCCGGGGAACCGCGTGTGTCCCCCACGCCGGAATGAGGCTCAGGGGAGACCTCATAGCAACCTACAGCTTCCTTATGAGGGGAAGCGGAGGGGCAGGCACCAATCCTTGCTCTCTGGTGAGCAGGGACAGGACCCGAGGGAACGGCCTGAAGCCGAGTCAGAGGAGGCTTAGGCTGGA